>JAVJIF010004655.1:0-200025 GCA_038442645.1 Agave tequilana | reverse complement strand
GTCTCCTCACCAAACAAGACCTGCGTTTTTACAACAAGCATGAGTCGCGTCTTCGCATTCTCACTTTATTCAAGTAATGGCTTCGCCTGTGAGGACTGTGTTCTCCCACACAATGAAAACTCCATCTGATTCTCAAGTGAAAAGAAGGAATAAAGACGAGAAAAATTTGATAACTTTTATTATTTACATCAAAATGATAAAAGTGATACAAACATTCTTTTATTTGATAAATGGAGTGTTAAAAAAGGGAGAAAGATACAAAAGGGGAGATATAAAAGGAGGGGCTAATCCCGCTCATCTAAAGAGTGAATTTGATCTTGGAGGCCCTGAAACCACACTGGCATGCTTTCTCAATCTCTACCCAAGCTTGAACCCTCAATTCTTCTTCCGACAAGAATTTCTTTGTGGTAAGTTGTGCTTGAAGAGATTCCAGCTTGGAAGAACGGGCAGTAAGATCTTCTAGGACCTGCTTCTTGGCAGCCTCTAACTCCTCCAGCCTCTTCTTAGCAGCAGCAAGTTTCTGTTCATTAACCTGAATCAAGGCTTGCGCATTAGCAATAGCTGCTTGAGCAATAGCTATGACTTGCTTAGTGTTCTGGTGATGACCTTAGATTTTTTGGAATTATCAACTAATTTCTGATAGCTGGCCTGGAATTCATTGAGGTGTCTAGCCTCCTCAACCATCTACTCATTCATCTCCTTCCGTTCGCATTCTTGATCAGGAGCTTATTTAACATCAGTCGGGCCTCATCCACCAGATTAGTCTTTTCAGGATCCTCAGTTCCTTCAAGTATATCCCCAGCTGTCGACTAGCATCAGATATGCCTTGGCCTGCTCCGAACTTCAATTTTGATGAATGTTCTCGATCTGGGTTTTCAAGAAGTATTCAGGCAAACTTGAAGAAACTTCTCCTAGAAAGAACTAACTCGATGCAAGACTTCATATAAGTGAAGAATTGTTGCACATCTGATGAGCCAATTCTTTCATGATGTCCATCGTTGGGGCTAACTCGTTGATGCACTACCAAACCCCCTTTCTATAATTGTGCAAACAGTATCTGTAGAGGCAGAAGCCATTTCACCTAGTGTAGAGACAAGGCCAGCTGCAGGTTTCATCAACGCCGAAGTTGTGACCAGCACCTCCGGGATTGTTACTATGGCAGTCTCTGAGGTGACAACCGCAGGGACAAACTTCACGGTACTTGGTTCAGCTGTTGAAGTCTGAAGTGTGTTGTCCTCTGCACCAATGCTCGCCACGGGGCTCTTCCACTTGAGCCCCTGGTACTTTTTGCAATCATAACGTTGATGTTAGCAATAACGATGAGAATGAGAGTATATAGAGAATCTTTATTCTCTTACCAAGTTGAGGATCCGAAGATAGCAGATCCTTTGGCAGGCTGCTCTGGGACGAGGGTTCGCCGGTCATGGCGAGTGTACCTTAAGAGATCCTACCAGTAGCAGTAACTTAAAGGCCCTCCGGCTGGACCAGCTCCTTAATCATCTCCTTAATATGAGAGGAGGTTACAGCTCTGACACCAGTGGCAGCTCCTGCAAATAACAGTCAAGCAAGTGTTAAGACAATGTTTATATGAAGAAAAGAACAGATGGGATAGAAGAAATACCCTCGACAGTGGCGACCTTTCCCGATGGCGGAACCATTGCAGGAACATCCGCTTGCATCTCTTTCTCGAAAATATGTGAATACTTGCGAGTGTCAGGAAGAGCAAGTTCTTCGTCAAAGTCAACTTCGTCTCCTGAATAGTAACCATGTTCCTAGGATGATGAAGATGACACTGGAACCAGAAGAGCTCAGTGACTGGAGCTTACCATTAAGAAGTCCAGTGGTAGGGCTGGGCTCTACAACCTGAGAGGCCGGCATCAAGACACTGGGAGGGCCCGGCTGTCGCTCGTCCATTCTTTCTTGATCTCAGGAAGCTTCAGCTGAGTTAAAATCCCAAGTTGAGATGAGATTTCAACTTCAGCCCTCTCTGTCACTTCTACAAGCTGTTCTGCAGCCACAGCCCCTTCGTCCACACTGGACTGGCCTACAAGCTCTACTTCTGGCAAAACCGCAGGGCCCCTGCTTACGCAAACCTTGGGGATGAAGAGAGGAGGTCGCCTCTTCTTCTTCTTCTTCTTCTTCTTCTTCTTCTTCCTTTTCCTCTATATCAGAGGGGATTACCTCGGGCATCTGGCTGAAGCCACAGCTCGGATCCTTTTCTTGCCTTCTTTTGGCAAGGCTCACCTTGGGAAGCAGAGGCGTGAGGGCGCTTGGACACAACTTGCCGAGTCCTCATAGTGGATGGCTCCTCAGCTGCTCCTACTCTGGACCCCGACCCTGGAGCTGCACCTATTTTGCTAGCCTCCTTCCTGGCCTCTTTCTCAGCTTCCCTCTCGGCCTCATGATACTCTGTCATCTCTCGCATCTGGCAACCCTTGGACCTTCCTTCGCTTTATACGCGGATTTGATGTCTTTTATGCATGAAGTGTTTATTCCTAACCCAAGCACCTTATTTGCAATGAAGTACCATATACAAAAGCCAAGGCTTGCATAAGAATTAGCCGTCTTGCGAGGAAGGGTGAAGACAGCTCCGGTTCCTCCAGCTACGTTGTAGTACCATGCCTTGGCACCTTCGAACAAATTTCCACAAAAGCAAAGATTTGGATTGGGGTTCCTGATGTATAATTGGTCGTAACAAACTGCCCGACGAATCAGTAAGGCATGTAAGGCTCTACTGTACAGGAGTTTCTTTGGTGAAAAACCAAGTATCCAGGCCGGATGTTGATCAACGCAAGAAGATGCAAAAAGATAATAAGGTAAATCCGTCCAGGCCAACGAGATCTGCAAATTTGTCCCCATAGGATACGTCATGAAATCTTAGGGAAACACCTATCAATTTGGTAGTTGGCCCCATTCAAAATTATCTTCCGGATGTAAAACATGTAGCACTGCAACCAGCTCGAGCTTTCCAACCGCTACACGAAAGGTACAAAACCTTCTGAGGCAGAAACAGCGGTCAATATTGATGGACAATGCATCACATATCAAGCCATCAGATAGGTGTATGGAAGCTCAACCCTGAGACTGGGAGTCTTACCAGTGGATGGCCATTGGATCCTTGACTGGGTTGCCCCTCGTGTCCACGATTGCCTCCACCTGACAAAAAGCTCTTCGTTAGCGCCCGCAGCCCACTCTGAATCCTGGTCACCATTGCTCGGAGGAGAGCAATAGACTTCCCATGAGTAAGCAAAACTATCAGGTACACTACATCGGCGACTATTACCTAATGCGATAGCGTCGACAACCACCCATCGCTTCGGCCACAGAATGAGGAAACCTGCCAACAGAGCCCGGTCAGACATCGGGACTTTGGCTTGATGATAGAAACTTTCAAAGACCATATTCGGTTTGAAAGTATCCTTATTAGGTTCTGTGGTGTATGAACTGGTGGATGCACTGATTCTTTCAGTTATTTCTTCATCAGTGTTAGGAGCTAGCCGGGCCATCGGGTCAGTCTTATTCACCCTGAGAAATAGATAAATCGCCTATGACATCTGCTTAACTCCTCCACTCCTTCATCCCGTCACCTGCCACAGATGTGAAAGTAACACAGCACCTCTCAATAAGTCTCATACACCAGAGTGTCACTCTTCTTCAGCAGATGTTGCTCCTCAGTCGACGTTTCTTGATGTCGTATTCTTCATAAGGGGCATCTCCAATCACTAGCCCTGAGATTTCGTATATCATATGGAGGGCAAGCCCCATTTCTCCGATGGGAGTGAAGAACGTGTAGGTCTCTAAATTGTACCGCTCCAGGATGGCATAAAAATATTGAATGCTCTGCAGAATACCATACTGGACAGCCCCATATAGTCCTGGCTGTAGCAAAAGGTCTTCAAATTCTGCAAGAGCAAACCCTACCATTCTGCCCCACCACGTTTTTTCGGTAGAGTGAATCCATCCAATTTCACGAAACTCTGGAGGAAAATCACCCCAACGTCTAGGAATTGTCTGATGAAGGTGGTCGCAAGTTATGGAGTTTCCCCTATTGGGTATTCAGTTCTGACCAAACCAGCCTGCAACCCCAGCATGTCCCTCCCATAACCGATTATGAAGGCTTCGCGGGCACCTATCTTGTCCCGGGAAACTCTGGAGATGGTTTAACCAACTCCCAGTCCATTGTCCGGTGCACGAATATATGTTACGGTATGCTAGGGAATATATCCACTCCATGTTCGGGAGAAAGAATCTCCTGTTACCGATTTGACGAAGCCACTTGTAATCCCCATCATAAAGAGCAGCCTCATCCTTCTCAATTGAGTCACCAAAGAAGAAGTCGGGCTTCCTTAGTATTGCACGAGAATCTAATTCGAACCGACCATCGGAAATGATTTTCTGGAGAGTAAGCATACTGGCATTGCTGATTCGGTTCCATCGCTCCTTTGATTTACCAGTAATAACAGAAGTAGACCTCTGATGAACGAAAATCATATTCAGGTCAGCACAACCTATATGTCCAAAATGATACTAGTTGGACAGAGGGTTTGATGAGTATCGCACTGCAAAAAGGACAACACGACAGTCAGCAACCTGAAAATTGTCAAGGTGTTGAAGCTCACACGCAAGGTTCACCTCAGAACCGCGCCTAATGACTGAGACATAGATCTCAGTGAGACCTGCGTCTAATCTCAGAGATACGAGGTTCACATGAAATCCACGTTTGAAACTCCACTACTTAGAAATTTCTTTAAGTGCTGGAATCAAACACGAGACTCAGTGAAACCCGCGTTAAACCTCAAAGATGCGAGGTTCACATGAAGTCTGCGTCAGAAACTCCACAACTTAGAAATTTCTTTAAGCGTTGGGATCAAACACAAAACTTTGTGAAACCCACGTTTAACAGACAGGCGCAGGCTCAAGCCGATGAAGCGAAGACATGGAGGTCATCAAACCCGCGTCTTGCCCGTCAATATAAGAGTTGCATCTGAAAATCAAACACGGGCATAAGACTCGTGTTGGTAATTCAACTTAGAAGAAGCTTAAGAGTTAAGTTACTCTTCAAGTTCTTTAATGGCGAAAGTCGCTTCAGTCTTATTGCCTGAATGGGGGCCTCCTACGTGGAGGAACCTCTCATTTGAACCTCTGGAGAAACGACGCTCGAGGAAGAAGCGACAGGCTTGGTCTTTGGGGCCATCTTGATGGTGAAATCTTTAGAGAAGATGGGAAAAAAAGAGAAAAAAGCTCAAAGCTTTTCTTAAGTTCTTAAACTCTAGACGCAAAGTTCAACGAAGAAGAAAAGAGTCTAATGATGACTCTTGAAAAACGGCTGTCTTTTTATAGATGCAGTGATCGGTCGAGATACACAGCCCGTATCTCGAGACCGATGTCGCCAGATGCGTGGCAGCGCACCCAGAATGGCGGATCTCGCATTTCAAAAGAACAGCGTCTCCTCAGCTGCGCCAGACATGTGGCACACATCCAGAACGCGAGTCTCGCGTTTAACAAAGCCGCGTCTATTCAGCAAAGAGAATTCCGTGTCTCCACTTTGAAGTCTGCGTCACTTCAACAAAGTGAGAGTTGCATCTCCACTTTGAAGACCGCGTCTCTTCAGTATTCTCTAGCTCGCGTCTTGAAAAAACAAGAGATTGCGTCTCTATTACAGGCAAGAGTGTGTCTCTACTTTAAATCAGGATTCACGTTTATAACGTTCAGAGTCGCATTTTTACATCAAGTGAAAAGTGCGTCTTCACTTTGAAGGAAACTCGCGCCTTGGCAAAACTACAGAGTCGTGTCTCTTCAACGAAGAGAAGTTTGCGTCTTGAAAAGTCACCTAGAGGGGGGGTGAATAGGTGATATGGCTAATCTATGAACTAAATGCGGAATTTAAAAACTTAATGCAATACACTCAAGTGTGATCAACAAATGATGCACACACAAACAAGCCAAGCAAATATGAATGCACAATATAAATAATTGCAAGGCACAAAGTAAAGAGAGAGATAGAGAGAAAGTCAATGGATCAAGCGCAAACAACAAGATGTGTTTCGAGGTTCGAGCACCCAGCTCTACATCCCCACCTTCGACACACGAAGGATTTCGAATCCACTAGCAAGTCCACAAAGAACTCTCACAAGGAGTACCCAACTCCTCTCTTTACAATCACAACCTCCTCCTTGAGGCAAGCTCCAATCCAACAAAACATCACCTCACACCTTGAGGATTTAGCACAAAGCAAACAAGGATCACCTCACAACTTGAGGGATACAACCCAAGGCACAAAGCCAAACAAATTGAGTTTTCAACTTGGTGGTTCAACAAGCAACCACAAACAATTTCTCCCACACAAATATCCTATAGAATGAGATAGTAGATGTAGCTCAAGTGTGGAGAAAACCAATGGAATGGAAATCAAAATCACAAAGAAAATCCTTGGGAAATAGTAGAAAACAAGATGAGAAAGTTCAAGCTAAATCTTTTCCCAAAACCCTTTTCTTTGAATTTCCAAACCCTAGCAAAAACACCAAATAGATTGTTCAATATGAGTTCAAAAACTTCTTTTGATTGCAGCAAAAACACCAGAGAGTATGGAAAAATTCGCACAAAAATTCTTAGAGAAAAACTCTTGCAAATAGGGTATTTATAGGCAAATCTGAAAACTAGCCGTTGGCAGCAGATTTTGCCAAAATAACCCTGCCGGTCGACCGGTCCGGTCGACCGTCCAACGGTCAATTTTGCCCGTTGGCAGCTACCGGTCGACCGCCCCAGTCGACCCAAACAAACAGAGAGCTCTGCTCTCATCCCGGTCGACCGGTACGATCGACCGTCCCTGTCTGCCAAACGTGCACAGATTTGTGCACGTCGGTCGACCGACCCGGTCGACCGACTTCATGCCAAGTCGACTTGTCAGAAGACTAGTCGACTGGTTGAAGCCTGGAATAGAAAATTGGTCAGAAAAACAGTTTAAAAATATTGTTAAAAATCTTTTAACACTTCTAAAAATTACCAAAAATAGTTTTATCATTTTGCATTGATATATAACATGTGGTAAAAAGTTTAGCTCAAATATCAATCAATATGAAGTATTTTTGTGTCTTATCATTTTTACCAAAAACCAAAAACTGTATTTTTTAAAACTTGGATTTTGAATAGAAAATACGTTTTGTCCAAAACTCCTCCAAATACAAAAACATGATATTTAAATACTTTGAAGCACGATGCATATGGATAGAAATCCAATATACATGAAAAATATATATTCATAGTTTTTGTCTTTAAATCCAAAAATAAGTTTTGTTAAAACACAAAACCTAAAACACATGAAATAGGTATATCAAAGTAAGTTTGTCTAAGAGTTGAAGCATGCATGTATATAGAACAAATCTAATATACATTAAACCATGTAAACTTGTTTTGACATAATATCTATTCATGCAAACCAAGATCGGTTAAACCAAAAACCGAAAACCAAAACATGAAACGTGTGTGTTGTGAACTTGAGCTTATCATACTATTCTAATCTTTACAATTTGGATCTAAACACAAAACTAGACTAGGATACCTAAGTCTTCTTGTAGAGCGCAAGCTCCAAGCCGACTCGATCCAAAACTCTATGATCCACCGAGCAAGTGCTATATATGATCTTTGACGCTCGGGCTCTTGAATCAACTGTGTGGAAGCTTTCACCAACTAATATCTTGATTAATGATCTGAAACTTAAACATCACAAGATAATTAGTACACATAACTACATGAGTTAATCATCATCAAAACTAGAGTGGAAGGCCTTTGGGCCAACAATCTCCCCTTTTTGATGATGACAAAACTCATGGAGTTATATATGCATGGATTAAAGTTAAGCTTCAAAGAAGCTCCCCCTTAACTCATGCATAGAATAAACAACTAATAAATGGCTTTAGATACCAATGAAATTATAAACCATAAACATATTCTAGATACTAATTAGCAAAAACAAATAAACATGCTCTTGATACCAATGAAAATCTTTAAAAAGTAAGCATGCTCTTGATACCAATTAAACTAGACATAACATGCTCTAGATACCAATTAAACACAATATATTCAAAACAAAACTCATGATCTCTTTTACAAGCTCTTGATACCAAAACTAAACATGTTCTTTAAATAATGCTTTGGATACCAATATAAACTTAATATAAAAACACATAAAACATGCATGCAAACATGCATATAAACTCAAATTCTTCTCCCCCTTTTTGTCAATCATCAACAAAGGGGTTAAAAATAAAACAAACCAATTTAAAAGAAATTCTTCTTCCCCTTATTTACAAAACTAATGAAAACATATTCCTTTTATAAAACAATAAATCAATCAAGGGATGCTCTCCCCCTTTTTGTCTAAACACATATATGATACCAATTAAAAAATGTGTCAATGAAGTGCATTTGATACCAATTTAAAAAGTGAAACTATACCAATTGAAAAACAAAAATCTTGATACCAATTTATAAGTAAACAAACAACGTACCAATTGTAAATAAACAGTCTTGAAATCAATTGAAATTAAACATAACAAATTTTAAATTTCTAAACAAAAATGTTGATACTAATTGAAATTAAACATAGATCTTAATACCAATTGAAATTATTATTATTATATTTTTTTTAAGTATATAAACAAATATGATTTTGATACCAATTGCAACTATTGCTAATGAAATTATTATTCACTATCATAAAGCAAGGGAGTGGAATACTAAATACCAATTGAAAGATAAAATACAATATTTTCTCCCCCTTTATGAAATACCAATAAAAACTATGATAAGGCTTGAATTAAGATACCAATTGAAAACTAAATCAATTGAAACAAAGTTGAAGCTCAAGCTTATCATCATAAACAAGATTTGTGCTTAAAGATATAGGGATATAAAGCACAACTAAAACATATATATATGTATGAAAAGATAGATACCAATTAAAATTGATATTCTTTGAAATGCAAGCATACATATACAAGAATATATGAGTATACAAGAAATGTTAGGATTGATACCAATTGAAAGAATTCAATGATACCAATTGAAACAACAATAAGATCAAGTGTATATCTCATATTCCTACCACCCATTTCATGTTCAAGTTTACTATGATTTTCACTATAAAGCATACATGAGCATGATCTCCCATCCAACCACCCTTTTATGGTAGGGGTTTTCAAAAATAGGTTTACAAATATAGTATGTTTGAAAACTACTACCAAGGAAGAATATCACAACTAGTTATATGAATCAACTAGTATTAGATCCTTCAAACAAGGAATAACAAAAAAATTTTCATGAAGACACATGTAAACCACATGGCACTAAAACACTCAAAATCCATAAAGTACAATTTGTACTCATGAAAACTAAGTCATGAGAAAACATTTAAATAAGGTGAGTGTACAAGTGTTGTGAGAAACATATCAACATGAAATTGGATAATCAAGCTCAATATTGAAAACATGAAATTCATCTAGGATGTGAAATCACCAATTGAAATCATCAAAAAAAACATGAAATTCATCATAAATGTGAAATCACCTACCAAACATGAAATTCATCCAAATGATTTAAACTTCAAGGCATATGTATGTCATGTACAAACTAGAGTATACATACATATCCTAAACACAATGAGTCCACAAAAGTATATGCATGAAGGCACGTGGTTCAAGGATGTACATGTATAATCAATAGTTTGGACAAGATGAAATATACATGAAATTAAAAACAAAATATGTAAAATGATGAATACAAGTCAATGCAAGAATCATCAAAACTAGACTATACTAGTACATCAAGTGAATACAAATGAGCGTTCAAGCACAAACATATATAAAGGTCTATTTGTAGCTCACTAGTTGTACAGGTATAAATCCTAGTCTTAATGAAAACTATCATTCAAGCTAGTAGTCAAAACATGAATCATAAAACGGGTCAACAATCAACATGATCATAATGATCAAAAACATGAATTATTAAACAAAAAGTCATAGTCAACCATATGATAAGCATGACAAGGACATGTGCATTAGATCTATGATTAACATGATAGTTAAAACATAAAGAGAACACAAAATATGGGTCCATACTAAACATGGGTGTCTCAACAACTAATCATGTAGAGCATAAGTCTAATAAACATGGCAAATGTCATACTAATCATGAAACAATAAAACATGAGTCATCAAAACAAAACATCATAAAATCATATAACATCCAAATGGTCATAATGCATATGCATGTGCATTAGATCTAGGGCATACATGTTAGTTTAAATAAGGTGAGAACACTAAAATAAAGATTCATATAAAACATGGGTGGAACAAGTACAGAACGCATCCACTCCAAGGTGCTATCACTCTCACGTCTGTGAGAGCCCACACCTACATTAAACAAAGGAGGGGTGGTCTTTGGTACCCACATCTTGTTGGGTCCATGGGGTTAGTCTCATTTCTAACCCAAACAAAATTCTTTGCTAAATTAGGAGTATGTAATCTATCATAACAAAATTTAGCAAGGTGGCCCATACGTCCACAATGTGTACAAGTGTACACACGAGCATACTTGTGATGGGTGTGTCCGTGTGGAGCATGTGTATGCCGTGGAGGGTGTGCATGCATATAGGATGGAACTTATTTCTTTCGAACCAAGGTTTCCAACCGTGAGTGGTTCATGGCACATTGGCTCATAGTGGAGCCCAAACAATCAACCTTCTTCTTAAGCAAACAAATATTATCATTAATCTTAGAAGAAGAAGTGTGGCATGCAATAGGTGAAGTGTGTGATACTACCCTAGCATGGCAAACATGTGCATCAATCTTATTTTGCAAAATAATATTTTTATCTAAACAAGCATTCACTCATTTGAAATAGAAATAATTTTATTTTTCAAAACAACATTCTCCTTTAAAACAAATCAACTTTTGAAGACAAGTTTTCATTTTTCTTCAAAAGTGTTTCACAATCATTTTTAGATTTTAAAAAATTATTTTCTTTTAGTACAAGTTCTAGTTGAGATCTCAATGAATCCCTTTCATTATAGACCTCAACCTTCTCTTGCAAAACATTGTTAAGTCTAGCATGCATACTCTTATTTTCTTTTTCCATTTCTAGACTCTTCTTTTTCAATAAATTATATTTTTCTATTAATTTTTCACACACAATAGAAAGTTCTTCATTTAAAGCATGGGGATCAACATAATCATTTGAAGAACTAGCACAATCATCATTATCTAAGTGGGGTTCCGAGTGTACCTCAAGGGAGTCATTCCCTTGGACCATATAGCATTGTTGTGGTTCGGATTCTCCACTAGATTCCTCTTCTTGTTGGATTTGGACTTGAAGCTTGGAGGTGTTGGTGGTTGTTGTCAACTTGTTCCACACTGCAAAAGCGGAATCAAGATTAGAAACATGCATAAGATATTCTTTTGAAAGCGTGCTTCTAATGGCCTCAAGGGCTTGTGCATTGGCCCCTATATGATTGCGATCACTAAGGAAGGATTCCTTGGTAATGGCAAGGTAAACTTTATGACCTAGGGTTGTAAGTAAACAGTCATCCTAATCTTCCAAACATGAATGTTGGAAGGGTCAAACATAGGTGGTTCATGAAAGCCATGGTAAACTATATGTGTGCAAACAAAAGATTAGCAAGCAAAATGGATCTCACTCCTAGGATGTTAAGCCTAATATCAGGAGCACTAGCTCTGATACCAATTGAAAAGTCACCTAGAGGGGGGGTGAATAGGTGATATGGCTAATCTATGAACTAAATGCGGAATTTAAAAACTTAATGCAATACACTCAAGTGTGATCAACAAATGATGCACACACAACCAAACCAAGCAAATATGAATGCACAATATAAATAATTGCAAGGCACAAAGTAAAGATAGAGATAGAGAGAGAGTCAATGGATCAAGCGCAAACAACAAGATGTGTTTCGAGGTTCGAGCACCCAGCTCTACATCCCCGCCTTCGACACACGAAGGATTTCGAATCCACTAGCAAGTCCACAAAGAACTCTCACAAGGAGTACCTAACTCCTCTCTTTACAATCACAACCTCCTCCTTGAGGCAAGCTCCAATCCAACAAAACAATCACCTCATACCTTGAGGGATTTAGCACAAAGCAAACAAGGATCACCTCACAACTTGAGGGATACAACCCAAGGCACAAAGCCAAACAAAGATTGGGTTTTCAACTTGGTGGTTCAACAAGCAACCACAAACAATTTCTTCTCCCACACAAATATCCTATAGAATGAGATAGTAGATGTAGCTCAAGTGTGGAGAAAACCAATGGAATGGAAATCAAAATCACAAAGAAAATCCTTGGGAAATAGTAGAAAACAAGATGAGAAAGTTCAAGCTAAATCTTTTCCAAAAACCCTTTTCTTTGAATTTCCAAACCCTAACAAAAACACCAAATAGATTGTTCAATATGAGTTCAAAAACTTCTTTTGATTGCAGCAAAAACACCAGAGAGTATGGAAAAATTCGCACAAAAATTCTTAGAGAAAAACTCTTGCAAATGGGGTATTTATAGGCAAATCTGAAAACTAGCCGTTGGCAGCAGATTTTGCCAAAATAACCCTGCCGGTCGACTGGTCCGGTCGACCGTCCAACGGTCAATTTTTGCCCGTTGGCAGCTACCGGTAGACCGCCCCGGTCGACCCAAACAAACAGAGAGCTCTGCTCTCATCCCGGTCGACCGGTACGGTCGACCGTCCCTGTCTGCCAAACGTGCACAGATTTGTACACGACGGTCGACCGACCCGGTCGACCGACTTCATGCCAAGTTGACTTGTCAGAAGACTAGTCGACTGGTTGAAGCCTGGAACAGAAAATTGGTCAGAAAAATAGTTTAAAAATATTGTTAAAAATCTTTTAACACTTCTAAAAATTACCAAAAATAGTTTTATCATTTTGCATTGATATATAAACATGTGGTAAAAAGTTTAGCTCAAATATCAATCAATATGAACTATTTTTGTGTCTTATCATTTTTACCAAAATCCAAAAACTGTATTTTCTAAAACTTGGATTTTGAATAGAAAATACGTTTTGTCCAAACTCCTCCAAATACAAAAACATGATATTTAAACACTTTGAAGCATGATGCATATGGATAGAAATCCAATATACATGAAACAAATATATATCATAGTTTTTGTCTTTAAATCCAAAAATAAGTTTTGTTAAAACACAAAACCTAAAACACATGAAATAGGTATATCAAAGTAAGTTTGTCTAAGAGTTGAAGCATGCATGTATATAGAACAAATCTAATATACATAAACCATGTAAACTTGTTTTGACATAATATCTATTCATGCAAACCAAGATCGGTTAAACCAAAAACCGAAAACCAAACATGAAACGTGTGTGTTGTGAACTTGAGCTTATCATACTATTCTAATCTTTACAATTTGGATCTAAACACAAAACTAGACTAGGATACCTAAGTCTTCTTGTAGAGCGCAAGCTCCAAGCCGACTCGATCAAAACTCTATGATCCACCGAGCAAGTGTTATATATGATCTTTGACGCTCGGGCTCTTGAATCAACTGTGTGGAAGCTTTCACCAACTAATATCTTGATTAATGATCTGAAACTTAAACATCACAAGATAATTAGTACACATAACTACATGAGTTAATCATCATCAAAACTAGAGTGGAAGGCCTTTGGGCCAACACGTCTCCACCTTGAAGCCGCATCACTTCAATAAAGTGAGAGATGTGTTTCCACTTCGATGTTCACATCTCTCTAATGAATGAGAGTCACGTTTCTACTTCAGATGAAGAGTTCATCTCCAAGTGAACACGACCTTCGCGTCTACATGACCTGTGTTCAATCTCTGCACAGTATAATGGAAAAAGCAGATGGCGATTTTTCCCGGTTCAACAGTATACCTACAAACAGCTCAGACTACCGATGAGGTCCAGACTGTGTATCTGGGCTCTCACAATGATCATCTCTGGTGACTTCAAAAAGTTTAACAGTGCGCTCACGAAGTCCAAATTCAGACAAGATTGAGCTCGAGGTATCTCAGAAGATTACTAGTCAGTCTTGAGAGCTTGCTGCCAAAAGGAAAATCCAAAGTGTTTCGAAACCCGTCCCAGTCAATCGCGGAGTTTCAAAAACTTTGGAGGGGGTTCTGTAGACTGTCTAAAAATCACTGAAAATAAGTTATCAGATAATAGATTCCATGCTTCAGATGTGAGACTAGTCAAAGCCACTCGTGTAATGCCAAGACGCAGGGCTCGAAGCTTGCGCCCCAGCATCCCTCCAGTGTCAAGACGTAAGGCTCGAAGCTAGCGTCTCAGTACCACTTTGGTGCTCAGACACAGAGCTTGAAGCACGCGACTCAGACTCGAGGCACGCATCTAATATCACGTCAATAAGGAAACATAGAGTTTGAGGCTCGCATTTCAATACCACCGCGGCATCCAAACACGGAGCTCAAGACCCGCGTCTAGCATCATCTTAACGGCTAAACGCTGAGCTCAAGCCCGCGTTTCAATTGCAGGAAGCTATGCGCCTCAGTTATAACTGCCCCCATTACTGGGTCAAATACTGCCCACGTAATGAAGGGAGTTAACCCCCATTATAGAGGATTTTTAGGGACAGTTTTACCCCTAGAACCCCTATAAATAGCTCAGTTTGCTACTGAAAAGGTGTCAAAAGAAAAGAAATGGTCAGAATTTCTAGCTGAGGAATATTAGCCTTACAAAGAGTCACTCTTCCACATCAATTTGCTGAGTTCAAATTTTTACCTAAGTCTCTTTGAGATTTCATTGGACAAGAGCTGTGCTACTCCATCCTTGATCCAAGGAGAAAAGTTCTGAAGAACTTGGCGTTCACCCGGTTAACGAAAAACAAGAATCACTTTCCACCCTACGCAAAGAACCCAGCCTTAAATAAAGAGAAGATCTGAGCTTGAGTGTCTTCTCTCTCTTGTAGTTAGAATTTGAGTTGTTGTAACTTTTCATTGATTCAAGAAAATTTTGCAACATTCTTTCAACTTTCCACCCCGTACAAACGCCCGAAGCCTGCTCTGAATGCATCCCACCATTACTGTAAGAAGAGAAATATTTCGGCCAAACGCCAATAGGACAGCTGGATATACCATATCTGTCACTATAACTTCATGGGGAAGTGTCGGCATGACGCACTGCTTCAACCACAGCATCAGAAATCTAGCTAGGAAAACTCTATTGGAAATAAGAGTCTTGCCTTGGTAATGAAAATTCTCGAAGACTATGTCTAGTCTGAAAGTATCTTCGGTCAAATCTATGGTATATGAGGATGTTGATGTATTGATCCTCTCCTTAATCTCTGCATTCGTGCTTGAAGCTAGGCGAGCTAGTCGGTCAGCCTTGTCTCCAAGAACATTGAAAAGATAGTTCGCTCGGACCATCTGTCTGACTCCTCTGGATCCCAAACCAGTGGTCTCGGCACAGATGTGAAAGTGACGCAACACTTCCCAGTATGTCGCATATACTAAGGGAGCACTCTCCTCCATCAGGTGCAATTCCTTAGCTGATGGGACATATTCTTCATAGGGGATGTCTCCCATCGCTAACCGGAGACTTCATACATCTCGTATAGAGCAAATCCCATGTCTTTGATTAGGGTGAAGAATGTACACGTCTCCGGATTATATCGCTCCAGCATAGCGAAGAAGTGATTATTACTCTATGAAATGCCTACTGGACAGCCCTGACTATAGCATAAAGCCTATTCTATATCAGCTTTTCTCTCAAGTCTTCAAGTAAGAAGACCACCATTCTTGACCACCAATATTTTCAGAAGAGTGAACCCATTCTAGTGCCCGAAATTCGCCTTTCGGGAAATTGCCTTTTACGGCGATGAACTGATTGATGAACATTCCACTTGAAGAAGAGTCTCGCCTATTGGATACTCCGCTTTCAACAAACTCGATAGCAGTCCAACTACATTCCTGCCATGTCCTGCCGGAATTGCAGTATGACGAGAGATCCTCCCGAGGGAAACTCCTGACTGCGCCTTTGTCAGTTCCCACTCCATCAATCGATGAGGGACATCGATTGAATGGATGACAAAGAAATATCCTCTCAATGTTTGGGAGGAAGAAACGACGTTCTCCAAGCCAGAAGCCATTTGTAGCTGTCGTCATACATCATCTCTGCATCCTCGTCGACGGAACCTCCGAATAAAAAATCTAACTTTCTTAGAAACGTACAGGCATTCGATTTAAATCTTCTGTCTGTGATGAACTCCCGGAGAGTCTATGAGCTAGCCTAACTCAACTTGGTTTGTCGTGTTGGCCCAGAGGCCCTTCACTCTAGTTTTGATGATGATTAACTCATGTAGTTATAGTTTACTAATAATCTTGTGATATTAAGTTTCAGATATTTGATCAAGATATTAGTAGGTGATTCGCTTCAACAAAGGTGCTTTAGAGCTTTCACATGGTGATTCTAGAGCTCAAGCATCATGATCGCATCTAGTACTCGGTTGGAGTCAAACTCGTTTGGATCGATTTTGGATCGAGTCGACTTGGAGACGGCGTTCTACAAGAAGACCTCAGTTTGTTTAGTTTAGGATTGTTTAGATCTTATTGTAAAGATTAGATAGTGTTGATATGCTCAAGTTCACATACACACACTTATTTTATAGTTTCATGTTTGTTTTTCGGTTTAACCGGTTTTGGATTTCTAGTTCATATATATGGTTTTTATGATAGATAGAATCAAAATAAGTTTACATGGTTTAATGTATATTAGATTTGATCTATATACATCTATGTTTCATCTATTTAGAAAACTTACTTTGATAGTCTATTTCATGAGTTAGAGTTTTGTATTTAAACAAAACTTATTTTTGTATTTAATGTCAAAAACATAGATATAATATCTTTCATGTACATTGGATTCTATCCATATACAACATGCTTAAAAGTGTTTCAATATCATGCTTTTGTATTTACATGAGTTTGGATAAAACGATTTTCCATTTCAAAAATTCAAGTTTGGAAAATACAGTTTTTGGTTTAAGGCAAATTTTCAAGAACACAAAAATGGTTCAAATAGTTTATAATATGTGTTGAATTTTTGTCACACATATTTGTATTTCAAAGATCTAATAAGAACTAATTTTTGTGGAATTTATGTGATTTTATGAGATTTAATTGAAGTCAAAAACTCAAGTTTTTAATCCCTATATATTGGACCTGGCTATCTGCTGGTTGACCGGACTGGTCGACTGAGGCAGAAGTCGGTCGACCGTTCCGGTCGACCGACATGCATAGAACGTGCACGCAGCCCAGGCTATGAGGCCAGTCGACCGCCAGAGAGCTTCTGCTCTCTGAAAATGGCCCCGGTCGACCGGCAGAGAGCTCTGCTCTCTGTTTCCAGTTTTCGTCGACCAGCCGGTCGACCGGTGGCTCAACGGTCATAAATATGACCGTTGGTCGGTCGACCGCCCGGTCGACCGGAAGGGCAATTTTGCCCTTTGCCTGCTGCCAACGGGCAGATTTTGTTGGGGCTATATATACCAAATTTCTTGAGCTGTTTTGGACAAGCTTTTAGAGAGCAATTTTCCCACCTTTACAAGTGTTTAACAGCAAGTTTTCAAAAGAGTTTTTAGGTTTAAAAGATCATTCTTTATTTATTTTTAAAGTGTTGGAAATTCAAAGAAAATAGAGTCTTTTGGGAATTGGTTTTTGATCTAAATTTTTATATCTATTTGGAGTTTTTCCCAAGTATTTTTCTTTGTTCCAAATACTTTATTTTCTCACACTTGAGCTTATCATATCTATCCTATCTATTAGGATCTTGTTTTGTGAGAAAGAATTAGTTTGTGATCTTTGTGATCACCTAAAGTTGAAAACCTCTTTTATTTGAGATTGAGTATCCCTCTGGTGTAGAGGTGATTGTGGAGGTTGTAATTGATATCCCTCTAAGTGTAGAGGTGACTGTGGAGTTGTGACTTTGAGCCTTATCCCTCTTGTGTGAGGTTGATAGTTGTTTTGGCTAAGTGCCTAACCCTCTAAGTGTAGAGGTGTTGTGTGTTGTGTCTTGCCTCTAGTGAGAGATTGTATTTGTTGAGAGAGGAGTTGTGTACTCCCAAGTTGTTTACCCAAATCCTCAGTGGAGGTTCCCTGTGTGGGAAGTCTGTGTGGACGAGTTAGTGGAAATCCTTCTGTGCGAAGGCGGGGACGTAGAGCTGGGTGCTCGAACCTCGAAATATATCTTTGTGTTTGCATTTGATCCACTTTCTCTGACTCTCTCTCTCTCTTATATTGTGCCTTGCATTGATTCATATTGCTCATATCATTTATATGCTTGGATTTGTTTGTGTGCCTCACTTGTGTTCAACCAAGAGAGCTTCATATTGCACCTCAACTCTTATTTAGAGGAATCTAGAGGAGATAGTCCAGAGCCCTTCTCCGAGAATTCGGCTACACTCTTTGGTTACACTAAGTGTGTTGCATTTAGTTTTTTAATTCCGCATTATTTGTCATTAGATTAGCCTTACTCCTATTCACCCCCCTCTAGGTATGCTTTCAATTGGTATCAGAGCCTACGCTCCTGATATTACACCTAGGAGTGTGATCTTGGTTGCTAATCTATCATTTGCATTTGCACACTTATTTGTTTACATACACTCATGGATTGCTTGACCCCTCCCATATATGATGTTTCCAACATTGACATGTGAAAATTTAGGATAAGTATGTACCTAAAAACCCTAGGTTTGTAAGTTTTTCTTGCCACTATCAAGAAACCCTATCTTGATAATAGCAAGCATACAGAGGCCAATGCACAAGCTCTTGAGGCACTTGGGAGCACTCTAAGTAAAAATTATGTTTCTATGGTTTCTCATTGTGATTCCGCATTTGCAGTGCGGAACACGTTGACCTCTCTAAAGCTTCAAATGTCAAACATTATGAAGATGGAATCTAGTGGAGGAGAATCCGAACAACATTGCTATATGGTCCAAGGGAATGAGTTCCTTGAGGTAAATTCGAAAACTCAATTAGATGATTGTGCTAGTTCTTCTGACGATGATTTAGTTGATGCTGATGCTTTAAATGAAGAACTTTCCATTGTTTGTGAAAAATTATTAGAAAAATATAAAGCCTTGAAAAAGAAAAGTTTTGCATTAAATAAAGAAAATGAGGATTTGGTTTCAAAACTTGATTTGGCTTTGCAAGAGAAGGTTGAGATTTCAAATGAATGTGACTCATTGAAATCCCAACTTGAACTTGCTCTAAATGAAAACAAGATCTTAAAAAGTAAAAATGATTGTAATAAGGTTTTGAAGAAAAATGAGGCTTTATCTTCAAAACTTGATTTTGTGATAAAAGAAAATGAAACCTTGAAAATAAAAATTGCTTCAATTTCAAAGGATTTGGATTTGTTTTCAAAGAAAAATACTACTTTGCAAAATGATATTGATTCACATTTTTGCCATGCTAGTGTAGCCTCACCCTCTTGTGTTTCTATTGCATGCTCCACCTCTTCTTTCATTATTGAAAATGATATATCCATATTAAAGAAGAGTGTTGATTGTTTGGGCTTCACTTTGAGCCAATGTGCCATGAACCACACACGTTTGGAATTCATGTTTCGCAAGAAACAAGTTTCACCTATGCATGCACACAAACCACGGCATACACATGCTCCTCACGTTCATACACATAACACTATGTATGCTCATGTGTACACTTGTATGAAAGTACACATAGAGGGGGAGTGAATAGGTGTACGGCTAATCTAATGAACAATAATGCGGAAATTAAAACTTAATGCAACACACTTAGTGTAACCAACGAGTGTAGCCGAATTCCTGGTGAAGGGTTTTGGACTAACTCCTCTTTATTCCTCTGAATAAGAGTTGAGGTGCTATATGAAGCTCTCGTGGTTAAACACAAGTGAGGCACACAAACAAACACAACCAAGCACATAAGTGTGATATAACAATATGAATCAATGCAAGGCACAATATAAGAGAGAGAGTTAGAGAAAGTGGATCAAATGCAAACACCAAGATATGTTTCGAGGTTCGAGCACACAGCTCTACGTCCCCGCCTTCACACAGAAGGATTTTCACTAACTCGTCCACACAGGACTTCTCACACAGGGAACCTCCACTGAGGATTTTGGGCAATACAATAACCGGGAGTACACAACTCCTCTCTCAAATACAACACAACCTCTACACTTAAAGGCTAGGCACAAAGCCAACAATATCAACCTCACAAATGAGGGATAGGCATAAAGCCAAACAAACACAATCCACCTCTTCACTAAGAGGGATACCAACACAACCTCCACTATCAACCTCTCACTAGAGGGATACCCACAATCACCTCTCACTAAAGGGATATCACAAATCAAGGAGGGTTTACAACTTGGTGGTCTCTTTCAACCACAAACCAATTCTTTTCTCACTAAACAAAGATCCTAATAGATAGGATAGAATGATAAGCTCAAGTGTGAGAAAACAAAGTGTTTTGAATAAAGAAAATCACTTGGGAAAAACTCCAAATAGATATAGAATTTAGAACACAAAAACCAATTCCCAAAAGACTATTTTCTTTGAATTTCCAACACTTTTAGAAACAAAATAAAGATCAAGAATTTTGAACCCAAAAACTTTTGCTGAAAAACACTTGAAGTATGTAAATTTTTCTCTCTTCAAAACTTGTTAAGAAACAACTCAAATATGGGTATGTATAGCCCATAAAAATCTGCCCGTTGGCAGCTGGAAAGGGCCAGAATGCCCTTCCGGTCGACCGGCCAACGGTCAAAAAATCGACCGTTGAGCCCAGCGGTCAACCGCCCAGTCGACCGTCCCCAGATCCAGAGAGCAATGGCTCTCTGGCCGGTCGACCGCCCGGTCGACCGGAGCTGGATACAGAGAGCAGACTCTCTGTCTGGTCGACCGACCCGGTCGACCGGGCCATTTCCAGAGAGCAGAGCTCTCTGGATGGTCGACCGGCCACCAGCCCAAGGCTGGCGTGCACGCTTGTGCACGTCGGTCGACCGCACCGGTCGACCGACTACTGCTGCGGTCGACCGGTCCGGTCGACCGGCAGTAAGCCAGTCAGCAAATTTTGGGACTTAAAAACTTAGGTTTTTATCTTTTATAAAATCCCATAAAACCACATAAATTTCACAAAAATCAATTCTTGTTATATCTTTGAAATACAAACATGTTTGAGTTAAAATCAAAACATGTTACAAACATTTTGAACCATTTTTGTGACTTGGAAAATTTGCCTTAAACCAAAAACGGTATTTTCCAAAACTAAGATTTTTGAAATGGAAATCTGATTTTTTCAAAATACATGTAAATACAAAAACATGATATTTAAACAACTTTGAAGCATGTTGTATATGGATAGAATCCAATATACATGAAAGAAATATATCAATATTTTTGACATTAAATCCGAAAATAAGTTTTGTTGAAATACAAAACCCAAATACATGAATAGATTACCAAAATAAGTTTTTCTAATAGATAAAGCATAGATGTATATAGATCAAATCTAATATACATTAAACCATGTAAACTTGTTTTGATTCTATCTATTCATGAAAACCAAGATCGGTTAAATCGAAAACCAAAACCAAAACATGAAACGTGTGTGTGTTGTGAACTTGAGCATATCACACTATCTAATTTTTAACAATGGATCTAAACTAACTATTCTAAAACAAACCGAGGTCTTCATGTAGAACGCCGTCTCCAAGTTGACTCGATCAAAACGCGATTCCTTGAGCTTGACTCCAACCGAGTGCTAGATATGAACTTGACGCTCGAGCTCTTGAATCACCATGTGAAAGCTCCAAAATACCTTTGTTGAAGCTAATCACCTACTAATATCTTGGTTAAATATCTGAAACTGAATATCACAAGATTATTAGTAAACTATAACAACATGAGTTAAGCATCATCAAAACTAGAGTTGTTGTGCACAAGTCCTTTGGATGAAACATACTCTCCTTGATTATGATTTGCATTTTGACCATATAAAAATATTTTGTGATAATACTAGTACTATACATATGACAAAGAATGCAAATCAACATAGTAAGACCAAGCACATTGAGATTAGATATCACATTCTTAGAGATCATTTTGAGAAAGGAGATATAGATATTGTTTATGTTTCTACGGATTTGCAACTTGCCGAAATTTTCACTAAACCACTTGATTTTGTTAGATTTTCTTTTATTTGTGGTGAACTTAATATTTGTGTTATTGAATAAAAATGTTTTCTTAACCCTTTTGATGTATGACAAAAAGGGGGAGAATGAGTTTATGTATGGAAATATGAGTTCATATGGTTTTGGTTCCATATGAGTTTATATATGTTTTTGGTTTTTGATGTGTTCTTATGAATTCTTGTTTTGAGTTTAAAGTGTTTTTGCAAGTATTTTATATTTCATGTTTTTAGTCTTATGGTTTTGCTTGCAATCTACATTGTTTTTGTTTGTTTATTATAGCATAATTTGAGGGGGAGCTTTCTCCTCCCCTATATTTTTGCTTATAGCCTATTTGTTTTGTCATCATCAAAAAGGGGGAGATTGTTGGCCCATAAGGTTACACTCTCCATTTGTTTAGAGTTTTGATGATAACAAACCAAATAAGAGCTATTTGGTACTAATAAGTTTGTTCAAGATAAGTTTCATGTTTGTACCATATTTGGAGGCCATTGCTTAGCTATTGCAAGAAATTCTAGGTTCATGGAGCAAAGAAGGCTTATGGCACATCAAGGAAGGAACATAGAAGAGAAGGCTCTAGCAAGGCTTTACATGGCTCAAGACATCAAGATGGCTCAAGAGACTTCATTAGATTTGTTTCTAGTTTTATAGTTTTGTTAAAGAATAGTGATTAGGATTGAAGCTCTATATTCCAACACACACGTTTTTGCGCACATGCCTTTCCTAAAATATTCCCTATAAATATATACAAAATATTTTTATATGCAAAGCCTTTTGTTTATAAACTCAATTTTAGGTATTATACATGTTTCAAATCAAAACTATGTTGATAGATTTCAAATCCCCTTCAAAATCTGTTTTATTTTTGCTTTTTGACCTGAGCCGATCGACCGACCGGTCGACCGCACTATGTCAGGTCAGAGCGGTCGCCCGATCCGATCGACTGAGGATCTGGCAGTCAGTGCGTATCAGTGTGCACGTTTTTCGGACGACCGGCCGGTCGACCGAACCCTGTCGGCCGACCGAGCGGTCGACCGAAACCTGCCTGACTGTAAGTCGTTTTCTCTCTGTTTATTTCGATCGACCGGGCGGTCGACCGAGAGCCTGCAACGGCTCTTATTTTTGAACTCCGGTCGACCGGCTGGTCGACCGAGAGAGCCGTTTCTGCCATAACGGCTAGTTTTCTAAAACACGTTTTAAATTTGTATTTTTCGTTTCTAAACGTATTTAGAGGATATTTTATGGGTCAAATTCTTCCTAATTAACATTTTGTGAGTTTACTCTTTAAACCCTAGCCCTCTCCTATAAATAGGGGTGATTAGGGTTATGTTTTTCACAACAAGCATTTACAAAAGTTTCAAAGTCTTCAAAAGTTTTCAAGAGAGTTTGGTCCTTGGTTTTTGTGCTGAAGAATCTCTCATCGCTGAAGTTTTATTTTCTAAACTCTCTCTAATTCATTTTCTTTTTCCACTTACACTACTTGAGCTTCAATTCTAACCATTATTCTACAGGGCTCTTGTAAGGGAAAGAGGCTTTTGCAAAAGATAGTTTGTGGTCTTTTGATCACCAAGAGAGAACTTGTACTTGAGATAGTGGAGTTGGGTACTCCGGTGTATTTGTAACCTCTTTGTGAAGTTATAGTTGTTAGAAATCCTTCTGGGTGAAGGCGGGGACGTAGAGCTGGGTGCTCGAACCTCGGAAAAATTCTCGGTGTTTGTGTTTGGTTTACTTGCTCTTATTTCTTGCTTTACTTTCATTGCTATTATTACTTACTCTTTACTTTCATTGTTATATTCACTTGTTGCATCATATTTTTTATTGTGCATTGATTAGCATAATCACCTATTCACCCCCCCCTCTAGGTGATTTTCAATTGGTATCAGAGCTTGGACTCTAGGTTTGGCTTAACATCCTTAGAGAGATCCTTAAAATTTGCTAATCAACATTTACATTCCATCATTCATACACTAGTAAACATGGCCGATAACATCAAAACCCCTCCTAAATTTGATGGACTTAATTTCCCTATTTGGAAGGTTAGGATGACTATTTTCTTGCAATCTTTAGGTAGCTTAGTAGCTAAATCTTTGACCAAACCCTATGTTGTACCCGATAGTGATGAGAGCACATGGACCGACTTTACCTTTAGAGAATATGAGGCAAACTCCAAGGCCCAAATTCCCTCTTAACCGCCTTGAATGAGGATGACCTTACACGGATAATACATTGCCAATCCGCCTATGAGATTTGGCAACATTTATTGGTCACACACGAGGGGACTTCACAAGTTAAGAGAGCTAAGATAGATCTCTTAAGGTCCCAATATGAATCTTTTAAAATGATTGATGATGAATCTATTGATTGCATGATTACAAGGTTTACTAAAATCACCAATGGTCTTTCTTCTTTAGGTGATGATATTTTCAATGACCAAAAGGTGCGAAAAGTGATTCGGGCTCTTCCTTCTTCATGGGAGATAAAGGCCACCACCTTGAAAGAATTGAATGACAAGGATGAAATGGATCTCATAAGTCTCATCGGCAACTTGAAGACTCATGAGATGGAAAAGAAGGCAAGAGAAGATGTCGCTCCTCAAAAGAAGAAATCCATTGCTTTCAAGTCTTCATCCACTCTTGATGACGATGAAGAAGATGAAGAAGAAGATGAGGAGCTCTCCCTTCTTATGCGAAACGTGAAGAGAATGTACCGGAAAAACAAGCTCAACTTTAGAAGGAAGTTTGAAGGAAAAGAGGAGAGAAGAATCATTTGCTATAATTGCCGAAAGCCCAGATATATCATGGCCGATTGCCTGGATTTCAAGAAGAAGATGACTTCCTTCTTCAAGCCAAAGAAGCCGGTGGAAAAGAAAGCGTACAAAGCAACTTGGGATTCGGAAAGCGAGTCCGAAGACGAGGTGAATACGGCGAACATGTGTTTCATGGCAAACACACCAAAGGTAACCCCTCAACCTCTTGATGAAGAAGAAGATGAATTAAGTAAAGAAGTTCTTGTACATGCTTTTGTTGAACTCTCCGAAACTTATGATAATAAAAAGATTGAATGCTCTAAATTGGAAAAGGAAGTTGCTTTTCTTAAAAATCAACTTGCTATTGTTTCTAGAGAAAAAGATGAAATTTCTTCCAATCTCATTTCTACTCAAAATGAATTTAGTGCTTACAAAGTTGCATGTAAAGAAAAATTTCCTAAGATTGATGAAAAAGAAATTTCTTCATTAAAAACTAGAATTGTTGATTTTGAAAAAGTCTTGAAGGATTGTGCTTTTAACACTAAGAAACTTGAAGAAATGTTTTCTAAAAAGCACACTTCTCATGCTAAAGATTCTCATGTTAAGATTCTTCATGCTCACACTTCACATACACTCATGCTAAATCCACACATGCTCACAAATCTCACAGTCACTATGCTTTTAAATATGGTAGAGTGTATACATGTACTTATTGTGGTAAGAATGGACATTTGGCTAAGTTTTGTTATGACCAAGTAAATAGATCAAATAATCTTGTTTGGGTTCATGGCACTAACTCTTTAGGACCCAAGAAAATGTGGGTACCAAAATCAAGTCCTAAATTATTTGATGTAGGTACACCAAGGCTCCAAGACGTAAGGAGCGGTGGTACCTTGATAGTGGTTGTTCAAGACACATGACATGGGATATCAACAACTTTACAACCCTATCAAGGTACATGGAAGGTGGCACCGTCACCTTCGGGGATGACTCCAAGGGCACTATCATCGGTATAGGTAACATTCAAATTGGTGCATCTCCTATTATAGAAAATGTAGTTCTTGTTGATGGTTTGAAGCATAACTTGCTTAGTATTAGTCAACTTTGTGACCGTGGACTTAAAGTTGTTTTTGATGATTCTTCTTGTAAGATTTTTGATGTAAAAACAATGATTGTATTCTCACCGGATTTCGTGATGATAATGTTTATATCATTGACATGCTTAATTTGGATTGTTCTACTAAATGTTTGAATGTTTTTGATGAAAATTCTTGGCTTTGGCATAGAAGATTAGGACATGCATCTTTTGACCATCTTTCTAGGATTAATTCTAAGGAATTGGTGAAGGGTATACCTTGCTTAAAGTTTGAGAAAGACCGCATTTGTGGTGCGTGCCAACTTGGGAAACAAACCAAGTCTTCCTTCAAACCAATCAAGGATATCATGTCAACTAGGCCATTAGAATTAATTCATATGGATCTTTTTGGACCTACTAAAACTAAAAGTTTAAATGGTAGTAGATATGCATTTGTTTTAGTTGATGATTTTTCCCGATTTACTTGGGTTTTCTTTTTGGAACACAAAGATCAAACTTTTTCTCATTTCAAGATTTTTCGAAAAAGGGTTGAAAAAGAAAAGGTTTTTTCGATTTTGAAAATAAGGAGTGATAGAGGTGGTGAGTTTGTTAACCAACTCTTCATAACTTATTGTGATGAAAAGGGAATCAAGCATGAAATGTCATGTCCTAGAACTCCACAACAAAATAGAGTTGTAGAAAGAAAGAATAGAACACTTCAAGAGATGGTTAGGACTATGATAAGTGAATATGACCTCCCTCAATATCTATGGGCCGAGGCCGTAAACACCGCATGCTACATATCAAATCGTATTTATTTGTGTAAAAATTCTTCCAAAACATCTTTTGAAATGTATCATTCTAGAAAACCTAATGTTGCATATTTCAAAGTTTTTGGATGCAAGTGTTTTGTTTTGAATACTAGAGATAACTTGGGTAAATTTGATGCTAAGGCTTATGAAGCTATTTTTGTTGGATATTCTTCTACTAGTAAAGCTTATAGAATATTCAATAGATCTTCACTTACCATTGAAGAATCCATGCATGTTAAATTTGAAGAATCTAATGTGGTTGTTGAGAATGTTGTAGAGATTGACCCATTAGGTGAAGACATGGAGAGACTATCCTTGAAGGACTCACCCGCTCAAGAAGAAAAGCAAGAACCAATTGGTGATGTTCAAGAGGATAAAGAGGAAAGCTCTCAACCGCTTCCTAAAGATTGGAGATATGCTACAAATCACCCCAAGGAACTCATCTTAGGTGATATCTCTAAAGGGGTAACAACTCGCTCCAAGCTCCATGACTTATGTGGTAACTTTGCTTTTATTTCTCATTTTGAACCCAAAAGCATCCTCGAAGCCGAGGCGGACTCATATTGGTTGCTAGCCATGCAAGAGGAACTCAATCAATTTGAGCGCAACCAAGTTTGGCACCTTGTTCCTAGGCCCCACAATAGACCAATAATTGGTACTAAGTGGATCTTTAGAAACAAGATGGATGAGTCCAGTAATGTCATTAGGAATAAAGCTAGGTTAGTGGCCCAAGGTTACACTCAAGTTGAGGGAATTGACTTTGAGGAGACCTTTGCACCCGTAGCACGGCTTGAAGCCATACGGATGACACTAGCTTTTGCATCTTTTAAAAATTTTAAACTTTTTCAAATGGATGTGAAAAGTGCATTTTTGAATGGTTTATAAATGAAGAAGTTTATGTTGAACAACCTCCCGGTTTTGTTGATCATGTTCATCCCAATTTTGTTTTTAAACTTGAAAAAGTTTTGTGTGGATTGAAACAAGCTCCTAGAGCTTGGTATGAAAGCTTTCTAATTTTCTCATTTCAAATGATTTTGTTAAAGGCAAAGTAGATACAACTCTTTTTACTAAGCATGTTGATAATGACATTTTAATTGTGCAAATTTATGTAGATGATATAATCTTTGGTTCTACTAATGAGTTTTTATGCAAGGAGTTTGAAAAGGTTATGCAATGTGAGTTTGAAATGTCTTCCATGGGTGAATTGAATTTCTTTCTTGGACTCCAAGTCAAGCAATTGCAAGATGGGAATTTCATATGTCAAGCCAAGTACGCAAAGGAACTCGTAAAGAAGTTTGGACTTGAAGATTCAAAAGTTTGCAACACTCCCATGGCAACTACAACCAAGCTTGATAAGGATGACCAAGGTAAATGTGTTGATATTAAATTGTATAGAAGCATGATAGGTAGTCTTTTGTATTTGACGGCAAGTAGGCCGGACATCATGTTTAGTGTGTGTCTTTATGCTAGATTCCAATGGTGTCCTAAAGAGTCCCATCTTATTGCGGTAAAACGCATCATTCGTTATATTAAGGGCACAATTGGAATGGGTCTATGGTATCCGAAAATCGGAGATTTCTCAATGACGAGTTATTCGGATGCCGACTATGCGGGTTGTAGAGTAGATAGAAAGAGCACTAGTGGGACATGTCAATTTCTTGGTAATTGTCTTGTTTCATGGTCTTCTAGGAAACAAAATTCCGTAGCTCTCTCAACCGCCGAGGCGGAGTATGTTGCCGCGGGGGTTTGTTGTGCACAAGTCCTTTGGATGAAACATACTCTCCTTGATTATGATTTGCATTTTGACCATATAAATATTTTGTGATAATACTAGTACTATACATATGACAAAGAATGCAAATCAACATAGTAAGACCAAGCACATTGAGATTAGATATCACTTTCTTAGAGATCATTTGAGAAAGGAGATATAGATATTGTTTATGTTTCTACGGATTTGCAACTTGCCGATATTTTCACTAAACCACTTGATTTTGTTAGATTTTCTTTTATTTGTGGTGAACTTAATATTTGTGTTATTGAATAAAAATGTTTTCTTAACCCTTTTTGATGTATGACAAAAAGGGGAGAATGAGTTTATGTATGGAAATATGAGTTCATATGGTTTTGGTTCCATATGAGTTTATATATGTTTTTGGTTTTTGATGTGTTCTTATGAATTCTTGTTTTGAGTTTAAAGTGTTTTTGCAAGTATTTTATATTTCATGTTTTTAGTCTTAGGGTTTTGCTTGCAATCTACATTGTTTTTGTTTGTTTATTATAGCATAATTTGAGGGGAAGCTTTCTCCTCCCCTATATTTTTGCTTATAGCCTATTTGTTTTGTCATCCTCAAAAAGGGGGAGATTGTTGGCCCATAAGGTTACACTCTCCATTTGTTTAGAATTTTGATGATAACAAACCAAATAAGAGCTATTTGGTACTAATAAGTTTGTTCAAGATAAGTTTCAGGTTTGTACCATATTTGGAGGCCATTGCTTAGCTATTGCAAGAAATTCTAGGTTCATGGAGCAAAGAAGGCTTATGGCACATCAAGGAAGGAACATAAAAGAGAAGGCTCTAGCAAGGCTTTACATGGCTCAAGACATCAAGATGGCTCAAGAGACTTCATTAGATTTATTTCTAGTTTTATAGTTTTGTTAAAGAATAGTGATTAGGATTGAAGCTCTATATTCCAACACACACGTTTTGCGCACATGCCTTTCCTAAAAATATTCCCTATAAATATATACAAAATATTTTTATATGCAAAGCCTTTTGTTTATAAACTCAATTTTAGGTATTATACATGTTTCAAATCAAAACTATGTTGATAGATTTCAAATCCCCTTCAAAATCTGTTTTATTTTTGCTTTTTGACCTGAGCCGGTCGACCGACCGGTCGACCGCACTATGTCAGGTCAGAGCGGTCGCCCGATCCGATCGACTGAGGATCTTGCAGTCAGTGCGTATCAGTGTGCACGTTTTTCGGACGACCGGCTGGTCGACCGAACCCTGTCGGCCGACCGAGCGGTCGACCGAAACCTGCCTGACTGTAAGTCGTTTGCTCTCTATTTATTTCGGTCGACCGGGCGGTCGACCGAGAGCCTGCAACGGCTCTTATTTTTGAACTCCGGTCGACCGGCCGGTCGACCGAGAGAGCCGTTTCTGCCATAACGGCTAGTTTTCTAAAACACGTTTTAAATTTGTATTTTTCGTTTTTAAACGTATTTAGAGGATATTTTATGGGTCAAATTCTTCCTAATTAACATTTTGTGAGTTTACTCTTTAAACCCTAGCCCTCTCCTATAAATAGGGGTGATTAGGGTTATGTTTTTCACAACAAGCATTTACAAAAGTTTCAAAGTCTTTAAAAGTTTTCAAGAGAGTTTGGTCCTTGGTTTTTGTGCTGAAGAATCTCTCATCGCTGAAGTTTTATTTTCTAAACTCTCTCTAGTTCGTTTTCTTTTCCACTTATACTATTTGAGCTTCAATTCTAACCATTATTCTACAGGGCTCTTGTAAGGGAAAGAGGCTTTTGTAAAAGATAGTTTGTGGTCTTTTGATCACCAAGAGAGAACTTGTACTTGAGATAGTGGAGTTGGGTACTCAAGTGTATTTGTAACCTCTTTGTGAAGTTATAGTTGTTAGAAATCCTTCTGGGTGAAGGCGGGGACGTAGAGCTGGGTACTCGAACCTCGGAAAAATTCTCGGTGTTTGCGTTTGGTTTACTTGCTCTTATTTCTTGTTTTACTTTCATTGCTATTATTACTTGCTCTTTACTTTCATTGTTATATTAACTTGTTGCATCATATTTTTTATTGTGCATTGATTAACATAATCACCTATTCACCCCCCCCCCCTCTATGTGATTTTCAATCTGAAAATTTTGAAAACTAGTACGAAATCCTTCAAGTAAGGAATAAAATAAAAATATATTCTATGAAAAACATGTAAGTCACATGATCATCAAACACTCAAAATTTATAAGGCACATATCATACTCATGAAAATAAAATCATGAGAAAACTTTAAGTAAGGTGAGTGTATAAGAGTTATGTGAAACACATCATCAAGAAAATAGGCAATCAAGCTCAATATGAAATTTCTTAAAACATGAAACACAAGAAAATCTAATTTTCATCAAAATAATTTAATCTTCACGGCATATATATGTTTTGTACAAACTAAAGTATACATACATATCCAAACATAAACGAGTCCACAAAAGTATATGCATGAAGGCAAGTGGCTCATAAATGTATATGTATAACTATTAGTTTAGACAAAATAGACATATACATGAAGTTAAACAAAAACATGAAAACATGTCAAAAATAGAGAATACAAGTCAAAATGCATGAATCATCAAAACTAGGCTATACTAGTACATCTAATGGGTACAAATGATCATTCAAGTATAAACATATAATAATCTATTTGTGGCTCACTAGTTGTACAAGTATATATCCAAGTTTTAATGAAAACTAACATCTAAACATGTAATCAAAACATGAAGCATAGAAATCAAAACAAAACTCATATGATCATTATGTAAATGCACATGCATTAGATCTATGATATACACAATAGCTAAACTAAAGTGAGAACACAAAATATGGGTTCATATAAACATGGGTGATCTCAAATACTAATCATGTATGTCAAAGGACTAATAAACATGGCATATGGCATAATGAACATTAAAACATGACATACTAAAAATCAACAATATGAAAAGCATGTAAACATAAATGGGAGTTAGAGATCGTTACTAAAACCTATAGGGCACATCTCCATATCTCCAAACCATGGTGGTTCTCCCACCAAACTCCCCTTGAAAGTGATGCATCCAAATATCCTCTTTAAGCTCGGAACGCATCCACCTCAAGGCACCATCACTCTCACGTCATGTGAGTGCCCACACCTACATCAAATAAAATAGTAGTGGTCTTAGGTACCCATACTCTTTTGGGTCCATGGGGGTTAGCTCCTTTCCTAACCCAAACAAACTTATTTGCTAAATTAGAATCATGTATCCTATCATAACAAAATTTAGCAAGGTGGCCCTTACGTTCACAATGTGTACATGTGTACACATGAGCATACATTGTGTGATGAGTGTGAACGTGAGGAGCATGTGTATGTCGTGGTTTGTGTGCATGTATAGAACGAACTTGTTTCTTTCGAAATATAGATTCCAAACGTGTATGGTTCATGGCACAATGGCTCAAAGTGGAGCCCAAACAATCCACACTCTTCTTAAGCATACAAATATCATTTTCAATCATGGAAGAAGAGGTGCATGCAATAGGTGAGTTAGAATGTGAAGCTACACTAGCATGGCAAATATGTGAATCTAAGTCATTTTTCAAAGCAATATTTTTCTTAGAAACTAAATCTAATTCTTTTGAAATAGAAATAATTTTATTTTTCAAAGAGTCATTTTCTTTTACAACAAAAACAAATTTTGAAGATAGAACTTCATTTTTCTTCAAAACATTTTCACAATCATTTTTACTTTTTAGAATATTATTTTCATTTAGGGCAAGATCAAGCTTAGATTTCAATGAATCCCTTTCATTAGAAATCTCATCTCTTTCTTGCAAAATAATATCAAATTTTGAAGACAAGTCCTTATTTTCTTTAGTTAACTTATAAGTTTTCTTTTACAAAATTTTATATTTTTCTAAGAGGTTCTCACAAAAATAGATAACTCTTCATTTAATGCATCGGCATCCATACTATCAAGATCATCAAAAAAAGAGCTAGCACCATCTAGTTGAGTATCCGAATATACCTCAAGGGAGTCATTCCCTTGAACCATGTAGCAACGTTGTTCGGATTCATCCTCACTAGATTCCTTCTCCATTATGTTGGGCGTTTGAAGCTCGGAGGAGGTCAAAGTATTCCACGCTGCAAAGGCGGAATCACAGTTAGAAACCGTAGAAAGATATTCTTTATTAAGCGCGCTTCTAAGTGCCTCAAGGGCTTATGCATTGGCCTCTAAATGCTTGCTATTACCAAGATAGGATTTCTTGGTAGCGGCAAGGAAAACATGCAAGCCTAGGGTTTTTAGGTACATGGACATCCTAGCCTTCCAAACAACAATGTTGGAAGTATCAAACATAGGTGGGGTCATGAAGTCCATGAGTGTGTGTAAACAATATAAGTGTGCAAATGCAAGTCTAGATTAGCAAAACCAAGATCACACTCCTAGGTGGTTAAACCTAATATCAGGAGCGTAGGCTCTGATACCAATTGAAAGTACACCTAGAGGGGGGTGAATAGGCGTACGGCTAATCTAATGAACAATAATGTGAAAATTAAAACTTAATGTAACACACTTAGTGTAACCAACGAGTGTAGCCGAATTCTCGGTGAAGGGCTCTGGACTAACTCCTCTTGATTCCTCTGAATAAGAGTTGAGGTGCTATATGAAGCTCTCGTGGTTAAACACAAGTGAGGCACACAAACAAACACAACCAAGCACATAAGGGTGATATGACAATATGAATCAGTGCAAGGCACAATATAAGAGAGAGTTAGAGAAAGTGGATCAAACGCAAACACCAAGATATGTTTCGAGGTTCGAGCACACAACTCTACGTCCCCGCCTTCACACAGAAGGATTTTCACTAACTCGTCCACATAGGACTTCCCACATAGGGAACCTCCACTGAGGATTTTGGGCAATACAATAACCGGGAGTACACAACTCCTCTCTCAAATACAACACAACCTCTACACTTAGAGGCTAGGCACAAAGCCAATAATATCAACCTCACAAATGAGGGATAGACACAAAGCCAAACAAACACAATCCACCTCTTCACTAAGAGGGATACCAACACAACCTCCACTATCAACCTCTCATTAGAGGGATACCCACAATCACCTCTCACTAGAGGGATATCACAAATCAAGGAGGGTTTACAACTTGGTGGTCTCTTTCAACTACAAACCAATTCTTTTCTTACTAAACAAAGATCCTAATAGATAGGATAGAATGATAAGCTGAAGTGTGAGAAAACAAAGTGTTTTGAACAAAGAAAATCACTTGGAAAAAACTCCAAATAGATACAGAATTTAGAACACAAAAACCAATTCCCAAAAGACTATTTTCTTTGAATTTCCAACATTTTTAAAAACAAATAAAGATCAAAAATTTTGAACTCAAAAACTTTTGCTGAAAAACACTTGAAGTATGTAAATTTTTCTCTCTTTAAAACTTGTTAAGAAACAACTCAAATATGGGGTATATATAGCCCCATAAAAAATCTGCCTGTTGGCAGCTAAAAAGGGCCAGAATGCCCTTCCGGTCGACCGGCCAACGGTCAAAAAATCGACCGTTGAGCCCAGCGGTCGACCGCCCCGGTCGACCGTCCCCAGATCCAGAGAGCAACGGCTCTCTGGCCGATCGACCACCCAGTCGACCGGAGCTGGATACAGAGAGCAGACCCTCTGTCTGGTTGACCGGGGCCATTTCTAGAGAGCAGAGCTCTCTGGACGTCGACCGTCCCGGTCAACCGGCCACCAGCCCAAGGCTGGCATGCACGCTTGTGCACGTCGGTCGACCGACTACTGCTGCGGTTGACCGGTCCGGTCGACCGGCAGTAAGCCAGTCAGCAAATTTTGGGACTTAAAAACTTAGGTTTTTATCTTTTATAAAATCCCATAAAATCACATAAATTCCACAAAAATCAGTTCTTGTTATATCTTTGAAAGACAAACATGTTTGAGTAAAAATCAAAACATGTTACAAACATTTTGAACCATTTTTGTGACTTGAAAATTTTGCCTTAAATCAAAAATGGTATTTTCTAAAACTAAGATTTTTGAAATGGAAATCCGATTTTTTCAAAACACATGTAAATACAAAAACATGATATTTAAACAACTTTGAAGCATGTTGTATATGGATAGAATCCAATATACATGAAAGAAATATAAATCAATGTTTTTGACATTAAATCTGAAAATAAGTTTGTTTAAATACAAAACCCAAATACATGAATAGATTATCAAAATAAGTTTTTCTAAATAGATAAAGCATAGATGTATATAGATCAAATCTAATATACATTAAACCATGTAAACTTGTTTTGATTCTATCTATTCATGAAAACCAAGATCGGTTAAACCGAAAACCAAAACCAAAACATGAAACGTGTGTGTGTTGTGAACTTGAGCATATCACACTATCTAATCTTTAACAATGGATCTAAACTAACTATTCTAAAACAAACCGAGGTTTTTTTCTAGAACGTCGTCTCCAAGTTGACTCGATCCAAACGAGATTCCCCGAGCTTTACTCCAACCGAGTGCTAGATATGAACTTGACGCTCGAGCTCTTGATCACCATGTGAAAGCTCCAAAACACCTTTGTTGAAGTTAATCACCTACTAATATCTTGGTTAAATATCTGAAACTGAATATCACAAGATTATTAGTAAACTATAACTACATGAGTTAATCATCATCAAAACTAGAGTGGAAGGCCTCTGGGCCAACATTGTACACATTGTGGACGTAAGGGTCACCTTGCTAAGTTTTGTTATGATAGAGTACATGATGTGAATTTAGCAAATAGATTTGTTTTGGTTAGGAAAGGTGCTAACCCCCATGGACCCAATAGAGTATGGGTACCAAAAGCCACTCCTATTTTGTTTGATGTAGGTGTGGGCTCTCACTCAACGTGAGAGTATTGGTGCCTTGAGGTGAATGCATTCCAAGCTTAATGGTGACTATTTTGGATGCATCACTTTCAAAGGAGTTTGGTGGGAGGACCACCTTGGTTTGGAGAGCTAAAGATTTGTCCTCATAGTTTTGGTAACGATCTCTAACTCCTATTTAGTTTACATGCTTTCATATTGTTGATTTTTAGTTTGCTTTGATTACTATGTTAAATGCCATGATAATTAGGCTTGTGATATACATGATTTGTATTTGAGATACACCCATGTTCATATGGATCCATATTTTTGTATTCTCACACTTGTTTAGCTATTGTGTATATCATGGATCTAAGACATGTGCATTTACATAATGTTCTTATTGATTTATGTTTTGTTTTATGCTTCATGATTTGATTACATGTTTAGATATAGTTTTCATTAAAACTCGTGTCAATACTTGTACAACTAGTGAGCCACAAATTGATTATTATATGTTTGTACTTGATTGCTCATTTGTACTCATTAGATGTACTAGTATAGCCTAGTTTTGATGATTCATACATTTTGACTTGTATTCACTATTTTTGGACATGTTTTTTTTCATGATGATATGTTTTAGCTTCATGTATATGCTAATTTTGTCAAAACTATTGGTTATACATGTATAACTTTGAGTCATTTGCCTTTCATGCAATATTCTATTATGGACTCAATTGTGTTTGGATATGTATGTATACCTCTAGTTTAGACTAAACATACATATGCCTTGAAGTTAGTATCGTTTTGATGAAAATTAAATTTTCATGATTTTCATGGTGTTGAAAAGGAATTTCATATTGAGCCTTCATTGCCTATTCCCATGATTTTGTGATTATCTTTCACTCACATTACTTGATGTTTTCTCATGATTTTATTTTCATGAGTATTATATGTGCTTTATAGACTTTGAGTGTTGATGATCGTGTGACTTACATATTTTCATGGAAAATATTTTATTCCTTACTTGAATGATTTCGTACTAGTTTTTAAGTTTTTCATAAAACTAGTTGCGTTATTCTTCATGTGGTAGAGTTTTCAAACGTGTTATAATTATTTTCAAACTTATTTTTGAAAACCCCTACCCATCTAAGGGTGGTTGGATGGGCGACCATGCCTTGTATGCTCAAAGTGTAAATTATTTTTGAACAAGTGCATGATAGGGTGGAAGGTATGAGTTATACACTTGATTCTCATCATTTTTTCAATTGGTATCCCAATTGATATTTTCATGGTTGTATACTCATCTTTGATTTTCTATATATGTATGCCTCAAAACTTAAAAGTATCAATTTCTATTGGTATTTACATTTTCATACATATATACATAATTTGATTGTACTTATTATATCTTTACATCTTAAAGCACAAATTATGTTTATGCTAAGCTTGATTTACTCCTTAATGACTATTAGTTTTCAAATTAGATTTATACAAGCATATGCATCATTTTTATTGGTATTTCATAAAGGGAGAGAAAACTTCATGTTTTGATTTTCAATCAAATATATTTTCAATTGGTATCTTACTCCCACTCTTTATGATGAAAAATGATATGATTTGGTATATTATTTTTCAATTTGTTACCTATGCTCTAAATGAAAAATATTTTAATTTGGAATATGATAACATTTTCAATATTGGTATCAAAAATATTAAATTGGCTTTATTCTAAAATTTGGTATATTTATTGCAAAATGAATTATTTAACCAAATAGTTGGTTTGTTTTTCAATTGGTATCATATTTCATTTTAAATTGGTATCCAGATTGAAATGAGTTAAGTTTACAAAAAAATATTTGGCTTTCACTTTCAATTGATATCAAAATTATAAAATATTCTCATTTGGTATCAAAATTATAAAATGTTTACAATTGGTATCATGATTTACAATATACATATATATTTCTATTGGTATCAAAACATACAATGTTTCATTTTTCATTGGTATCAAACGTTTACAAGATATTTTCAGCTAGTAACTTTTGGTATCTTAAAAATTTTTATTTATTTTCAATTGGTATCATAATTGGGAATCAAAAGTTTTGATATGTATTACTTATATGCAAGGGGAGCTTAACATCTTCTCTATATATATATTCATGATGAGTGTATCTCATATTGAGGAGCTTGACCGCTCTTCTCTATGTCTTACACGTGTGTAGGAGGAGCTTCACATCTCCTTTTATACATTATATATTATGCGTTATGTGATTAGGGTCTAGTCATCTCTTTTTCATGTAATGCATGTATGCAGGGGGAGTTAACTTCACGTCTTTCCTCTTCATGAATGTATATAGCATATACACCTTTATTGTTTTGATTTATACAAAAAGGAAGAAAAATATTATTTATATTTTTTAGTGTTTGTACCCCTTTGTTGATGAATTGACAAAAAGGGGGAGAGAAATTTAGAGTTTTTATATATGCATGTTTGTTTAATTTGTTATCTTTTACCACTGGTATCAAGAGCATCTTTTGTTGGTATCAAGAGCATGTTTATTTCATTGGTATCAAATATCATGTTTATGCATATTTATATTGAGCATTCATTGAATATCTTTATGTTTATTATTATGCATGAGTTAAGGGGGAGCTTCTATTAAGCTTAACTTTAATCCATGCATATATAACTCCATGAGTTTTGTTATCATAAAAAAGGGAGAGATTGTTGGCCCAGAGGCCCTTCACTCTAGTTTTGATGATGATTAACTCATGTAGTTATAATTTACAAATAATCTTGTGATATTTAGTTTTAGATATTTGATCAAGATATTAGTAGGTGATTAGCTTCAACAAAGGTATTTGGAGCTTTCACATGGTGATTCTAGAGCTCAAGCGTCATGATCGCATCTAGTACTCGGTTGGAGTCAAGCTCGTTTGGATCGATTTTGGATCGAGTCGACTTGGAGACGGCGTTCTACAAGAAGACCTCGGTTTGTTTAGTTTAAGATTGTTTAGATCTTATTGTAAAGATTAGATAGTGTTGATATGCTCAAGTTCACATGCACACACTTGTTTTATAATTTCATGTTGTTTTTCGGTTTAACCAGTTTTGGATTTCTAGTTCATATATATGGTTTTCATGAATAGATAGAATCAAAACAAGTTTACATGGTTTAATGTATATTAGATTTGATCTATATACATAAATGTTTCATCTATTTAGAAAAACTTACTTTGATAGTCTATTTCATGAGTTGAAGTTTTGTATTTAAACAAAACTTATTTTTGTATTTAATGTCAAAAACATAGATATAATATCTTTCATGTATATTAGATTCTATCCATATACAACATGCTTAAAAGTGTTTCAATATCATGTTTTTGTATTTACATGAGTTTTAGAGAAAACGACTTTCCATTTCAAAAATCCAAATTTTGGAAAATACGGTTTTTGGTTTAAGGCAAATTTTCAAGAATACAAAAATGATTCAAATAGTTTATAATATGTGTTGAATTTTTGTCACACATATTTGTATTTCAAAGATCTAATAAGAACTAATTTTTGTGAAATTTATGTGATTTTATGGGATTTAATTGAAGTCAAAAACCCAAGTTTTTAATCCCTATATTATTGGACCAGCCTGTCTGCCGTCGACCGGACCGGTCGACCGAGGTAGAAGTCGGTCGACTGGTCCGGTCGACCGACGTGCACAGAACGTACACGCAGCCCAGACTGGGAGGCCGGTCGACCGCCAGAGAGCTTCTGCTCTCTGGAAATGGCCCCGGTCGACCAGCAGAGAGCTCTGCTCTCTGTTTCCAGTTTCCGGTCGACCGGCCAGTCGACCGGTGGCTCAACGGTCATAAATATGATCGTTGGCCGGTCGACCGCCCGTTGACCGAAGGGCAATTTTGCCCTTTGCCTGCTGCCAACGGGCAGATTTTGTTGGGGCTATATATACCCCATTTCTTGAGCTATTTTGGATAAGTTTTTAGAGAGCAATTTTTTTCACCTTTACAAGTGTTTAACAACAAGTTTTCAAAAGAGTTTTTGGGTTTAAAAGATCATTCTTTATTTGTTTTTAAAGTGTTGAAAATTCAAAGAAAATAGAGTCTTTTGGGACTTGATTTTAATCTAAATTTCAATATCTATTTGGAGTTTTTCCCAAGTATTTTTATTTGTTCCAAACACTTTATTTTCTCACACTTGAGCTTATCATATCTATCCTATCTATTAGGATCTTGTTTTATGAGAAAGAATTAGTTTGTGGTCTTTGTGATCACCTAAAGTTGAAAACCTCTTTTATTTGAGATTGTGAGTATCCCTCTTGTGTAGAGGTGATTGTGGAGGTTGTGATTGATATCCCTCTAAGTGTAGAGGTGATTGTGGAGTTGTGGCTTTGAGCCTTATCCCTCTTGTGTGAGGTTGATAGTTGTTTTGGCTAAGTGCCTAACCCTCTAAGTGATATAGGTGTTTTGTGTTGTGCCTTGCCTCTAGTGAAAGGTTGTATTTGTTGAGAGAGTTGTGTACTACCAAGTTGTATTTACCTAAATCATCAGTGGAGGTTCCCTGTGTGGGAAGTCCTGTGTGGACGAATTAGTGGAAATCCTTCTGTGCGAAGGCGGGGACATAGAGCTGGGTGCTCGAACCTCAAAACATATCTTTGTGTTTGCGGTTGATCCACTTTCTCTAACTCTCTGTCTCTTATATTGTGCCTTGCATTGATTCATATTGCTCATATCATTTATATGCTTGGACTTATTTGTGTGCCTCACTTGTGTTCAACCAAGAGAGCTTCATATAGTACCTCAACTCTTATTTAGAGAAATTTAGAGGAGATAGTTCAGAGCCCTTCACCGGAAATTCGGCTACACTCTTTGGTTACACTAAGTGTGTTGCATTTAGTTTTAATTCAGCATTATTTGTCATTAGATTAGCCTTACACCTATTCACCCCCCTCTAGTTGTACTTTCATGTCGCTCTCGATTCGTCCAATAAAAGCTGGTACAGTCCTTCTGAGGCCAGAGATAATATCGGGGTCTGGTCCACCCACATGACCAAAGTGATATCTTTTCGCTAGAGGATTAGAAGAGTACCTCACTGAAAAGAAGAGAACACAAGTCAAAATTCTGAGGCAATAAAAATTAACTAAGTGCTGAAGCCCAAAACGCAGATTTCAACACATGAGATCTGCGTCTGAGAGTTAAAATGCGAGGCTAATATGAGACCCGCGTCTAAGCTTCAGACTTGAAGACTTAGAAATATTTATATGTCCTGAGATTCAAACGCGAGTCTCATAAAGAGACTCGCGTTTAGAAGCCTCAAAACGCGAGGTTCGTCAGACTCGCGTTTAATTCATAAACACGAGGGTCTCATTGACATGACAAAACGCGAGGGTTGCGAAATCCACATTTTAGACATCAACGCAAGAGCCACGTTTACAAATCAAATGTGGTCATGTGAACCCCGCATCGACTGTTCAACTTCAACAGAAGTTTCAAAACTTCAAAAAGAAGTTAAGAGACGAAGCCCTTCGTATTCTTAATGACTAAATCCATACTACTTACAAGAAATGGGGGCTTCCTGAGTAGAAAAACCACCCATGGTGGTTGGCGCAGTGGCGCCGCTCGAGGAAGTAGCAGAATGCTTGCCTTTTGGGCTATTTGCATGGTGAAAATTTGAGGGAAGATTAAAAAAAGCTCGAAGCTTTATGAGTTCTGAGAAAGCTCAAGAGCGATTGAACTTCAGACGCGGATCTGATTTGAAGAGATGAACAATCAAGTGAATTGACTGTTAAAAGATCCGGGTCTTTTATAGGCCCTTCAATGGTCGAGATACGCGGCGCGTATCTCGAGCTCAATCTGAGCAAGACATGCGTCCAACATGGCGTTGGTGTTAAAGTGATGTCCGCATCTAGAAACATCCAACGCGATCTTCGTGTTTCAAGTACAATCGCTAGGGTCGCGTCCCAACATCTATTAAGAGTAGCGCCGCAACATCAATTGAGGGTCGTGTCCCAACATCAATTGAGGGTCGTGTTTCAACAAGGACCACGTCTTCATTGAAGTTCGTGTCTCAAGAAGACCAACATGACAATGGCGCCTTCATCAAATGAGGGCCGCGTTCTCTCCCCAATGCAAAGAGTATGTCCCCACTTCTACAATCAATTCAACCGTACATAGGCAAAAGCAATCGACAACTCTACCTGTTCAACAGTACACCAATAATCAAATCGGAGCTTATACAAGTGCTAGACTGATTTTCTAAGACAATCCTGACGATCTTCCCTGGATGCTTCAAGAAGTTCAATAGTACACTCGCGAAGACCGAAATTCAGACAAGCTCAAGCTCAGGGCATCTCAAATGATTTCTAGTCCAATCATTGGGAGCCTGAAATCAACTTGAAGTTCAAAATATTCTGAAATTCTACCGCAGTCAACTGCAGAGTTTCAAAAACTTTGGAGGGGGTTCTTTAGGTTGTCTAAAAAAATCATTAAGGACACGCCCTCAAACGCGGACTTCACTTCAACCCGAAGATCGTGTTTCAACTAAAACGCGAACCTCGCATCCAAGGGTAAGCACGGAATTCAAACGCGGGCTTGAGCAACTCCGCGCCTCTCTTCAAAAGCGGGTCTGAGTAACTCCGCGCCTCTCTTCAAACGCGGGTCTGAGCAACTCCGTGTCTCAATTTCAACACGTGCCTGTGTTCGACTTCAACGTGGCCATGAGAAGCCTGTGAGTACCGCGTCTACACAACAAAGTGAGGTTCGCGTCCAGCGCGAGATCTGCGTTTCTGTTATAACTGACCCCCATTACTGGGTCAATTAACTCCCCACATAATGTGGGAGTTAATCCCCATTATAGACGGATTGTATAAGACAATTATACCCCTAAGACTGCCTATAAATAGCCTCAAGAGTTATGAAAGAGGGGAGAGTTTTTTCTGCGACACTGGGCTGAGAATTCTCAAATTAAAAGCTTATTTCTTTTCAATCTCAAAGGTTCAGAGAGAGAGAAAGAGAAATCAGTAAATTCTAAACACTTAATGAGTTAAAAACAGAGTTTTTTTCTGATTATTTCTTTTCTGAGAGCACCCCGAAGCAGATCTCGAAGAGAAGCTTGTCGTTCAGCCGGTCAACGGAGAACAAGATCACTCCCCATTGCCACATCAAGAACCCAGCCTTAAATAAAGGGGAGATCTATATATTCTTCTCTCTTTTGTAATCGAAGTTTTGATTCTTTGTAACTTTCTTTTCATATCAAAGAAATTTTTACACGCTTCAATTTTCTCGACCAAACAGGAGGTGGATGGGTGGTGAGAAGGGGGCTGTTGCGGAGTGGTCCAGGGGGTGTACGAAGCACGACAAGGAGGAGAGCGGCCATGGGGTTCTGCAGAGGGAGGAAAAGGCCATGGAGAGGTACGGGAGGTTCTCGAGCATGGTGTCATGGGCTATCGTAGGTGATGGGTACAGGCGGGAAAGAGGGAGGAGGGGGATGCGGTGTTCTGGCGACGGATGGATACAACCGTGGGGGTGGAGGTGGAGTGCTCAGGGTAGGCCTGAGGGTGAGCTTGGTGGCAGGTTGTGAAGGAGAAGGTGGGGGCTTGGTGGTGGCGGTGATGGATGGAGGGCGGTTGGGATGGTGGAGATGCTCCAACCATGCTGGAGGGGAATGCAAGCCAGTGGGGGTTGATGTGTGGGAGGAGGGCCTGGTGGAGGGTGATGTCAGCCATGGTGAGGTCATGGTGGTGTTGGTCAGCTGTGTAGGGGAGAAGAGGAGGAGATGATGAAGATTAGGGTTAGGGTTATGTTGATTAAAGATTATATAGGGGATTAGATATAGGGTCATTGGGCTAGTGGGTTTAGGTCTTAGGTTAGTGGTAACGGGTTAATCGGTTGAAAGAAAAGGAAATGAAATGAAAGAGGAAGGAAAATGGCTTGATAATAATACACATGCAAAAATACAAATAATGGTAAAAATAATAATAACAATAACAATAACTACACCTTAATAACAATCTCAAATAAATAATTAATAATAATAGATATTAATAACAATTCATTGTATAACTCATAAGATAAGAAACAATAATCAATACAAAATATACGTACACCTTAAAATACTATACTTATTATTTACATGGTATCGTAGAATAGGGATATTACAAAACACTTTCTTTCTGAAAAACACCTAGAGGGGGGGTGAATAGGTGTTAATGCTAATCTAATGATCTTTTTAAACTTTAATTAAATGAGTGATGCAACGATCTCTCAAAACACGACTAAGAGCCGAATACCCCTTGCGAGGTTCTGAACTCCTTCCTCCCAATTCCCCTAGATATGGGTTAGAGGTGCGCAATGCAATCGTGTTGTATGAGATATGATCGAACAAGTAAAGGATGAAATGCTATGATGAAATACACACAAGCAATATAGCAAGTAAAGTGAACAAGACAAGATTGCACAAGTAAAGGGTTAGTTCTCAAGCAAATAATTCAAGACAATATAAAGCAAGTGAAATTGTAAGAAAGAATAACGCAAAGGCAATCGCAAACAAGATGATTTGTTTCGAGGTTCGAGCACACTTGCTCTAGTCCCCGCCTTCACCTCCGTGAAGGGTTTCCACTATCCACCGAGGATGCCTTTACAATTTGGTCTACCGAAGACCGAGCACCGAGCTCCACCGAGTACAAAGGACCTCTACCGAAGAGGTTACTCCACAAGGAAAGGATTACAAGAACCAAGTGATCACAACAAGATCACTACACTATTTCTCAAACTCTTTTACAAACACTCTCACTTCAATTACAACTTCACTATAGAATGAGTATAGGATTTTTGGCTCTATGAAGTGTGGTGAGAAAAACTTCAGTTGTAGAGTGATATTAGCAATCAAACACAACTGAAAAACTAGCTCAAAAAGAATTGGAATGAAGGCTTTAAAACTCTTTTCTTTTCTCTTTTGAAAACAACACAAACTTGAGGATTTTCTTAGTGAAATGCAAGAGAGACTTCTCCTCTATTTATAGGGTTAGAAAATAGGTTAAAAACAATTTCTTTTTGTCTTATTTTCTCTGAAAAAGCTCCCCAACAACTCTCTAAAAATCTGTTAAAGCTGAAAATAAAAACAGTTTTTCAGAACTGCCCAAAGAGGAAAGAGCCGTTAGGCTTGTTGCAGGCCTGGCGGTCGACCGGTCCGGTCGACCGCCAGCACAGCTGCAAAGAGCCGTTGGCGCCCGGTCGACCGGTCCGGTCGACCGTCCCAAAAGAGGAAACACAGTTTCCTTCTTTCGGTCGACCGGTCCGGTCGACCGAAATAACCCGAGAGCAATTTGCTCTCCGTCGGTCGACCGGTCCGGTCGACCGACAGACATGCACAAACAGTGCATGTCCAGACACATCTCCGGTCGACCGGCCGGTCGACCGAAGTTGCCTGAAACAGAAAAACTGGGCTGGTTTGAGTTAGAAAAATTTTAAAAAAAATATTAAAAATGCATATAGCTAAGTATTATGCAGAAAATAGTTTATACACATGTTTTAAACAAGATTTTCAAGATTAAAGCTTTTGGTACATGTATATATAAACTAAGGCATAAAACTTAGAAATAACCATTTTCAAAACATAGGAATATATGAAACAAATGTGTGTGCAAATCCTAGAGCCAAATTTCATATACTCAAACTTTAACATTTTATTTCTTACAATGATTCTAAGACTTCAAGATCTTCAATAGGCTTCTTCATATGATCTTCAACACTTGTTCCTTGAGCCCAATTGGAGTTGACTTGAGTCCAAATCCTTGTAATTGTGAGAGAAGATTTCTAGAATAAATAGAAATCTGAAACACACTTAAACAACAATTGTTATTAGTACAATAACTAATATGTTTTGTAATCATCAAAATACACTAATCATGGGTGATTGTAACCTTGGGCCAACACTTTCGTCTATGCTTATCAGTTGCAGCTTTGTATTTGGCTAGCTTGTTCTAGTTTTTCTTTAACCTCTTCCTAAATAGATCATGCTTGTTCTACCATAGCATTGGCTATACTACTAACCTTCTGTCCAACAGGTAATTAAACCAAGTTGAGATTATGACATGGCACTTTTTTGTAAACAGTAACAAAAAGAGACATACCAGTGGAACAGTGAACACTATTATAAATGAAATCTGCTTGCGGTAAAACCTTTTTCACTGCTTAGGTTTATCTCCATAAATACTCTGAATTAGATTCCCTAAAGTACGATTTACAACTTCTGTCTGACAATCTGTTTAAGATTGTGTAGTACTGTTTTACTTGAAGGAAATGTTGAACCTATGCCACAACGTCGTCCAGAACTAGCCAAGAATTTGCTATCTTGATCTAATACAATGGGACAATGGGACTTAGTACACCATGCAGTCTTGTAACCTCCTGGAAGAAAAGCTTGGCCACATGCGGAGCATCTAAAGTCTTTTGACAGGGAATAAAATGTGCCATCTTTGAAAATCTGTTTACTGCAACGAATACTGAATCCACTTCCTTTTGTGTACAAGGAAGTCCAAATACAAATCCATACTCAAATCCTCTCATATATCTTTTGGTGTGGGCAAAGAAAGGTATAGACCTGTATTTTGAGCTTGATCTTTTGCAAGTTGGCAGCAGTACATCTCCTCATGATGGTAGATATATCTTTTCTCAATTGTGGCCACTAATATTTGTTCTCCACGCTCTGCGTAGTTTTGTCTCTACCTAGATGTTCTCCAAACCCTCTACCATGTAAATCCCCATTTACCTTCTCCCTTAAGGAAATTCTAGGATGTATAGTTTATTCCATTTAAAAATGTAGCCACCCATCATAAGAAAATCTCCAGCAGGTTGGTCATCCACACACTTCTCCCAGGTTCCTACGAAATCTGCATCTTGCTCATATAACTTCTTCAAGCATTTGAACTTGACAATCTCGCCCTGCAAAATAACCAAAGGCTTTTTCTATGACCCATGATATTAGCTACTTTGTTAAGGACACCAAAACACACATGCGAGTCCCATCCTTCTTTGGTGTTAGTAAGGCTCGCACTCCACGCGAAGTCATATTCTCCCTTGTGTGACCCTTGCGAATCAACTCTTCAACTTTCTCCAAAAGTTCATCACTCTCTTTTGAATTTATTTGATAATATGGCAAATTAGGTAAGCTAGCTCCAGGAACAAGGTCTTCATTTGCGGTAAACCATCAGGTAGTTCATCAGCACTGATCTCCTTAAACTCCTCCAACAAAAGCTGTGACTTAGTTGGAATATCGATTGGCGGGGTTACTTCTTCTTTTATTACCATGACAAATCTATATTTAGTCTCCTGTAAAAAAATTTACCACGGATGCAAACTAATAAAGATCACCCCTCATCTTTGGAAGCTTTAGCTTGCTCTCCAATAGGTTTCACGGCAATTTTCTTACCCCTCCAATAGAATATATAAATATCATGCCCACTCTTATCCATTGCATCTACATCATGTTGTCATGACCTCCCAAATAAAATATAACACGCATACATGTCCCACAACATCCCAACCAACAAAATCTTAATAAAATTTTCTAATAGAAATAGAAACATAATGTATTTTTATTACCTTAATAGATGATCCCTTATTGATCCATATTGATCCAGAAATTATTGCAGATTTAGATGTGGCTAGATAGATAATTTCAGATAATTTACAAGTGCTCTTGAAACCATCTTCTCGCAACTCCCATTGTCAATGATAAATTGCACTCCTTGTTAATAGAACACTCGCATGAAAAATAAAATGTTTTAAATCATTGTATTGTTGTTGTGAAGAGATTTGTATTGCTCTCCGTTCACCATCATCAAATCCAGCCAAAAGACACTTTAAAATTAAATCGCTATCACCTTCACTACCCTGCCTGCACCACTCATCTTAGATTTGGCCTCACTCTGATCGGAATCGCCGACTATATTTTGTTCTAACACCGACGAACTCTAAGCAAAACACTAAATATAATAATTCTGAAATCCACCAAAAAATAAAAAAATTTCTAGAGTTTCAAAGGGCTTTTATACATATGAGGCCAACAAAAGAGCAGTAAATCTAACAAGTAGGAAATAAAGCAATAAAAATCCTAAACCTAATAGTAAACAACCCAATAAAAGAGTCATAAACTTGTTAAGAAACAAACTAAAGCAAAAAAGAAAAAGAGAGCCTAATACAATTAAGATTCCTCCAAGAGCTCCCCTACATCACAGATTCTAATTCCTTTTTCCTCTTTCAAGAGGTAGCAGGCTCGCTTATAAACTCAGTTCAGTAATCAACCACCAGCAGGAAAGACTTTAGAAGCAAATTTGCTTTCAAACAATGTCACTTCAGTCTCTCCTTTCTGAGCCTCTCCAGTTCCTTCGCCATCTGCCATCGCTCCATAGAGAGACTTGTTTCCCCGAAGCTTGCAGAAACCAATTGGGCCATCGTCAGCCACCTGCTAACATTGAAGATTGGTGAGCCTCCACAAAATCTTTAGTCCTGTAATTTTAGGAAATACGAAGGAGATGGCAAACCTATTGAGATCCGCACCACCCACGCTCCGATCTTCTTTCATTGCTGCAACCATTTCATCCTGCACTGTCTGGAAACAACATTCACTGGGATTATCAGATTCTGGAACAGCTTAGAATCAAATCCATACATGTAAACAGTCAAAATCAGATTTATAGGTGTAATATCTGGTTTCTGTGAGGTTAACAACACCGTCTAAGAGCAAATGTGCATGTTTTATGGGTGTTAAATTCCTATTCTGCACTGTTCCTGTACTATTGATTGAATAAATGTGAAAGGCCCATCCTTTGCATTTTGCAAGTTAAAAACAAAAGAATAGAAATGTTGTTATCCAGTCCCTAAACAAGGTGTGGAGCAATGAGCTAAATGCATAGAAACGAGCATGCATGCAAATACACTAGAGCACCAAAGCGTAGTGTCTGGTGCTCCATAGTGTAGGAATTTATGGTTACAAACTGATAGGTTTGTGTTACAAATCGATAATACTTGTGAATACTCAATTAGGAATCAGAGCTCGATTCAGTTGTTTTAAAGGCTAAATATAGAAACTACATCCAATTCCCCCTAACAAATCTACTACAAAATAAAACCTTCTAAGTTTACCAGAGGAAAAAAAAAGAAAATAGAGAGAGAGGGGGGGGGGGGGGAGGGGGGGGGGGAGCACTTATTATAAATAAGAAACTCTAGAAACATCAAATGACTCTCCCTGATGCTTCTACAGGATGTAAACAGCGGCAACTCCTTTCCTCTGGGATAACAACATAAAAGTTTAGCTGTCTAAACTCTAAAAATTTGAAAGCTAGAGATTGTTTTCTGTAATTTAGACTTGTTCAAAATGCAAGTATTTTTTGTGTCATCTTACATTCTTTCGCAAATATGTTTTTATGGAGAGAAGACATTACCTGAAGCATTTCCGGGCAATTTGAGTAGGAAATAGACCTTAAGGTGCCAAGGTACCACCTCCAAGATTCTAGTTGTTCAGCACTTGCAATCACTTCAGAAGAGATAGAAGTGGGCCGAAAAGGTAACACGAGATCAGCAGGCAGAATGTTGGATTTTCCCTCAGAAAGGATAAGCATTTGGACATCAGCAGCCATTTCCAGCTTATAGAACTCGAAGTCATATTCTACCTGAATAACACCAATTTAAGCACGCATAAAATATATACTACCTGAATATAAAGTTTAAAAGTTGAAACCAACTAAAATAAAAGACAGGACATTTATATTACAGTTTCCTAATTGGCAGCTAAATAGTAGAGGAACTTGAAGGAAGTTGGTAAATGCATTTGCATGTGGCAGAAGAGGTCCCATGTCCGACCCATGCCTCTAAACCAACTAATAAGAAACTTTCTCCCATGAGGGAGATGGTAGGAGCCAGCCACCTTAGTCATTCAAACATATCTAGCGGTAAATAGTACTAAAACATTACAGAAAAAATATTAATAGCGCACAAGTGTATTCTTCACAGATTCTGTTATCTTCCATTCCCAATCCCAAAACCAACTTTTGCATCATTGTAGAGCATCCCTGTAACCTTATTTATTTTGTTTTAATGAATATCATCTATATGAATTTGAATAGTTTAACAAATAATGTGACAGAAAAATTCGAATAACACTTGCATGAGGACACTGAAAAGGAGCAAATATCAAGGTAGATTGACATGTAGCTCAATGACTGCAATAGTTCAACGAAACAATGAAAGGAAGCTAGAAGACTTTACTCCAATCACTAAGAGCATTCATGTGAATTCTGAAATCAGTTGCTTCAGTGAACGACAGTAGAGTAGAAAAGAAATGTGCCTTTGGACAGTTCAATGCATGGTGGATTTACAAATTAGGAGTCTAGCTATTGACACATGCACAGTGCACTAGCCGCACTACAGAAAGAATTAAGTGCCTTCAGAAGGAACAAAAACAAGTACCTTTTGCCATTCCATTAAATCCTTTAGCAACCTTGCATTCTCGACACCTTTAGAATTAAGTACACCTGTCTGCAAATGGGTCTCATCAATTGTTAAGTGAGTACCTTGGGCTAACTGTAGGATTCCACCCACCAATCTGATGCAAAACATTCAGAAAAAGGAGCACAAGTTAGGGCAAAATATAAATTTTTGAAAAGAAAATAATTCAAGAATTAACAGTAAAATTATGTGTTTGGTCTTATAAGGAATGTAATAAGTTTATAATAGAAACACCTATCATGTGGTTCCTATGGATGAATAATAAAACTTGACTTTGTATCATATCTCTAGAAAAGCTTAAGCTGATATCACATTTCTCTAGGCAAGGATGCTTCAACACTTGAGGAAAAAGACAAAGCATTTGAAAATAAAGTCCTCCATAATCTAATATCCCCAATATTATGTGTAAGATCCATAATGCAAAAAACAATATATACCTTCCAGTCTGATTGTTTTTCCTAGGTTGAAGTGTTGCAGAGTTGAGGTACGGCACAGTAAGAGGAATTGCTTGCGAAAAAGGCAAGACATTTCGGATTGTATCAACGAGTTGTTCACCAAAGATGGATGCACTTTCTCTGGAGAAACTAGTCAAGTTCAGTGACAGCTTTCCCACTGAAATCCAATCAGATCTAGCTCGGAGCTGCTCCAGAGAGTTAATATGACTTTAGTATTCTATATAAAGGTGGAAAAAAGCATTTCAATAGAAACTACTTGGTCAAATCAACTCCATTAACTCAGACAATGATATAAAAGTCGATGATTTTAGTGGCAATAACTTGCACAAAAATTCTGTTTAGGCTGGGTCAGTAAGGATGAAGAGTAACAGTTCCTTGATCAGAAAACACAAACACATTAAAAAGATGGATTCCTGGTATTGATTCAAGCAAAAGCCATGTCAGCAAGGAGTGCATTATGTCATATTAGCTTCGTGGAGATTTATTTTTTCCTGGGATTTGGGGCAGCGGAGAGGGCGGGGTGTGTGGGTTTAAAGACGAAAAAAACTTTCATACTTGGGTTCGAACAGTCAAGAACTTAACTCAAAAAAAAAAACAAAAAGACAATAACAGTCAAGAATAAGGTCCAATTGACATAATTATGCAAGATTACTACATATAACATGATCAGTTATATAATACTTTTGCATTTGCATTTGCATTTGCATTAACAGAATCCACATAAAAGAAAACAGAAGGGAAGCAATACCCTTGACAGAAGGTGCAACAAGACAAATTGTGCTGCTAATCCATCATTGCCAAGAACTGTAGTAAGATGCCCAAGAAAGGATTCTCGGATCCCTCCAACTATATTTGGCAGAGGCTGTAATATGCACAGGAAACCAACATGACAAAAAAATTAATGCTAACAAAAGAATACTTGGGAAGGACGATAAATATATAACACCAGATTTGTAAAATGTGTTGGCTAGGAAATGCAATAATTACTCTAATTCTCTACATGTAGTACAAAGAATTGTATCCTTAGGTTTTTGTCTTATTTTAGGTAACACAAAAATGATTAGCGAAATTCACCTCAGTAACACGAGAACCAGAAAGAAAATCTTGTACAGCCAACTTCCGGCATATCAAACAGTGAAGACGGGGGACCTGAATCAAGATCAGTATTATATATCATCTCAATGGAAAAATTAAACAAAATAATCTGAAAATAAGAATCATGAATATAATAGAGTATTTAAACACTACTTTTCTCCGTCAAAATATTCTTCTATGGTATTATTTATCTCACACTAGGAAAATATTCATATAAAAAGACACTAGGAAAATATTATACCTGAAGAAAAAACAGATAAAAAAGAAAAAGAAAGACAAACATGGCAAGCTAAGAAAATACTTTTTCATTAAAACAAGTAGATAGAGAATCATGTTCCCCTATATATGGTACACATTTTATACAGCAATTGGAAGTCCTAACAGCTAATAAGGTCATAGAACATGAAACTCTTCCTATTTCGGCTTCGCGATGCAGTTTTCTTGTAGACCAACACCTAATATGATTCTCCAACTAATGATGAAAATAACCAATAGGATATGTTGGTTCCTAAGCCTGCGATACATTAATCACATTCTTAAGATCATAAAACTGAAATTCACAAATTTCCAAAATCATGCCCTTATCTCCTTGATTATTCCTCTTTATATTTTTAGTTTTTGCAAACAAAGAGCATTAGAGTCAAATCATAAAACAAAATAATGAAGTGACCCAAATAAAGAGTATGATGAGTTTGCAACTGAACAGTTCAAGAAGTTTACAAGGATATAAACTTCTTGAACTGTTTGCCAAAAGAAAAAAAATACATGATGCCAGTCTTCAATTTACTGAAACTAGTTCTGCCTATTAGGGGTATGCTCAGGAGAAGTCAAGGGGCATATGCCGTGTTTCTTATAGTCACTGGTAAACATAAAAGTGCTACATAAATTAAAATTCTTCTTATGGGGAATAAATAACAGAATCACAGACAATATGCAACTGCGTAATGATATATGTGGTTCCTCAGTAAACATACACGAGTGTCAGAAGAATTTTATGTACTCCAAGCACACATACTATACCAAATTAAAGACAATGGATATCCCAAGTTGAAAAAAAGCACTGACCTTACTAGGAGGTAGATGAGTCAATACATCATCTTCCATGAGGTCATACATTGAATCTTCAATAGTATCCTTATGAACAGCAAGCTCAGGATCGAAAGTGTAAATGCCTATAAACTCGAAGACATCATTTAGCTTTAAATGAGACTCTGGCAAATCATAGACCTGCGATATGCAGTTTGTCACCAATTCACCAAATAGGACATAACAAAATCCACAAGTTAGGGTTCTGAATGTAACACTAGATATCCACTATATCTGGAAAAAAGTATTAAAACGTTAAACAATAGACAAACTAAAATTTACCTTAACTAAACATGAAAACGCAGTGGCTTCAAATTTATGGGAATCCCTCTTTGGAACTGGCACACTTTCATGAACCATCAGTTCCTCAGATGAATGAGATGAATGACAAGGATACTCATCTTCCTTCTGTGAGAAGAAAAACCCACATATCAACACTAGAGTTATGCAAGCATGTGCAGTTAGCAGTACCAAATAGGTTAACAGTTTTAAAAAAAGATATGCATGCCAATAAGAGTTGGGTCATAAAACTTCTGGCCAGGCAAGAGTTATTACTTGCAGAGAGTAAAACGAAAATGACAATTAACAGTTGTAAAATAGGTGAAGTTTATATAAACTAATTGAGTTGAAATAATGGCCTTGTGCCAGTTCATAGGCACCGATGCAATGCAACAGACAGCTAACCACATTCATATTCAGTCTTTCCAACTTCAACTAACCAAAGCTTATCACAAGCATTTATACCTGTTTCTTACTGCAAGATGCTGAATCCCTCTCATGATCTGAAACCTGCCATGGACCATGCTTTGTTAGATAGATACAAATTGAAGTCCCAATCATTAAACAAATAAAAGGGCTAAAAGAGTACATTTAAGTCCATGCTGTCAAGGTCAGCATCTCTCAGGCGCTTTTCTCCATGTTGAGATGTACTGTCATTATACATGTCTCTAACCTTTTGGTTGGTAGAAGACTCCAACGTCCAAGAATTCTGCCTGGAACCTGGAAATAACATGTAAAATTATAAAATCAATATCCAATCTATTTTGGTTCATTTTTATTTTAAAAGAAATGATACGGAGGCTCAACATGTATTAGTAGCTGTATCAACAAAATTTAAAAGACCAGAGAATGCAATTATCTAGTGCACACATCTGAAGCCGTGTAACCATGATTGAACAAAATAAGCAGCAAGTACGATCATTAGTCATGGGTATCATGGCATCTGATACTTTATGTAGTGACTAGATTGCAATTTTAGACATGTGGTTGGTCATAACGTATGGCTGTGGCACATATTTTTCTACTAAGTAGTTTTCTCTATTAAACAGATAAATAGATTATTAGAATTGCTAGTACTAAGTACATTAAATGTTGAATGATGCAGTAAATTATGATACAATCACCAGTGCATTGCAGCCTTTATATATAACTACATTAGGACATCTTTTCCATAGCAGATATGCACAAAGGGAGAAGGAAAGCCATGATTGGAATTTACTCTCAAAATAAGTATATTACAGTCCTGAAATTTAAAATACTTCACTTGGCCACTGGAAAGCAATCATTCATACATTTGCAACAAATGAATCAATATAAAGTGCAATTTAGGAATTCCAATTACATGTTAATAAAAGCATGACTTGGAACTGACAAATATTATTTGATCCTAGCGTAATTACAAAGAACAAATAACACAAACTGGAATTTCACTTCCATGATTCTCAATTTCATCATTCTAAATTGATATGGAATTAATATCTGAATTGGAATGGAATTCACTGGATAAAAAAAAACCTATAAGTAGAGAAATTGACTAATCAATAATATTGGTTGTTCTTGACTATAACAAAAGGTACACAAACCAAGATAACATACAGGAATGCAGTGAAACAGCCGACGCTCCCAAATAAGTGGTTCACATGTAGGAGGCATCGGAAATGAAGCAACATCTGTGAACTTATTTGTTCTCCACGTCAAACCATCCTTAACCAAAAAAGATCTCATTTAGTATGAAAGCACTAAACAATATTACAAAAAGAAAGAGGGACATACTATGATATGGCTGGAGCTCTAGCTCCATCCTTAAAAAGAAAAAAGAAATCATAATTTTTTTTATGACCCAAAGGTTGAAAAAAAGCATACCTTGAAAGCCCCGACATACAATTCATTTCCAAACATATCTTGAACCATTCCTCTGAAGCGTACCAGAGTGTGGGTTTTATCCAGCGAAGATTAGATTGATCAAGAATAGGGACCTATAAGCAATAGGGTCGACATAAGAATAGGGAGCATGAACAGAATAAAAGTAACACATTAAAGAAAGTAAAAAAAACTAGAATCTAGCAAAACTTATGTCTAATCAAAGATAATCACTGATTTCAGTCATCCAATTGGAAAATATAAGTCTGACGATCACATTGAATTTACGAAAAATAGTAATTTAAGAAAAATTACTCTGCAAAAATGAATTTTTTTTTCTCAAGTTAAAATGCACTAAACTTCAACATTTAGGTCTTCGATTGAAGATAGGACTCTAAAATCCGCACCCTAGTGGATAAAGCAAGATAATAAAACAAAGGATATTCTAATGGAATCCCAGTGTTTTTCTTCTAATTGAGAATACACCAGGCTTATGTCAGAAGATTTCATGAGCTGATCTACATTTCATAAAACCATAAATTAGTTTTTTGGCCGATTGAAACATAGGGTTTCACATAAAAAAGAGCCAAGTTTCCTGATTTTCTTGAGATTGGGAAGAAAATGGAAAGAATGAAACCCTAGATTAGGGGACAGCTCTAGGGTTTTGAGTCAGCATTGATTAATTGATTAAATAATACCTGGGAGAGTCCGTTCTGCTCGAAGAGGTAGCTGTTGAAGAGATCGACGGCGCCCCAGTCCTTGCCGATGAAGGCAGCCGCTGGGTCGCCGCCGGGCGGCGACGACGCCACCGCCTTCTCGAAGGTCAGACGAACAGCGCCCAGAGGGTTCAGCAGGCAGTCGTACGTGGGGCCCACCATCTCTCTCTCTCTCTCTCTCTCTCTGAGATTATGGCGGGAATCTTAGGAGAAGGGGGGGCAGCGGGAGAAGGTTAATAGCGGCGGTTTCCCGCCAAAATGAGGCTTCGGCTGACGCGTCTCCCGCCAAAACCTTCGCTTGGATCCAGATTTTTTCTGCTTTCTTTTTTTCTTTTCTTTTCTTTAATTAATGGGCTGATTCAATTTCAAGGTCTGTATCTCGTCGGGGCCCAGACATAATTGGGCCAGCTGAAGATAACAATTTAAAATATCACAAAAAAACAAAGTTTTCTAAACCTGTGATTTCTCCCATCACAGTCAGCAGATCTCAATATAGTTTTGTGGTCTGAGGTCCACCTTATATGCCATGATAAGAGTGTATCGTCCATGCCCAATGCAAAACTCCCACTATCGATTCGCCAGTGTTGGATGTTGGTGAGCCCCCAGTTTAAGATGGCCCACATACGTCGAAATCTTATACGATTCTCCCCAGGAGCCCGTTCAAACCCGGCCCTAGGCCTGGGTCCAATGGAAAAGCTTGGGTCCTATTTGCTGAGCCCAACGAAGCCGGGGGCCGGACCATTGACCAGGCCCGAGACCTCAAATGCATTTTTTTTTTTCCTAGATGGTCAAAGAGCGCATGAAGACAATCAAATATCACGCACGTGTATAAAGACTCGAACCGATGACTTGTAAGTGATGGAGCTCTTACGAACTCAAAGCCACTCGCAGCATGTTTATATCAGAGTGGTCAGATATTGTCCTCAAATTATTGACAAGATCCAAATAATGGAGTCAGTTCTGTTGTGATGCAATTGATTGATACAACTTTGCTAGCTCAGCTCCTGACTAGATTCTTCAATCATCAACTTGTTCAGTCTGCTCCAGTATAAACCCCATCAAGAGAAGTCTTTTCAACCCGCTACCTCCTAATTTCAACAACTCCGTTATATTTTATATTATTTATATTTAAAACGACACGAAAAGTCTATTTTATAACAATAAAGATACTACACGTGTATTTGCATGTGCCCACAAATCTTAAGCTCTGTTCAACTGTTATCTGTCTCCTTAATAGTAAGATCGTAACGAAACAAGTTAAATGATTTTGTACTTAATCGATTTCAATCTTGCACAAGATAAAAATGGGAAAATACATTAGCTGAAAAGTTGCTTTTTCCTCTGAATTTGTAGACCCCATGGCTTTTCCTCGCTCAGGGTCTGTTTGGTTGTCGTAACTGGCCGTAATTCGTAGTTGTAATTGATAAAGTCTTTTACAATTATAAATGAGTTACATGTATGTAAATTTTACGGTATTTGGTTGGTAATATAAAATTGTAAAGTGATAAAGTGTATTGTACTTTACGGTGTTTAGTTGTCGTAATGTATAAGTCGTAAGTGAAAAAGTTGACCACAAAATTAACTATTTGGTGATTTTAAAAGTTTTAATACTGCAAATAAATATTAAAAAAGTTAAATATTAAAAAATTTTAATATTAATATAAAAAAATATTACAAATTGTATGACCACAAAATTAACTGTAACTGAGCTGTAAGTGAGTGGTAACTGGGTTACAAGTGAGTGTTAGTTGAGTTACGTAAGTCTTTTACGAATTACGGTCCAAACAAACGCCGTAATTGTAACTGAGTAGTAAGTCATTTACGAATTACGGAGTTTTACGCGAAACAAACCGCCCCTTCATACCAAACAAGGTACAAAGCAACTCCCTCGGCCAAAAGGAAGAACTTCAGCAGGCCAGATCAAAACCTCAAAGTTGCAATTCTCAATGAGAAAAAATTGCACTCTTTCTCAGTTAGCCAAAAACTCTACGCACTCGTATAAACTCTCTCCCCCCTTTCAAATTGAGGGTAGACAAATTTGTACATGTGGACCCGTACAGTGATGCAGAGAAAACAACACGAGACACATGCATTGCTGCCTCCTCCCATTCCCTCCTGCTCACTGGCCTACTACTAGTCAGTACTCGCAAGGACCGGAAGCTTGATTTTCGGATCACGCCGGAGTGTGTCGGAGCTCGAGCCCACCGGAAATCGAGCCCGTCGGTCATCGGGCCTAGGGCATGTAGAGCCCGTTGCCACATTTGCACCGCCAGGCCTCGGGGTAGTACTCGGTGGTCACGGGCGTGCCAGGGTGGACGGGGACGCGCACGGGGGAGCACGGGGTGCACGCGCCGCACTTGGCTGAGCACCGGGGAGGAAAGGACCCCGGTCCTCCTCGGGCGCTTAATTGCCTTCTTGATTTTGCCCTCTGCGCAATTGCATCAATTGAGATTCGGATCCATTAATAAATTCGATCGAGAGAAAAGTGAAGTATGAACACTTGTTTCATTAAAAAGCTAAATAACAACACAAAAATAAAGAAAGAGAAAAATGTTTGTCAAACTTTAAACTGAGCTATCTCTTAGCTGATACAATACATTTTTCTTTTAAATTTGGCACCTCTTATTTTTCAACCCGACATTTTTTATCAGTGAGTTAAGTCTCAGTGGTTAATATAATATATTCATAAAATTAATATTTGCATATATATTTTAATTTAACAGTAGTTCTACTGTAAAATCTCTTTATGATGTACAAAACGGTTGCAGTTCAAGACCACAAATTTTACCCTTTTAAAAAAAAAATGAATCAATCAATTTTATTGTTCATATAAATATTTGCATGCCGGTTATAAACTCTATTGTGCGTTTTAATTGCTAACTAAACTCTAAATTTTGTTAAAAATTAACAACTTTGCATGTAAAAGAGTTTAATATTAGGTTCTTTACGAAAATTTTCCAACAAAGTAATTAACAAGGTGCTCTGCAAATTAGTGAAATGTCACAGAAATTCAAGTTAGTTTTTTGCAATTTAAGCCATTTTGTTTTAGCTATCTTCATAGTTTCATTATAATATTTTCAAACTTTTTTTTTGCCATTTTTTTTCCTCTAAAAAAGATCATAATCGCGTCTTGATTTAGAACCTCATAACTCAAACACCACGTGATCAGGACTCAGTAGCTTCCCTCAACCTTATAATTTTTGCGAATTATTATCCAAATATTTTGTTTCCACTAACATGCACCGCCGTCGCTTGCTAACATGCGCCACCGGACCAGTGAATTTTTTTTTTTTTTTTTTTTTCATTTTTTAAACTTTTTGGTTTCCTTTTCTGGCGGGGCAGTGCAATTTTAGCTGAATGACAGTAGTTTTTGTTTTTTTACAGAGCGTAGACTACTTAATATAGAAAAATATCTCAGATGTTCATTTACACTTAAAAAGGTGAAAATTACTGATTAAGGAAAAAGAAATCAGGGTAAAGAAAAGGAAATAATTAATCAGAGAACAGAAACAGGAAGGAGAAGACGAACACCTGAGCATGGAGAATCCAGCATTGGATGAGCTTTTAATCTCTGCCAAAACAAAAAATATATATATAGAAAAAGATTTAAGAAATGGGTACTCTCAGAATCATTCAACTAAGTCAAAAAAATTAGGGAAAAAAAAAAGAATGAACATTGTGCTCACCTGTCACAGTTGATAGCAGAGCACAAATGGAGAAGAGAAGAAGCGCACAGGTGCAGCACAGGAGAGGTAGCTTGTTTGAGTTTGAGTTTGAGACCAACCCAGCTGCTCCTCTCATTCTTCTCTCTCTCTCCATTGAAAAGAAGCTGGAAACAGAGGAGTAATATGGCTAGCTAAGCTAGCAAACACAGGGAGCAGAGATCTCAAACCCCATCCCCTCGTTCCTCTCTCTCTCTCTCTCTCTCTCTCTCTCTCTCTCTCGGCACTGTAGCAGCTGCCACAGATCTCAGAGGAACGAGACAGGAGCTCAGCAAACCTTTATTTCTTTTGAGACACACACACACACTCTCTCTCTCTATCCCTGAGAAAGGCCAGAGAAATCGCGAGCAGAACTGCCAGCTCGTTTAAAATTCTCACTGCCCCTCGCTGCAGGGGGAAATGACGACCCGTGCCATAAACAGAGCTCATGTACATGCGTGGCAGCTGTATAAAATGGGGATAAAATAGATCCCGTTCACTTCTCCTCTCAGAGTGGAGAGACCACTGTCTCGATCACAGGACTTGAGTAATGATCAGACGGTCGATTCACATCACAAGTGAGAGGATCTAGAATTTAAGTAGAAAATGATGATCACAATACAGAAAAGAGGCGGAGATACAGAATTTTTACGTGAAAATTCAAATCGGGAAAAACCATGAGGAGGAGAAAGATCTACTATAATCTACCAATTTACAAAGATTATAGAGATTGCTTGGAATATCTCAGAACAAGGGTTTAGTAGAAAATATTGAGAAGGTCTTGGTGTAATGTCCAAAGAGAGCATTTTGCTTGGTCAGATTAGGTCAGTACTGGTTCTCTTTATTGGAGATGAGTGTTCATTTATACTGAGCTGTTGATGGTGAATGAGTATTGACGAGGTTTCTGCACGATCTCCATGTGCGGATTTGTTGCAACAACCGTGATTATGGGACGCTGGACTGTTGGAACCATATGCAGGGAATCTCTGTATTGTCCATAATTTTCCGCCTTGAATTTAAGGGCATTGCATGTCTTCAACGTGAGAGAAGAGAAGTGTAATTGTAGTCAGAAATCTCGACGGTCACTACTGGGGATTTTCAGAACGAGGTCAGGAATCTTGGACTACAAATGACTCCAGAGGGTGATGTCTTCAGAATAGGAGGTAGCTCCGAAATGGCTCTGGGTGGCAGAGCTTGTAGGGAAGGATCGAGTAGGCATCTCGGTGGGAGGCTATCAGTTGCACGTGCACGTGTCAACATCTTAATGAGGGTGAATTTTTTATCACTACAGATGCCCCCCACTTTTTCGCTTACCGGAGCCTGTGGGAGAAAAGTTGGCAGAGCGAAGTTGGTAGAGATCTTTAAATGCCTCGAACTCTTCTTAATGTTAGAGAAGGGAAGGATCTGGTCCATCAATGTGAATTTTCTGGATTTCATTTGGAGATCGTGTGGTAGATGACAGCTGATGTGTTAATCGATTAGACTAACTTGAAATCTATGACTGGCATATTTTCGAATCCTAACGCCATAATGACTGAGATCTTGTAACAGAGGCGAATGATATCCTGTCAATTCGGTTAGCCGATGATCTTGGGATACACACCGACTTTTCGGGGATTAGAAATTTGAATTGGAGATGTTTCGACTTCTCCTCCATCTATAAATAGAGTGGAGTCCTAGGGTAAAAATCACTTATCTTCTACTCTGAAAAATCATTGCTTCTAAATTCTTTGCTTTTGTGGGTTGCCATGTCGTTTTTCTTCATCGTTCGGTGAAGGAAGGAGAGGGAGAGGATGGAGATGGTGGAAATGGTTGCCGGAATCATGTCATTCGAGGTCTTGTTGGCGCAAGATATCAGTCTTCACGATGAGCATGTCACAAAACATCAGTTTTCGTGACAAGGCTCTGCTATCAAAAAATATTGGTAGAGGTCATACTTTGACCTGGGAGTTCGTCTGATCTCCGATTAGATCAATCCGGTTCTTATCTTGGGCTTCAGAGTTCTTCTTTTCTAGTAGAGTGTATAAAGTAAGAGTGGGGGCTGTCCTGGACAGTTACTGTGGACGATGTGACTTCATGATAATTTTGCTTATTTGGAAGTTTCATTCTAATCGAACACTGCTGCTTCGCGCTTAGAGATTCTTTTCTGACCCTACAAGTCATCTGACTTTGACCAAGTGTAAGAAATCCTAATTATAATTTTCCTATTCCTTAAAATTGACTTAATTTCTTACAAAAAAAATATCAAAATATTGTTCTTACCTTTCAAAAAGTTTTTTTTAATTTTTATATTAGTCATGTTAGAACCCTCCCCCACACTTATCTCATGCATTGTCCCCAATGTATGAAAGAAATGTATAGATGCATGAAATAAAATGGAAAAGAGGAAAGTTACCGATACACTGGGTCAAAAAGACCCATAGCCGTTTCATTTACCGGCACCGATTCCAAGAAAGGTTTAAGGCGTTGACTATTTACCTTAAAGTCATTTCCATTCTTGGTGTCACTGATCTCAACTGCACCATATGGAAACACAGTTTTTACAACGAATGGCCCAGTCCATCTTAATTTTAATTTTCCTGGAAAAAGATGAAGCCTAGAATTATAGAGTAAGACTTTTTGTCTAGGGACAAAGATTTTTCTTATGATGTGTTTATCATGAAAAATCTTAACTCTATCTTTAGTGATCTTAGCATTTTCATAGGCCTCATTTCTTAACTCTTCTAATTCAGAAATTTGTAATTTCTGAAGGTCACCGGCCATAGTCAAGTCAAAATTTAACTGCTTGATTGCCCATAAGGCCTGGTGCTCTAACTCAACGGGTAGGTGACAAGCTTTACCATAGACTAACCTATAAGGAGACATCCCTAGAATTGTCTTGAAAGCGGTCCTATAGGCCCATAGGGCATCTGCAAGTTTGATTGACCAATCTTTCCGGTTTTGGTTCACAGTTTTCTCCAAGATAAGCTTGACTTGTCTATTGGAAGCCTCAACCTGCCTACTGGTTTGAGGATGATAAGGTGTGAACAACTTGTGAGTTATGGCATACATTCGCATAAGAGCTTCAAAGGATCTATTGCAAAAGTGAGTGCCATTATCACTGATGATAGCACGAGGGGTTTTAAAGCGTGAAAAATGTTCTTTTTCAAAAACTTTATGACAACTTTGTTATCATTAGTTCTACTAGGAATGGCTTCTACCCACTTGGACACATAGTCCACAGCAACCAATATGTATTGGTTTCCAAATGAGTTAGGAAATGGACCCATAAAGTCGATGCCCCAAGCATCAAAGAGTTTTATTTCTAAAATTGGGTTGAGGGGCATCATATCTCGTCTTGAGATCCTTCCTACCATCTGGCATCTAGAGCACGTCTTGCAAAGTTCATAAGCATCTTTGAACAAAGTGGGCAAATAGAACCCACTTTGTAGCACTTTTTAGCAGTCTTGTAGGGACCAAAGTGTCCACCGTATGCAAGTTCGTGACAAGAGGATAGAACACTCTTAACCTCCTCATCGGGAATGTATCTCCTAATAATTTGGTAAGAACAGTACTTAAAAAGATACAATTCCTCACAAAAGAAATACCGGACTTGGGATAAGAACCGGTATATATCATTTTTTGACTAATGAGACGGAGTTTGGTTTGTGACTTAGTAATTCACTATATCAGCAAACCAAGATTCCCTAAAGATAGCTAAGAGATTTTCATCAGGAAAATCCTCATTTATGGGTAATTCGTTGCATGGAGAATTAGGGATTCTTGAGGGATGATCAGCAATGACATTTTCTACGCCTTTCTTGTCTCGAATCTCGAGTCGAATTCTTGAAGAAAGGGGATCCAACGAATGAGTCGGGCCTTGGCATCCTTCTTCATCATGGGGTACCTAAGCGCAGAATGATCAGTGAAAATGGTAGTTTTGGACCCTAGTAGGTAGGGACGAAATTTCTCTAAGGCAAACACTACTGCCAAGAATTCCTTCTCAGTCGTAGTGTAGTTCAATTGAGCATCGTTCAGAGTCCTACTAGAGTAATAAGTCACGTGCTGCTTGTTATCAATGCATTGTCCGAGGACAACACCTATGACAAAATCAGAAGCATCGCACATGATTTCGAACGGCTTAGACCAATCCAGTGCAGATATGATTGGTGCAGAAATAAGCTTTCTCTTAAGCTTCTCCCAAGAATTCATACATTCAACATCGAAAGTGAAGGACACGTCCTTAGCTAACAGATTAGTCAAGGGCCTAGCAATCTTGCTAAAATCCTTGATAAATCTTCGGTAAAAACTGGCGTGTCCTAAGAAGGATCTAATATCCTTCACGCATTTGGGCATGGGAAGCTTTGCAATAACCTCAATTTTGGCTTTATCCACATCAATTCCTTTCTTGGAGATTTTATGACCCAAGACAATTCTATGTTTTACCATGAAGTGGCATTTCTCCCAGTTCAGTGTCAGATTTTTCTCAGCGCAACGTTGGAGGACAAGTTCTAAATGGTGGAGACATTGAGTGAACAAATCTCCATAGATGGAGAAATCATCCATGAAAATTTCTAAGAATCGTTCTACTATATCAGAAAAAAGACTGAACATGTAACGTTGAAACGTTGCTGGGGCATTGCATAAGCCGAAAGACATTCGACGATAAGCAAATGTCCCAAATGGACATGTGAACGTAGTCTTTTCTTGGTCCTCAGGAGCAATAGGAATCTGACTAAACCCCGAGTAACCGTCCAAGAAATAGTAATACTCGTGGCTCGCCAAACGTTCAAGCATTTGATTAATGAAGGGAAGTGAAAAGTGGTCCTTACGAGTTGCAGCATTAAGCTTCCTATAGTCAATGCAAACTCGGATCTTCGTAGGAAGTCGAGTTTGGACCAACTTTTTATTCTCGTTTTTCACTACGGTGAAACCGGATTTCTTTGGAACCGCGTGGACAGGACTGACCCATTGGCTATCAGAAATGGGATAGATTATCTCATTGTCTAAGAGTTTCACAATTTCAGCATGAACAGCCTCTTGCATTATAGGATTTAACCTACACTGCGGGTCTCTTTTAGGTGTGGCATCTTCATTGAGATGAATGCGATGTTAAACGATGATTGAACTTAATCCCTTTATATCAGTCATAGTCCAACCAATGGCTTCCCTATGTTTTTTTATAATTGCTTTAAGATCTTCTTCTTTCCCGTCATTTAAATGGGAGGCAATGATGACAGGAAAGGTCTCTTGTTTGCCTAGATAGACGTACTTAAGATGCGCAGGTAAGGCTTTCAATTCTAAGGAAGAGGAAGGCTCACTGGAAGGATTAGTCAAATTTGTTGGCTCCATAATTGGTGAAATAGGGTTCGAGGCCCAATTCACATCAGACTCAACAACTTGATCAAGATTAAAGTCGTCAGACTCTAACCCGAAGTCACACTCAGTTTCTAGTTCCAATTCTTCCCTATGTTCACTTGTTAAGTTCTCAATGAGGTTGACTTCAAATGTTTGGTCCTCAACATCACGGGGTTGTTTTCCTAGGTTGAAGACATTTACTTCTCTAGTCATGTCCCTAAAGTTAACCTCATAGACCCATTCCTATAATTGATGATGGCATTGGTAGTAGCAAGGAATGGTCGCCCTAGGATAACAAGAGTTTGAGCCCTATGATTAGACACAGGTTGTGTCTCTAGAACTATGAAATCAACAGGGTAAATAAACTCCCTGACCCGGATAAGGACATCATTAATCTCCCCTTTTGGAACTTTCACTGAACGGTCAGCTAGTTGGATAGTGACTCGAGTTGAACTAAAATCGCCCAACCTGAGTTGTTGATAAACTGAGAATGAAAGCAAGTTGATACTTGCCCCAAAGTCAAGAAATGCACGACTAATCTCGGCTTGTCTTATTGTGCAGGGAATAGTGAGACTACTTGGATCCTTGTACTTAACAGGGATCGGACCGATAGTAGCTCACTAATGTTAGTGGCTAAGAAGAACTTTTTAGGTACATTAGTCTTTCTCTTCTTGGTGCACATGTCCTTAAGAAATTTAGCATAGGATGGGACTTGTTGGATGGCATCAAGAAGTGGCAAATTTATCTTCACTTGATTAAAGATCTCAATTATCTTATCGATGTGTGGATTTTGCTTGTTGTTTTTCAGCCTATTAGGAAATGGTACTATAGGCTGGTGCACCTAACTGGTTGACTTATCTTTTTCAGATTCGTCAGATTTAGGAGGAGTGGGATTAGATGAGGTGGATGCTTGACTTTGGTTGTGCTGAATGGGATTGGTTGGTGTTGACACTTGATTATCAACTTTCTTTTCTTACCTTAATGTATGAACAACATTACATTAATTTAATGATTGATCCTCAGCCAAATGAGCTAGTTGAGAATTCCTAGGATTGGTTATTGGCTGACTAGGCAGGGTACCCTTCTGTCTCTCATTCTGTGGAGTGGCTAATTGGCTCATTTGAACCTCTAGCCTTTGTATAGTTTGCATAAGAGAATCTTAATTTTTCATGTAACTTTCCATGTTTCTCTCAAAGTCAGTCATTCTCCTTTCTAGTTGAAGATTCTGGAAGGAAGATTGTGAGGCTTGGTGGGGAAAGTTTTGTTGATAGTTTGAAAAGTTAGGTAGATGGTTGGCAGAATTATTATGGAAATTGAAAAAGTTGGGTTGATGATTGGAAGAATTATTAGTATGATGGAGTGGCTTGCATGATTTGACCGTGAGTGGTCATTGTTATTTTTGCTCCATGAGAAATTAGGGTGATTTCTCCACCCTGGATTATACGTTGATGCATAAGGATTATTGTTCGGCCTTAACAAGGCCGCATTCATCGGTTCAGGGTATTGTTATTGAGCCTAAAACATAGGGCACTCCTCAAACACATGATTCATGGCTTGACAGTAAGTACGGCCCGGACTTGAAAATTGGTTTGGGCTGACTTGATTGACTGGACTTGGTTCCTTAGTTTCTAAAGCTTCTAGTCTTCTTGCTAGGTTAGTTAACTTAGCCTCATTAGCTATGGATGATTCAATAGAATAGAGACTCCTTTTGAAGAGATGGAGTTTGGATTCCTAGAGGTTTCACTAGTAGGTTCCCATTGGATGATCTTTTCAGCTAGGTTTCATATAAATCCCATCCTTCATTTTCATCCTTCTGCAAGAATCCCCCTTGGCACATACTTTCTAAGAGGGTTTTTGTAAAATAGTCTAAACCGTCATAAAGAATTTGGCATTGTCGCCATTTCTCTATTTCATGATGAGGACATTGGACAAGGAGGTCTTTAAAGTGTTCAACATACCTCCAAAACGGTTCACTAGGTTCTTACTTGAATTGCATGATGTTCTTCCTAATGAGAGCGGTCTTATGAATTGGATAGAATTTCTTCATGAAGACCTTGATGAAACTATCTCAAGATGTGATAGAGCCAGCTGCTAAGCTGTAAAGCCATTTCTTGGCTAAGTCCTTAAGAGCGAAAGGGACAAATCTCAACCTAATAGCATCATCTACAAGGTGTGAGATTTTCATCATTAGACATGCTTTCTCAAATTCTCTTATGAAGAAGTAAGCATCTTCAGACTCTAAGCCATGAAACTTGGGGAGTGTGTTGATGAATTGAGGCTTGAGCTCAAAATTATATCACCAACCGATAGAAGTTGGATGCAAGATGGAAGTGAGGTTCTAATGGGATATAACATATCCTGCAATGATGTTGGTTGAGCCATAACCGGATCTGGTCTTGGTTCAAACGTGGATGATGATGTGTTTCTAGTCAACCTAGATGAATTAGGATCTCTTGACCACACTTGCATACACAAACACAATCACAATCACAAACAAGTTTACTACTAGTCAACAAGAGTAATCAACAAAGCCTAGTCTAAGATAACCTTGACCTAGACAACTCCTAATTAGTTGATTGTCCACAGGAGGTATAATGCAGACTTTGACCACAAGCTAATCAGTCAGGTCAGGGCAAGATTGGTGGGAGGTATCCGCGCAAAAGCGACGGAACTAATTAAGCCAAACCACTAGCCTTTGGGATTTTGCCCCTCAATCCCTTTCCTAGACACTGATTTGGCAGGAGTCAAATTCTAACACCTTCCCCTTAGGATAATCTCCTAGTGAGTTTGAGATGTCCCTAAAGCCAACGTCTATTAGATTTTACTTAGGCTTAGATTGGGCGTGCTTGGAGATAGTTTGTGGGTTAAGGAAGGGTAATGACTTCCCCACCTTATCTTGATTTGGGTTTTACCCTTAGAATTGATTGTGCAAAGTATGCAAGATATAGAAAAGTAACATTCAAAAGAAAATATCACCCAAGAATGTTTCCTAAACTATATGCTATGCATACGTACCTTGTCTCCATCTATCTTCAACAATAATTGTAAAATAAACGTAATTAGACAAATGCCTAGAATGCAAGTCTAAACGTTTTTTTAAGCAATTAACAATCAGTCAGATTACTATTGGATTAAAATAGGGATTGTGAATAGCAGATATAGTAAGAATAATAACACAAAAAAAACTTAATTTTTGCAAGCAATATGTCCTGCAAAAAAGAGTTTTTAGTAGTACAACAAATTTTCAACTTTTGCAACGCAATTTCTTGAAATTCTGTTTCCTACTTTCGAGAGTAGGGGTATAGAATAGCAAGTCTTCTCGTGCAAAACTTGAATGCTAGATTTGAATCTTGACGTCCCTGAAACAAGACACCAAACTTGTTAAAAAACAATTACACCATTCCCTCCCTGGCAACGGCGTCAAAAATTGATTGTAAAATCAAAGAGATAAGAGAATTACCATGTAGCTTTGGGCTAACGGGTCGTGTCCACGAGGAGGAATGTGATAGAAGCTTTTCGGTGTTTTTGTTAAATAACAAAGAGTGAAGTTGGTGTCTTTTTTTAAGTTGAAAAAGAAAACGGAGAGAAGGGAGATGATTAAAAGAAAAGTTGCAATTTTAGAGAAGGCTTTGGAAAAGTTGAATTTTGTATAAAGTTTGAAAAGTGATTTATTATTTTTTAATAAAGAAGAAATCTGGGCTCACTATCTCACTACTCAACGATATGTTCTTCTATTGAAATCCTTAGTGCCTAGGCAATTGATTTTAGAAAGTTTTAAGCAAAGCACATAAGATGGTTGGAAAAGTTAATTCTTTTCTTTAAGAAATCATCTCGAATTGAATATTAAATCATCAAGAAGTTCAAGTATGAGATAAAAACAAGTTCAAAAAATATTTTTAAAAGAAGTAGAAATTTAAAAATCCAAACCCATCCTCATGTGCCTTCAATAATACTTTCAAGAAGAAAGGCTTAAGTTAGGCATGCAAATGATTCATTGGGTCTTTTTATCAAAATCATTCGAAAAGAAGAGGGATTAGAGAGAGGAGTAATAGTGAGCCCAGAAAATCGATTTAGCTACTCATGGAAGACAATGAACAATGCAAGTAAATAAAGAAAGACATACCGTAAAATGGAGTGGAAGAAAAGGTAGCTTGATCCTTATATTGATGTCACTTCAATCTTCAGAATACAATCACTCAATTCTTCTCTCTCACTAGTATTTGCACTGAACTACAAATTGCAAAACACAGATACAATTTTTATACTATCTAACAAAAAGCCTAAACCTTAAAAATAAATAAAAATTCTAATCCTAGTCTTCGCCCCTTTCTTCTCTGTTGAAAATGGTATTTATAGGGAAAAACCAGAGGGGAGAGGTCGTAGGAAGATTGGGGAGCAAACGCTCCCACAACAACCCTAACAAAGCCGTGAAACGCAGACTTTCTGCGGCCCTGGTGTGGCCAGGTGGCCACACCTAAATGGGGGATGCTCCTAGTTTGGTGATTCTCCCATATCTTCTGCTGGTTTTCTCGTTTCTGCTCTAGGATTTGACGAAATAGCTTTTGATTGTTAGCTTCAACCGCTTGATTTGGGAAGATACATTTCAACCAGTTTTCAACCTCTCTGATTTGCCAAGATCTGTCCTGATTCCCTGATTTCGAATTTATTCTGAATTAATTGAGAATTTGATGGGCTTTTGGTCTTGTTTCTCTTTTCTTTCTTTTAGCAATGGGCCTATATTTAACAAAGAAGAATGAGACTTATTAATAGGATTTATTAGATAAAAAGTATGATAATGTGACAATGTATATGCAATATATGTGACTGATCACAGACCTTTTGAGTCTGTTACTGAGACATTGGTCATTCACTTTGACCAAGAGAAGTTTGAATAACTTCTCTCTAGGGGTAGCACAAATCCCCTACATGTGTGCAAGCACAGGAAGGTTAGTGTAGCCAGAGCACCTTTGGCTACTTTTGGGTAGCACGTCTCTTTTGAGACTACTGAGGTTCCCTGTAAATCTAACACAACCTCACGTGAGGCTAGACAGGCTCTATACGAGCCTAAGCGGGCTCCGCACGAGCCTAAACAGGCCCTACGTGGGCCAATCACAGTCTCAACTGAGACTAAGTTAGCCCTGCGCTAACGTGTTAATATTGCACGCGAAACTATAAAGGTTCTGTGCTAACCTAAAGTAGCCTCTTCAAAGGCTATGTGGATTGCAAAGTCCACAATTCCTTCTCTTGATCCAGCTTCATGCGAAGCAAAGATAGTCTTGGACCACAAGATGACTTTAACTCCTCGCAGAGCTAAGCCTCGCTTGTCCCGCGAGGCTAAGGCAAAAGCACCCTGTGCTTAAAACGAGGCTATTACAACCCTGCTTGCATCAACAACACTACTGGGCAGTGCCAAGTCCGCCGCGCGGGGCTAACATAAAAGCACATTTGCGTGGTAATAGCGTCGCTGATTCAGCGTCGCTCTCACTAACAACACCAAGTGCTAAAAATCTCTGCCGTGAGGCTAGAGGTAAAGCACCACTGGGAGCTAACAGTGAGGTTATTTTAGCCTTGCTTGAGGGAAAAGCTCTACACGACAAAACTAAATTCGCCTCAAAGGGCAGAACGAAGGTAATAGTTTTGCCTGGCGAAGCTACTCTTTCAGGCGATAGCTTCATCTATAACAAGAAAGAAAGCCCTTAAGGCTAAACCTAAGGCCTCTCAGGCCAAGGGGCTAATATCCAATCTCCTCGAGGCTCTGTGATTGATCGGTTCGGTCTGGTTAGCACAGATTTGAGAGATTATTTGGGCAATAAGCTAAAACTTCGCTCTGAGAAATCTATTCACATCTCGCCGTCTCAGTGCGGACAAGTGGGGTGTCAACTGGTGACGGTGCACTCCGTCCATTGTTTTTTGGGATCCATCCCGATGACTTTTCCTCCAAACTAGCAATCGGTATTCAGCTGGTTGTCAGCTCGAACTTCCAATAGACCCGGGTCCCAGAAGAAGAAGGCAACAAAGGTGATTCATTTTGCAATCGCCTCTGTTAACATGATAAGCAGAGGGAGGGATCTTTTTTTATTTTGAAGATAGAGACGAGGAACCTCAGCTCTCTGGACTCTGACTATAGCCCCGGCTTAATTCAAGTCTTGGTTGAACAATAAGGTGCCTTCCAGGGTACTCACTCTAGGGTAGCAATACCCTATAACTATGGATAACCTTCTTCATCAACTGGAGCCGTGTCACCTACACCGTTGAGGAACCTTTTTCAGTGGTCTGATGATGATGAGAAAGCCAGTGGATGCACCTCTTCAGCTACTATCAGCTCGATGCGAATGGGGCTTGTATCTGCTAACATGGCTGATAACAATAGTGATGATCTTTGTCTACGAATGGAAGCACAAGAGTAGACTTCCAGGGCTCAGCAGATGTTAGCTCAGCTCTTGATCAACTGGAAACAATGACACCGGTAGCAATCATAATGAAGAGGAGCATAATGATGATGAATTCCTAAGATTGAGAAGTCGAAGGAAAGCTCCTCAATCGTGCCGAGGTTATTAAATGCATCCAGGCTCAGATTACATCCCTAACCCAGAAGCATAAACTGAAGAAGGAGGGGAGACTCGTCCTTACCCGCTGGAGTGGGATTCTATTCCGTACCCATGAAAGTTCAAGCCACCTACGTTGCACACGTACGATGGCAAGAGCTCGCCCAATCAGCATATCTATTACTTTCGGTCTCAAATAGGTAACGTAATAGATAACGATGCTATCATGGCTAGGATATTCATCAGCACCCATAAGGGGCTAGCCTTTGATTGGTTCAGGAGCCTGCCCAGCGGCTCTATTAACTCATGGATTGACCTAGAAACTCAATTCCTCTCTCGATTCTACAGGGATAATACTGAGGTTAATATGGACAAGCCCCTCTCAACGGTCAATAAAGGAGAATCTGTATGGGAATACATTGAGAGATTCTGTAACCTTTCTCTTATGTGCCCTACAGGCGTGTCGTTACTCATGTTACTCCAGATATGCTGACATATCTTCTTTGACAGAGTGAAAGTTTGTATAGGAGCTGTCAAAACCCCTACATGGAATGAGCTTGTTGAGCGAGCTGAGATAGCTGAGAAATCGGCTAAGAAATTTGAGCGCTCAGTCTCCAAGAACAGGTGGGGGTTAACATCAAGAGGCATGATGCAGCCCAGTCTTCTCAATCAAAGGGGAAGGAAACCATGATCGTTGAGCTATCAGGGACAACTCAACCAAAGCAAAAGAATAACACCAATGGTAATCAGGAATTCAAATTTCAGCCAAAGGCATACTCCTTCAAAGATGAATAGATGGTGACGATTTTCCATTTGCTACACAAGGGTAATATGCTCAAGTTACTTAAAGCTTGACGACCTAATGAAGTGGGGCGTATAAATGATCCTAATTACTGTCTCTTTCATAGGATGGTGTATCACCCTACCAGCAGATGCTATTTCCTCAAGAACAAGATCCAATCCTTGGTAGATGCTAGAGTTCTGACTCTCAAGTCAGAACAAGAGAAAGTCATCGCCAACATAGTGACTCTTAATGTTGGAACATTCTCGAAGATGACTGTTCAAGACGGATTGATGCCAATCCCTAAGGCAAGATTGGATGTCATCAACCCTATGGATGAATAACAAAAAGCTAAAGGCCTCATTCCAATCATGATAGAATCTGGAGAGATCATGTAGGTCCACCCAGATATTGTCCAAATAAGCAATGAGAGACTAGTAATCCCAAGCTCAAAGGCAAGTCATGTAACACCATCTCTCTCGCAATAGATGACGACTCTGTGACTATAACCTTCCTCAGCAATTCAGAGGGAGAGAGCTTGTCTTAGCAGCATAGCCTTCCATATCACAGCCAGTGGGTACACGTTTTGCTAAACAATACTTGCGACAGTATGACCAGACACCTGACAGAGCATGCCAACTAATGACGTCAGGAACCGCTACACCTGTCCAAGCCCCAATGCCGAGGGACAAAGAAAAGCAGAAGGAGATTTGCTTTGATGAATTCTTGAAGAAGAATCCTTCAAGAGGACTCATTACTCCCTTCCGCTTTGACATATTGGCACAATTGGCCAATATCCCAGCTCGTATTACTCTGCACGAGCTACTCCGCCTCTCAAAGGAGATGAGAGAGACATTTAGGGATGCTTTTGCTGATTCAGAATCATTTCTGACAAAGTACCCATCCCTACAAGAGAAGATGGAGCTTCATGCCCCCGATGTCATCTGGTACAACAACAGGTACCATGCATTGCCTTCATTCCTGAGGATATGCTTCTCAAAGACAACTGACATGACAGGCCCTTGTATTATACAGGGTACATTGGGTTTACATATATTGAGAGAATACAAGTTGATTCATGGTCCGCTCTAAACATTATCCCTAAGAGACTGCTTTATTTTGTCGCCATCACGTTGAGCAGGTTGTCAACCACGATTACTATCATATATGGCTTCAACGTCGGTAATCATCCTTTTGGCAAGATTTGTCTTCGGTGTCAAATTGGAGACTTAAAATCAGAAGTGACGTGCTACATCATCGACGCTGACACATCCTACAACCTTTTTCTCGGGTAACCTTGGATCCATGCTAACTGGATTGTGCCTTTCACACTCCATCAATGCTCCAAATATGTGGATGATAAGGTAATAGTCAGACAGTGTTCGTTGAAATGTAGCCATTCAAAGCAGGTGGAGAACTACTTCACTGATTCTCTACTTTATAAAGAAAACGGTAAGTGAAAGAAAAGTCATTGCCTGACAATATCAATAGCGTCAATGAAGCAGACTCAGAATCAAGAGAAGATCCAAAGTTTTTTTTTGATAAAGAACCGATTGTAGCATATATGAATGATCCTTATTGTAATAATTCTGCCAGTAATGGCGATGAATGAAAATGTCAATTTTGCTTATTCCTTGTGTTGTGATGATGTCAATAGTCCGATTGACATGAGCCCTCTACACATGCCCCTGCCCATGTCAACGGCATACATGCATATAGAAGAGAATGATGGGTCAGTATTTTAGTTCCATCTTCCAAAAGAATCAGTCGCTAATTATATTTGGCAGAGTCTGACATTGGATTACTACATCTAACGATTCAAATGAAAACTTGGAGCCCCCATAATTCTTTCACTATGCACGGTCAGTGCACCGTATGATGAAAGAAATGGGATACGACTTACATCGTGGTGAAGACTTAAACTTTGGAAAGAGATGACACATCCTTCTACAACCTTTCCTACCAGAAGGAAAGCCTGCCAACTACTACGATCAGACTCGCAAGGGTTAGGGTACATTACTCCATCTGTTCAATCTGATTCAGATTCTAAAAGGCCTCTACTATCACATTCTTCAGACTCGTCAGATTGGGAATCTGATGTAAGTGTGGGGGTTACCTTCAAGAAACTCTTCGACAGTATGACATCGACCAATCAAGTGGAACCAGAAGAGGACATAGAGCCAATCGACACTGATCGTTGGCTCAACAACTGGATCTTCAATGGGAGAAGCGTTTTGAACAACGCAACCCTCCTACAAAAGATACAGTAATTCAAGTTAATTTTGGCGATCCAACGCACCTGAAGCTCATCTCTATAAGTGAAAATTTATCGCCGATAGAGAAGCAATATCTTATATCTCTGATAAATAAGTATATAAATGTCTTTGCTTGAAGCTATGATGACATGCCTGGTCTCAACCCACAGGTGGCTATGCATCGCCTTAACATCAAGCCAGATGCTAAGCCGGTCAAACAATAGAAGCGATGATTCCAACCTAATATTGTAGAGGCAATTGAAGCTGAGGTCCAGAACTCATCGAATGTGGCTTTATTCGAGAGGAACAACACCCAGACTATGTTGCTAATATTGTATCCACCCTTAAAAGAACGGAAAGATCTGGGTCTGTATTGACTTTTGTGATCTTAATATAACCTGTCCTAAGACGAAGTTCCGTTATCTATCACAGATGTCCTGATTGACAACACGTGTGGTTTCGAAAGGATATTCTTTATGGATGGCTTTTCAGGGTACAACCAAATCAAGATGTACCCGGATGATGAAAAGCATACATCATTTCGAACACCATTGGGTGTGTTTTGCTATACGATTATATCGTTTGGCTTAAAGAATGTAGGTGTCAGCTACCAAAGTACAATGAGTATGATCTTCTGTAATCACCTATGAAAGACAGTGAAGTGTTATGTTGACGACATTGTAATCAAAAGTCGCAACAAGAATAATCATCTCCATAATTTGAGAACAATGTTCTATCTCATGTGGGCTCACTAGCTAAATATGAACTGGCAAAGTCTTTCTTGGGAGTTTCAAGTGGCAAGAGATTAATTGTCATATCCAAAGGAATTCATCTTGATCCCGACAAGATCAAAGCCATTCAAGATATGCAACCCCCAAAGAATCTCAAAGAACTCTAAGGTCTTCAAGGCAGGTTGGCTTACATCCGTAGGTTTATCGTAAATCTGTCGGGTCACTGTCAACCATTCATGTTCCTAATGAAGAAAGGCATATCTTTTGTCTAGGATGACGCTTGTCAAAAGCTTTTGAGGATATCAAAACATACCTCACTAAGCCTCCGGTCCTGGCATCTCTTGTTGCAGGAAAATCATTCTTACTGTATGTAAGAGCCATGGATCATTTTTTAGATGCTTTGCTCACACAAAAGAACGATGAAGGTGCTGAGCAAACTATCTATTATCTCAGCAGAATGTTGATTGGGGCACTACAATCCAGTTGAAAAATAATGTCTTGCTCTTGTCTTCGCCATCCAGAAGATGCGTCATTACTTGGTTGGGCAGACTATTCATGTCATTTCAAAAGTCAATCCTCTTTGGATTCTGATGACAAAGCCGAGTTCCCTGAACTCCAAGTTGGCTAATTGGACTATACTGCTGTCTCAATATGATATAACCTTTGTACCCCAAAAGGCCATCAAAGATCAAGCCCTCGCAGACTTCTTAGCAGCTCATCCCATTTCAGAATCTTCAAAGCTATATGAAGATATTCCGAATGAAGTTATCGAAGCCAATATAACTTCAAGCGATGATGTACGGCAGATGTTCTTTGATAGTGCATCAAGACTGGACCAAAAGGCAAGATTGTCGCTGGAGTGGGGTAGTATTTATCTAACCCGAGAATCACATCCTTCCTCATGCATTCTTGTTAATGAAACCTTGTTCCAACAACGTAGCTGAGTATAATTCTTTGCTCATTAGCCCCCAGCTCGCCTAACAAATGGGGGTACAATACCTTGAAGTTTATGGCAATCCAAGTTGATCATCAACTAAGTCAAGGGTGAATATGAGGTCCCCATGAAGACCTCATACCTTATCACCATGTAGCCATTCAGTTGGATAATACATTCAAAGGGTTTTATATCAGTCATGTATCTCACCTCCAAAATACAAAGGTAGACGCTCTAGCTGCGCTAGTAGCTACATTGACTCTACCTGCTGATACCAGTTACCATCTTATGATGGCCACCCATCTTCTTTTCTGTCCGAAGTACGGTTTAGATGTTAACGAAGTTCATACAACCTCAATAAACTTTGATCCAAGGGATTGACAAATCCCGATCATCGACTATGCCTTGCATGACATATTACCCGATGATCCCAGGGAAGCGGTATATGTTCAACGAAAGTCTACTCGATTTTACTACGATACAGTGGTAAAATATTGTACCATCATTCATATGATGGTATACTTTTTCGTTGTCTATCTAGTTCAGAGGGACTAGAAGTAATCAAAGAGGCTTATGATGGTATATGTGCAGCTCATCAACTAGGTCTAAAGCTCAAGGATCGATTGCACTGACTTGGTATTGGCCGACTATGATCGCTGATGCAGTCAAATATGCAAGAAGGTGTAAGGCTTATCAAATCCATGCGAATTTTATACATCAACCCCCAGAACTACTCCATCCAACAGTCGCAGCATGACCATTTGAAGCTTGGGAAATTGATATAATAGGGCCAATTAGTCCTCCGTCAGCTAAAGGTCATTGGTTCATCCTTGTGATAACTAATTACTTCTCAAAGTGGGCAGAGACTTTCCCACTCGCTGAAGTTAAAATCATCAACGTGGTCAACTTCATCAAACATCATTTCATCCACTAATTTGGCGTCCCTAGACGAATCATCTACGATAATGGTCCTTAATTCGTAAATCAAACGTTCTATCGGTTCTGTGACAAGTACCGAATTCAAAATGTATCGTCAACTGCTTACAACCCTGTCGCCAATGGGTTAGCAGAAGCATTCAACAAGATGATCATCAAGCTTCTCAAAAAGTTTGTCTATGCAAGCAATAAGATTGGAATGAGAACTTTAGTGAATGTCTTTGGGCCGAACTACGGTCTGAACCCCAACAGGCAAGACGCCTTTTTCTCTGGTGTATGGATGTGAAGGAGTTATACCTTTGGAGATTTAAATACCATCACCTCATGTTGCTTTGGCAACCTAGATGACTGATGAAGATAACCATCAGTTACATCTCTAAGAGCTTGAAGGGCTAGACGAGAAGCGGCTACAAGCTCAGCAGCGTATTGAGCTTTATCAGGCTCAAATCTCAAAGGCTTTCAACAAGAAGGTCAAAGAGAGAATTTTCCAGAAAGAAGATTTGGTCTTAACTGTCAAACGATCTATGGTCATGACACACAAGTCCAAAGGTGAATTCTGAGCCAAATGGGAAGGGCCATTTGTAGTAGAGACAGTCTACTCAAATAGAGCGTATCGCCTGTCGAATCCGAACGGTGACATGCTGATGATGCCAATCAATGGCAAATTCCTAAAGAAATATTATCCCTGATCAAGTTAACATTATACCTCTGATCATTGGGGATCCTTGCGGAGTCAGGCTGATCGAACATCGGGAGACAACATTGCACGATATCAACATTAAAGACGCCAGAAAAGATTCCATAAGGAAAGTTAGTTGCTAATGACATTCCCACGTAATTACATAAAGTAACAAAATGATCCCAAGCTCTTAATGACTAAAGATAGAGGAAAAAGTTGGCTTTTAAGCCCAACGCAAAGTCCTCGATAACTCATCATGCTGAGGGGAATAATATGGCTAGCTCAACTCAAATGGTAGTTGGTAAAAGCTTATCAAATCCATTGATAGCTGAGGATTTGCTAAAAATCCTAAGTGACCTGCCCATTTCATTCCTCCAGAATCCTCCACCAATTTTCTTCCATGGAATGGTAGATCTACAAGGCAAAAAGGTCATGTTAAAGTTTTCACCCCTAACTTTTTCTTCGTTTTAGGAGTATTATTCTCCTAATCCCTAACAGGATTAATCTGACTCCCAAATAAATTTTGAGAACACTGTCTTCTATTCTCCGGCGGAATTCTCTAGTAATATTCTTAAATTTTACAAAGAACGATCAATTCCACCAAAGTCCCTTGCCAATTCCCGTCCATGAAATGGTAGGATCACATCAAACTGTGATCATTTTTCTAGTAAAATAAATTACAGATCAAGCCTGTCAAGTTAACATTAAACCTCTGACAGTAAAACCTGAATATCCCCGGTGGATCCTGCTAATATCCCCAGCAGATCAAACTCCACTTACCATTCTCTTTAATAAAATGACAGGTCCACTCAAATTGCTGTTATGTTGAAAAATATCTAACAGTAAATGAATCCTCATCAAGTTAACATCACACCTCTGACAAGTCACTTTTACAAACTCCTAAGCGGAGAAGCTGTCACGATCACTTCTGACAAAATCTCCTTCTAATTCCTTAGCAAAGAATTTGGTTGTTACGTTAATGATTACCTCTAACAACTTTTTAGGGAATAATCATTCCCCTATCAAATCTTCGTAGAATTCTTTATGTCACGTTAATGATTACCTCTGACATCATAAAGAATGCTAAACTCTCTATAACCTCTTATGGGATTCATTTTCTAACTCCTCAGTGAGTTTTTGATAAACTCCTCTTGAAGTCTATTATTATTCTTTTCAGTCCCCAGTGGACTTTCCTGATTGTCACCTTAACATTATATCTCTGATAATTTATTTCAAACGATTTCACAAGGAAATACCAATTCCTCATGAAATTTATGATCAAGTCCTATTTCCCCAGTAGAATTCTTTCTTTACTATCATACCAGCTTGTCACCTCTGAACAGTAGAAATTCTGAGCTTGACGGTTTCTCAATCGGCTATGTCCATATTATCTCTGACTGGCAGATAGCCATGTCTCATCTTTCAGTCCAGAGGGACTACTCCTTTGCCGTTATGTCCAGTTCGCCACCTTTGAACGGTGGGGCTTTGAGTCTAGTGACTCCCTAATCGGTTATATCCATATTACCTCTGAACCGATAGGTGCCTAGATCTTTCCCCTTTATAGTACTCAAACTGTCACTCCAGTTTAACACCTCTGAACAGACGAGTCCTTAACTTTATTCTCCTTTTCCCTGTCAAGGCCAGAAGTTCTTACTGTCAAGTTAATACGGCTACCTCTGAACAGCAAATTGCGAACCTAGTGTCTCTTAGCTGGTCATGTCCATATTACCTCTGAACCGACAGGTGTCCAGATCTAATTCACCTTTGCAGTCCCTAGTGGAATAGCTGCTAAATTAATGCGACTACCTCTGGCAGCGGATTTAGAGTTTAGTGCGTCTTAGTCTATCATATCTAGTTTATCACCTCTGACTAGAAGGGTTCCTAAAATCGGGTTCACATTCATGTTGTCATCATGTCCAGTTCATCACCTCTAAATGACAAAATCCTAACTTGGTGGCTTTTCAATCGGTCATGTCCAGTCAGTCGCCTCTGAACCGACAGATAGCCAAGTCTCCTCTATTTGTTTACTGTTATGTCTAGTTAATCACCTCTTAATAATAAACACTCTTCATTTGGTAATCACTAATCGGTTATGTCCAGTTCGTCACTGCTGAACTGATGATTACCCAATTTTATCCTTCTTTGTCATTATATCTAGTTCATCACCTTTAAACGATAAAATCTCAAGTCTGACAATCTCTAATCAGTCATGTCTAGTTTATCACCTCTGAACTGACGAATCACCAGACTTAGTCTTTTTGAATTTAGTGATTTCTAACGGATTCCTAAATCTACCCTCTTTTAATACCCAGTGGATTGTTTATGTTTGACTGACTTTATCATGTTTTTATCCTCTGAATAATTTCAGTCACATTTGTAATTTTTTCAGAAATTCAACTTGGTGAATTTTTACCTTTTAGTTCTTTCAAAAGAACTTGCATACTAAGTTCTCCATTATAGGAGACTTATATTATATTGCCTATGGGCAATTACATGAACAAACATAGAAGAAGATAGTAAGGAGGGAAGATAGGGTTATATTGAGAAAAAAATATTTCTCTAGAAAGGACTACAGAGGTCCTATTTATAGGCCCCATGACCTAACCTTGCCGCTGCCGCTTCAAATTTTGAAGCACAGGCAAGGCTAAAGCACTTGAGTGCTTAGCCTTGGGAAAGAGAGTAATCTCTCTCGTACTAAAGGCGAGGCCGCTTAGCCTTGAAAAAGAGGTAATATCCCTCATAGTAAAGGTGAGGCTGCTTAGCCTCAGGAAAGGGAGCATCCTCCATCACAGCGCATGCGAGGCTAGCGCGGAAGTGGCACTGACGAATCAACTTCGCTTTGAAAGCAAAGTTATCTGGAAGAGCTCGAAGGCGAGGATACCCCAGAAGCGAGCCTATTTGAGCCTAGAGGTGAGGCTATCCCAGAGACGAGCCTATTCCAGCCCGAAGGCGAGGCTATTCCAGCCTAGAAGCAGGGCTAAAGTACAGCCCTGAAGGTGAAGCTGAGTTCAACATCAAGGCGAAGCTCAAATCAATATATCAGTGATTCTCTTCTTCAATAATCAAAGCAATTAAAAATATTTGAAAATCTGAACCATCTCCTTGTAGATTTACGAAAACTTTGAAGGGAGTTTTGTTCACACTCCAAAAAGACATACTCTCCCAGGTGGTATTTCAACTGTTCTGAATAACATCCAAACTTGTTCACATTTTCTAAAGACAAGATGCAGACGAGCTGACAACCAAGATCTATCCATCCTCAAAGACCAAGCGATGCCTTGAAAGTGACTAATCCAGTGAAGCAAATAGTAAGCCAAGTATCACATGTAAATAGGCCTAAGCATGACCCAGAGGATAGCTTCGCTTGAAGCTTTATAACCTTATTGAAGGGCTAAGATATTAGCTTCGCCTGAAGCTTCTCTTGAGAGCTTTGCTTGAAGCTCTACATAGCTCTGCAAAAGAGCTAATCTTCAACTTTGCTTGAAGCTATCTACAGCTTCGTCTGAAGCTAATTATAACTTCGCTTGAAGCTTTCTTATAGCTTCGACTGAGGAGCAGTACTAGCCTCGTGTGAAGCTAATCCCAACTTCCCTTGAAGCTTCCTGTGCCCCGTTGAGAGGGCTTGCCAAGTCAATGGTTGACTGAGTTTTTAGTAGGCTAACCTCCTACATTAGTAGGGTTAATGCCACTTAAATAGGCGGTTACACCCGCCCACGTCGCCCTACGTTCAGTGAAAAAGGCCAGGTCAGAAGGCCAGTTTTAGGCTCGTGCGAGCCTGTCTAGCCTTGCATATGGCTTGTATTTAGTTTTGCGCAAGGCCATAGCACCTCGCGCAAAGCTCAGAATAGCATCTGGCGCGAGGCTAACTGACTGTTATAAATCTTCGCAGAATTCTAGGGGCAGTTGCACCCTCAATAGCTTATAAATAGCTCACTTTTGGAATGAGTTTGGGGCCAAAAAGCTGGTAAAGAAGAGAGCTAACAAGCTGAGGATCAAGAGGCTCAGTTGATTAGCAATGCTAACTTTCCCCTGCTTATAAGAAATTCAGAGAATTACTTTTCTAAATTCAGGGTATTAATAACCTAAGACCTTCCTCTCAAGGAATCTCCGAAACCAGGCGAGAAGAAATTTTCAAGCAGTAGTATTCGAAGATCGATCGCTCGCTTCATCAATGGATAAAGTGGCCGCGTGCTGATCAGGCTCCCACCGGCACACTTCCCTAGAAATTCAGAGGAGAGTTCAAGTTGTAATTTTTCATTTTTTTGTTCAATTACTTTTAATTTTTTCCTCAATTTTTATAAGTTTTCCCCGTCAAATTTCAATGGAAGACATTCGGTAAGACTCTGAGCGAGAAAAATCCTATAGCAGAGTAGGGACTCCGAGTGGGGGAAATCCCAACAGCGGAGTCGAGGGATGCGCACATAAGCATGCAATGGAACATCTTAAACCATAAGTTAGGCATAATAAGAACTATAAAAATACATAAATCAAATAGGTTTAGCTGATAAGACTATGTATATTTAGCTTCTAATTACGTGAAACTAGTATGTCGAAGGGATAATCCAAACAAGAAAATTCTTATGTATATATATATCATATATCTCACGCAGTCATAGGCTAATCATACACAACCATGTCATCCCGGGATAAGTTATACATGCAAACATTCATAAAAGTGGCGTTCAGATAATACCTATGCAGATGTGCCTCTTCAGTATGTTTGATTTCTCTAGCCTCTAAACACATAAACTAGTATGTTGAGGAGATAATCCAAATAAGAAAATTCTCATATATAAATATATATATATAGACACACCTTATGTTTCATGCAACTACAAGCTTCCTGGAATGTTTACATGCAAATTTGAAAAGAGACCTGAAGTGGGGGGTGTGACATAGTGACAGATTGGATGCGTCAACTCCGAATGGGAAGATCCATAACAAATTGGTGATCCGGGTCTCCGAGCGTGAGAACTCCCACAGTGAGTGGTTTCAACTGCACGTATTCCAATCAAATGGACCCCATAAGGTGGTGTTTGCGTTGCCGACTCTGAATGGGGGACACGCCCACTTTAGGACGTACAAGTGTCAGGGACTAATGGGGGACTCTTATCAGCATGGCAGGGATTCTGAGTGGGGGACACTCCCACAGCGGAGGACTTCGACTGCTTGTAAGCCAATCAAGATGGATCATGTAGGCTGATGCTTGTATTGCCGATTCCGATTGGGGGGACACTACCACTTTGGGACGTACATGTGTTAGGGACTGATGGGGGACACTTCCATCAACATGGCAGGGACTCCGAGTGGGGGAAACTCCCACAACGGAAGATTTTGACTGCTCATAAGCCAATCGAGATGGAGCCCATAGGCTGGTGCTTGTGTTGCTGACTCTGAGTGGGGGACACTCCCACTTTGGGACGTACACGCGTCAAGGACTGATGGGAGATACTCCCATCAGCATGATAGGGACTCCAAGTGGGGGAGACTCCCACAGCGGTGGATTTCGACTGCTCGTAAGTGATTGGTCGCTTGATTAGTCTACAATTCTGCATTTTTATGTCGCATTCTCTCACCGATTTATGAATAAATTGTCGTCTAAATCGTGTTTTGGTCTTAATTGCAGGTAGATCCAAAGTCCAAGGGCAAAGGTGTAATAAGAGGTTAATTAGACCCAATTAAGGGTAATTAAATCCGCATTACTTGGAGGCCAAGCAAGGGATTATCTAGAAGATTCATTGAACCTAGCCTCTTGCGCACATCAGACGAATCTGCGGTTAGATTTACCCGAAACAGAATATACCAAGAAGTGTCTCGAAGCCAGAGGGAGCCACGGACCAAAACCAGGGACCAGAGTCGCTGGTATTGCCGCGGATACGCGGCAATCCTTGCGGATCCGCGGCCTCTCGTCTTCGGGATCCTTCTGAGCCCTATAAATAGCCCTGCAGAGAGCCAAACCAAGGGCAGTCTTCGTTTTTAGGAGTAGGTCCAGATTTTAGTGTAGTGTAGGTGAGTGTTCTTCATTTCTTGTATTTTCTTTTCTTTGTTTTTAGATCATTGTAGTAGGGCTGAGTGATTCATAGAGAGAGAGAGAAAGCAAGAGATTGATGTAATAGAGAGTGACACTCTATGTAAAGGTGCCTCTTTTCTCCTCCATTGTAATCTCCTTCACCTTCTAACATGATTTCTTGCTAACTTTTTCTTCTCATGGCAATCTAACTACTAACCACTAACCATCTAACCACTTACTTGATAATCCACATGAATCGGGTTGCCTCTACAAGGCCTTGTTCTTGCAAGAGCCATTGATGGCCAAAGATAATGGGTTCTAACATCTAACTTGCTAACTTGCTAACCAAGCTAACTCTCTTTTATTTCATGCTCTTTTATTTCATGCTAGTAGTGTAATGAGTGATGCTTGTATTAGCTTGTTCTTGTTGCAATGTTTTGATTGTAAAGAACCATCCATGAGCCATGCTTTGTATCGTTTCTTGTATCCAAGGATTGTGATGGCCGAGGATCAAAATGTGAGGCAACTATCTCGAAGAGGTTAGTATGGTTAGTGGAGTACTTAGTAGTTAGTAGCCATGAGTTTTCTTTTAGTTTGTTTTAGAAATCGTTTTCAAGCTCCTCTTCTTATTTTCCCATTGATGTTTTCACCGCCTTCTTAGTTCATCCTTGTTTCATCTCCTTTTATATTTTGTTCTCCAAACCACTTTTCTATTTTGTTTTCACATCGTCGTTTCCATCGCTCTCCTCACCTATCGCATTCTAGATTTCCTTTTCTTTTCTTTTTCATTCTTTCAACAAAGAAGAAGTGTTAACAACTGACGTGAATAGAGACTGTTAATGCTTCTATCGCCTCCCTTCCCTGTGGATTCGACCCGTTAAGCCAATGCTATAACGGAAGTATCGAGGGTACACTAAGCACATTCGAGCTTTTCATCGATTTCAGATAATATGCATTTTTGAGTGCAAGTTTCCGCCCCGATCAAATTTTTGGCGCCGTTGCCGGGGAAGGGAATGGTTTTAGTTTCACGTTTTTGTTAACATTGTCTTCTCTGTTTTGGTGTGCAGGACAAGATTTACAGGTGCTTAATATTGCAGTACATAAACTAGCTTTGCATCTCCCTGCTCTTGAAAGCAGGGCCCAAGATTCCAAAGAAAAGCCGCGCAACCGCGACATTTGCCGCGAAAACGCGGCCATTTTGTGATGATTGTAAATTTTGTTGTTCTGGGATGTGTGAATTGTAATAGCTAGTGGATTTGTGTTGCTATCTTTCTTTCTTTGATTGCCTACACACCATAATAAATAAAAGAACTAAAATACGGTATTTGGATGCTTTTAAAACGGTTTAGACATTTGCATTTAGGCACGTGTCAATTCAATTCCAATATACTATATTTTGTTCTGTTGTTGTGATCTGGATGGAGATGTACATATGGCATTGCATATAGCATAGGACAAACACGTGGGTGATTTATCTCTTTGTGTTATACTATTGTCTATATTGCACACTTGCACAAATTGAACTTAAGGGCAAAACCCATACAAGATAAGGTGGGGATTTAATCACCCTTCCTTAGCCCAAAAACCATCTCCCCACTTACACAACCCAAGCCCTAATAAAATTTGAATAGACGTTGGCCCCTAGGGACATCTAGGTCTAGGTCAACCCTCTTATTGGCTTGGTTTTGATTTTTCTTTTCTTTTTATTTGTTGTTTGATTTTTTTTTCTTTTGTTTGTGATTGTTTGTGAAATGGCATTCAACAAAAATAATTCTTTCAATCCGAACATGAATCCATATTTCACACCAACTCTATTCTTTTCGGATAATTCCAACCCAGCATTTTACAATATACACCAACCACATACACCGGGTTGGCCTTATCCGAATCAATACAACCCATACCCACATTCTCATAACTATAATTTTCAAATAATTTCAACTCTTCACAGAGTCAATGGGGATTCAAGTCCCCCGAGCCAAATTTTCAACCTCCTTGTGCCCCACGTCCACCTTGTCCATCATTTTCACCTTATCCACAATATTCATTCCCTGATTTTGCTTTTTATACTCCTTTTTCTGAACCACCAATTGAAGAAAAATCTGAGTTACTAAAGAGTTTAGAAGCCAATCTACAAAGGGCCGAGCAACAACTTCAAGAAACATTAGCCTCTCCAATTCCACAGTATTTTCAAGAGTCTTACTCAATTCCACCTCCTCATAATGAACAACCATTTGCCTTGGAAACGAGTAAAGAACTCTTGTGTGAGTCCAATCTTCAATCTCCACACATTTTTGACTCACATTATTCACAAAATTTTCAAAACCAAGATTCCTATACTCCCATTCTAGAGCAACCACTTGGAGATACATCATATCTAGATAAGAGTTTGGATATCTTGCAGGAGTCTTTATTACAATATCAAAAATCACATGCCGAGTCTATCAATAAGGTGGAAGAACAATTGAGTCAATTGGTTAACATTTTTAGGAATGAGGAAACTCTATCTTATCAACCTTTAACCAATTCAACTATGCCAAACTCTATTGATATGACCCAAGACTCTTGTCATTTTGAAAATCAAGATTCAATTTCAGCACACCCACCTAAACTTGTCCAAACTTCAGATCCCATTGACATTTTGGCAAGTTATCCTTTTCCTGAAATTGAACTTGAGCAAGAATATGATCCTGAACTTCCACTTGATGATTCAATTCTACTTCCTGATTCAATTATGACTCCGGTGTCTTCACCTGATTTCACTCCTTTTCCCGAGTCAGTATTGGATCCAGTGCCAGTTCATTGTGAAATTGAATCACAAATCATTTATGATGATCATATTGAACTTGACCAATTTCATACTTTTGAAAGTCCCATAGATAAATTGGCAAGTTCTCATTTTTGTGGAATTGAACTAAATGAGGAATGTGATTTTGATCCTCCAATTTGTGATCTTATTCAAATTTCCGAATCACTATTGACTCCTGTTTTGTTACCCAATTTGAGCAACATTTTAGAGTCAGTTTTGATTCCCATACCTGTCATTCCTGAACTTGAATCACCACTAATAGAAAGTCACATTCCATCATGGGGAAATGAATGTGGACCTGAGCTTCATCTTCTTGATTTGGACCCACTTCCTGAATCAATCTCGACTCTCGAACCTCTACTTGATTTAAGTCTTTTTCCTGAGTCGATATTAGTTCCTGTGCTTCCTAAGTCCAAATCAATCATTCCATTCTGGGACAAGGGCTTTGAAAATTTGACTCTGAAATTATTTTGCAAATTTGAAAATTAGATGGGGTAAATTTATTAATAAAAATCATAAATGCATACATCTTTCTAGTGGGTTGTATCATGGAGGTTTCTGGTAGGTTCCTCCGGACTCCACGCAAGAATGATTGGGTCGCATTTCGTGCACCAATCAGACCGCCACCGGAACCACCACCTTGAGGTAATTTTTCCTTCCCTCTCTATTTGTTTCATGCATACATATATCACGATGCATTGAGGACAATGCATGAGATAAGTGTGGGGGAGGGTTTACTAACTTAGAGTTTTTTAGATTTTCTTTCTTTTACACTTCTTTTAGGATACTTTTAGAAATCTTTTCTTTTGTATAGGAATTTTCTCTTTCTTTAAAAACTTTTTGAAATAAGAGATAAAGTTTTGATCTATTTTTAAGAAAATTAAGATGATCTTAGAAATTAAGAAAGCCTTAATTATGACATCTTAAACCTAGTCAAAATAATGGATCTTGTTTAAAATTATAGGTTAAGTAAGATAAATTGGGGAGATATTTTTATCTTGAATTTTTTGCCTAAGATAGTATGCACATGACACTTACACATTTTTGGGATGGAAACAAAGACCTAAAATGCCATAAAAAAATAATAATAATAAAAGAAAAAAAATATATAAATAAAACATCACTTATTAAGCTGGATAATTGTGCCTCAAGAAGCATGATTATTCACGCCTAACGGTGGTCAAAAGATGCAAATAATCCCTTTAGTTTTGTGGCCTTGTTTACTTGAGTCCTTAAACCCGAGGATGTTTTCTCATCTGGTGCCCTAGGACCGTCTGGTTTGGGAGTCATCGGTTATAGGCTCGCTACATGGGTAAACTAGAAAGGTCAAATATTTGCTAATACTTTTAACTATTTTTCTTAATCTATGCTTGATGAAAATCTTGATATTTTAATGTTAAACGTTGATTAGTGTTATTTCAAATAGGGTTAAGATTTGCTAAATACTTTCTAATAATTTTTTCTTACTTTATATTTGATTGACAACCTTGATATTGTAATGTTAAAACTTGGATGGTGTTATTTCAAATCTAACCTAGTTTCTATCCTATGTATCTTTCTTGGTTTTGTGATAGAATATCATGTTTAGGATTTGAAGTGAAGTAATTATGTTTCTAGCATTAGCATGTATGGTAGTTGATTATTAGTAAGCTGTGAAACTTTCTTTTAGTTTGATTCTTTATCCACATACAATTCATCTTTTCTTTTCTAAGTTATTTAAATAGAGAAGATAATAAGAAGACAATATTACCGAAAAGCTTCCATCGCATCTCTCCGTTAGGTTCGACCCGTATAGCCCTTGCTACAGCGGTTAAATTGCAAAGATTCAGAGTTAAAACAAATCAATACACTTTTCATATTCTCTGTACTCTGTTTTTGGCAATCAATTTTCTATTACACCATTAGGTTGCCCTTCAGATGCGTATGAGTGGACATTGGATACAGGCTCTACGTATCAAATTTCTCCCAGAAGAGAGTTGTTGCTCCAGAAGAGAGTTGTTGCTAAATTTGAGGAGCTGGATGGCGTTTGATGTCCATGAAAGATGATCACACATGTTGGTTGGTTAGTAAGGATACAATTCGTATCAAGATGTATGATAGAACAATGAGAGAGTTGAAGGAGGTGAGATATATTCTTCGTATGCTGAAGAACTTGATCTCAGTAGAAAATTTGGAAGCATAAGGCCTCAGAGAGACTCTTGGAGAAGTCGTTCTCAAGATGTTTATGGCTCGTTGGGTGTTCTGAAGAGCATTAGACGCAACAACGTGTACTACTTGATTGATAGTGCAGTTACAGAATTGGTGTCTTCTGAGCAGTGGATGGCGATTCTACCAGATTAGGCATAGTAGGCTCAAAAAGTTTGCTTGAAGTCAGATCAAGCATTGGAAGACGCATCGACCTGCGATTTAGAACCACGTGATATTGTATTCTAGACAAGAAGAAGGTGAAATTTGACACTGTTGTTCACTATTTGCATGGTCTTCTTGATTGTGTTCACGTGAATGTTTGGGGTCCTACCAAGACTGCATCATTTGGAGGCCATCTGTACTTTGTCTCTATTATAGATGATTATTCTAGGTGTTGTTGGCTATGTAAGAACTAGTCGTTATGGGTTTGATAATGTACATGGAGGATTTAGTTTTGGGGAAAAATAAACTAGGTAACTAGATTCTAGATTTTGCTTTGTCATATGATTTGATCTTAGCGAATACTTAGTTTAGGAAGAGAGAGTCTCACTTGATCACTTTTAGAAGTGGATCAATGCGAGCCAAATAGATTTCTTTTTAACTAGAAAAGTAGATAGAGGTTGTTGTATGGATTGTAAGGTAGTACCGGGTGAGAGTGTACTAATCCAACATAGACTTTTAATTTTAGATGTCCAGATTAGAAGGAGAATTAGAAAGATTAAACGTAAGTTAGATCTTAAGATTAAGTGGTGGCAGCTAAAAGAAGGTAACCAAGGAGTTTTTATAGATCGAGTAGTACATGAAGCAGATTGGAAAGCTCAAGATGATCCCAATACAACATGGAATAAAATTGCTAACTGTATTAGAAGAGTAGCTAAGATGTACTTGGTGAGTCACGGTGTGGTGCTCCACCATGTAAGGACACATCATGGTGGAATGAAGAGGTAAAAACTGCCATTAATATCAAACAAGACTCTTATAGAGATTTAAAGAAAAATTATGATGGAGTGAGTTTTGAGAGGAATAAGCTAGCCAAGAAGGAGGCTAAGAAAGTTGTTTAGAATGCAAGAGCTAAAGTGTAAAAAGAAGTGAAATCACCTAGAGGGGGTGAATAGGTGACTAGCTAATCTAATGGTGAATTAATGCGGAATTAAAACTATTAATGCAAACTAAAAACTATTATGCACAACACACCAAGCATAACACAATAGTGTAGCCGGTTCCCCTTGAAGGGCTCTGGACTATCTCCTCAAGATTCCTCTAGATAAGAGTTGAGGTGCCGCTATGGCTCTCTTAGTTGAATACAAGTGTGAACAAACAATCCCCAAGCATATAACAATATAAGCACAAATATATCAAGCAAGTAAAGATATGAGCAATAAGCATAAGCAAGATATAAAGACAAGTGAGAGATAGTGTGATAGGTAGTCAAAAGTGCATATTTATCATCATATTTATCATCATATTTTCCTACTTATTCTTTTATAAAGCACTGCTACGTAATATTTTATTATTTAGTGTTTTGCAGGTCTTGAGTAATTAAAGAATAAATAAATGAAGCCCAAGAGCCCAAAAAGCCCACAAGCCTACATGTATGATTTATTTTAGTAATTTAGAAGTTTCTATCTTATCTAACCTAATCCAAACTTAGATTTTAAATTATTAATTTAAAATATAGGGGAGGAGAAGGAAGGATAAAGTGGGACTCCTAACTGCTATTTAAATCTAAGGAGAGAAAGACTTGAAGATAAAGATAAAGGGACCCAATCCTTTTCAAATTTAGACTCCGATTCAGACTGTACACGTTTTAGTATTCAGATCATAACTTTTTTACAGATATTCAAATCAAATGATTCAAGATGCTATAAAAAGAAGACTTGAAGGAATACAATTCTTATGTTTATCACACTATCAAATTCAGTTGTCCGATAAGTCATATTCAGCAAACAACATGCCGACTTGCTGCAGGACTGAATTCCCTATTGAATTAGAAAACTTTCTAATTTGTATCCTAGTGTGATTAATTTTGAGGTCTACTTTATCTTGAAGACTTCAGCCCAAATCTTCTATAAATAGGACCCCCTATAGTACCTACAGAGCACCTCAGGCAGAGAGAAGAAGAATAAGGTTAGGGTTAAGGATTTAGGATTTAGCCTCTTTTGAGTTCTCTTCTTTGTAATTGCTTTTGGCTTTGGCTTGGCTATTGTAAAGAGGAAGGAGAAGGAGCTCGTATGTAAGGATTGCATCAATAAAGGTTATCTTTTCTTTTTTGTGTTTTTATTCTTATTCTACCTTTTTCTTTGTTCTTGGTTTAGTTTCTGGTGTTGTCTTTAATCTTTCTTCCTTCTTTTTCTTTTCTTTAAAGATCTTAAAAAATAAAAAGATGGTTAAAATAAAAAGAATGCTAGGATAAAACAATTCTAGGGTAGCTAATCACTAGATCGACTAGGGTTAGATTTAGGGTTAGTTGATTAGTCTAATGGATTTGCAATTTAGGGTTAGATTAATCCTTTGAAGTTTAGTGATGATAGTCCAACTTAATGATTTAGATAATTAAGGCTTGGCTTTGGATTAGAGTAGGGTTTAGCTTTAGAATAGGGATTGGGATTGGCTTAGGATAAAATTAGAGTTTGGCTTGGCCTAGTTTAGACAAGTTAAGTTGGACATCTTACTCTTATTACATAGGGTTAATAACTTAGATGAATGTTTCATTAGTTTAAAAGGATACAACCCCTAGATCGAGACTAGTCGTAAAGGTAGATTGGCGACCTAGACTTTCTCTCTTTATTAGATCTACTTTCGTATTTCAAACTACAATCAACCTTTCTTCTAAGTCTTGACTACAAATATACCGTGCTGTCAACGCTTCCATCGCCTCCCTCCCAGTGGAACACGACCCGCTTTGGCCCTTACTGCAGCGGATAGAATTGAACAACGAGAAGAATCTAACCTTCTAATTCTTTATTTGTTTTTATTTTTGTACATATTTATTCTCTTGTTCAAGTTTCAATCAAAATTTTGGCGCCGTTGCCGGGGAGGAAACAGTGCGGTAATATCTAACCCTAGTTTTAATTAAAAAAAATTTATTGACACTACAAGTAGACCTGATTGAAACCTAATAAAAAAAAGTTTAAATATTGCATCTAGGGGCATTGTCTATTTTTCTTCTTTTATTTTTGGTGAGTGCAGGAGACCAAAGGTACGTGACGCATTACATATAGAATAGGAAACACCCTTGTTTGACTTAATTCAATATAGTGTGTTTTGATTCTTTTATTTAACACGTACACATTTAAAACATCTTAAGGGCATAACCCATAAATAAGATAAGGTGGGGATTTCATTACCCTTCCTTGGCCTTCAAATCATCTCCGTTGCACTCATAACCCTAACCTTAAAAATAAAAATTGACTAGACGCTGGCCTTAGGTTAACTCGGACTCATTAGAAGATTGGCTGAAGGAGGAAGTTATTCGAAATTAACTCTTGCCAAATCAGTGTTTAGGAAGGGGATTAAGGGCCGAAAGCCTGAAGGTTGGTGGTTACTTAATTAAGGAACGTCTTTTACGGATAACCTCCCACCAACCTTGCCACCTATCTGGCCGATTAACTTGTGGTTTAGGTCGGCAATATACCTCCTAATGGCAGTCTAAAGTTAGGAGTTGTCTAGGTCTAGGATTATCCTAACTTAGGTTAGATTTTTTTCCCTTCTTCTTTTTGATTCTTTGCTTATTTGTTTTTCTTTGTTTGTGTGATAAGGCTTGTAACAATAATTTTTCTCATTTTAATGGTAATCCATATTGCACCCCTACCTATTTTTCAGATATTACCAACCCGGCATATCATAACTTTAACCAACCTAGTGAGCTGGAGTGGTCTTATCCGAATGAATATAACCCATGTCCCCCATCTTATGACCATAATTTCCACAACAATTTTAACTCTTCACAGAGTCAATGGGGATTCGCCTCCCCCGAGTCCAATTTTTAACTAACTTGTCCTCCTTATCCACCTTGTCCACAATATTTCCAAGATTCATACTCACAACCACCAGTTCAAAATAGAAAACCATCAATCTTGGAAATGATGGAAATGAGTATGCGTGAGTCCAAGCAACAATCACAAAATAGAAAACCTTCAATCTTGAAAATGATTATGCGTGAGTCCAAGCAATAATCACAGAATCTGACGGACTCACAATTTCACCACGAATTTCACAACAGCACTTCATCTTTTCAAGTCCAATCATAACAAAATGATGAACCAATCGACTATGAAAAGATGCTTGAAGACATGACTCAGGCTAAAATCGCCCGTAATCATGACATAGATCTAATGGTCCAAACTCTCCATTCTTATCGTTTGACCATTTCTGATGTCGGTAACCATTCTGTTAGAGCCGAAGAGTCATCTTATTTTGAAAAACAAGATTCTATTTCAGTACAATCATTTGAACTTGCCCAAACTCTAAATTTTGAAAATGACATTGACAGTTTGGCAAGTTATTCATTTCCTGAAATAAAACTTGAGAATGAATATGATCCTGAACCTCAACTTAATGATTCAATTCTACTTCCTAATTCAATAATGACTCTGGTGTTTTCAGCTGATTTCAATATTTTTTCGACTCAACATTGGATCTTGTGCCAATTCATAATGAAATTGAATCACCCATCTTTGATGATCATCATATTGAACTTGACCAATTTCATACTTTTGAAAGTCCCATTGACAAATTTGCAAGTTCTCATTTTTATGAAATTGAACTCAATGAGAAATGTGACCTAGATTCTCAAATTTGTAATCCAGTTCAAATTCCCGAATCAATATTGACTCCTATTTTGTTATCCGATTTGAGTAATATTTTAGAGTCAGTTTTGATTCCCACACCTGTCATTATTAAACTTGAATCACCAATATTAAGTCACATTCCATTGTAGGAAAATGAATGTAGACTTGAGTTTCAACTTCTTGATTTGGACCCACTTCCTGCACCAAGCTCGACTCCTGAATCTTTACTTGACTTAAGTTATTTTCCTGAGTTGGTATTAGTTCCCGTACTTTCTCAGTCCAAGTCAATTATTCTATCTTTTCACACTCCATTTTGGGACAAGGCGGTTGATAAAATTGACTCCAAAATTAATTATGGAATTTGGAAATTAGATGGGTTTAAATTTTTAATAAAAACCAATCATATATACATCATTTTAGTGGGTTATATAAGAGAGATTTCTGGTGGGTTCCTCCGAACTCTACGAAAATTCGATTGAGCCGCATTTCGTGGACCAATCAGATCACCACCGGAGCCACCACCTTGAGGTCACATTTTGCCTTCCCTTTCTTCTTTGTCATGCATACACGCATTCATTCATACATTGAGGACAATGCATGAGATAAGTTTGTAAGAGGATTTACTAACATACTAACATAGGTAGATACTAACTAACAAATTTTAAAAAAAAAACTTTTGAAAAAGAAAACAATATTTGACTTATCTTTTGAAAGAAATCTAAGTTAATCTTAAAAGTTAGGAAAATCATGATTAGGATTTCTAAAAACTTGGTCGAAATAAAATAAATTGTTGAATTTTTTTTTGGGTATAGGAGAAAAAATTGAATAATTAATTAGTCTTGATTTTTACCTTAATAAAATGTGCATACCTAATACACTTATACATCAAGGATTCTAAGACAAAGACTCTTGTACCTTATAAAAAAATTAAATTGAAAATATATATACATAAAATAAAAAAATTTCACTGATTAAGCTGGATACATGTTCCTCAAGAAGTATAAGTATTCACGCCTAAAGGTGATTTTATAAATAAAGTCCTTAGTTTTGTGGCCTAGTTCACTCGAGTCCTTAAGTCCTGGGGTGTTTTCTCACCCGGTGCCCTAAAGTCGACTGGTTTGGAAGCCACCGACCTTAGGCTCGCTACATGGGTGAATTAGAAAGCCTAAGAGAACTAAAAAAAATATTATCTATATATGTATTAACACATCTAATAGTCAATTAGTTAGGTATGAGGGCCTCAAGAAGCTTTGATACTTATACAAAAGAAAATTAGATGAGTTATACATATTAAAAAAATAGATATACATATAAAAAATAATATAATAAAGAGGCATGTGAGTCCAAGTTAAAGAATCTCTAGTAAAGATTCATGTTCACAAGTATGCATATGACTTAGGGTAACAAAAGAGACTATATAAAAATTCAATTTTAATCCTTACCTAAAATTGATAACGAATTATTGTATAGAGACTAAGTTCAAGAATGAATAAAAATGATAATCCTAAAACTTATAGAATGCTTAGTTCCTTCAAACATATTTCAAATATTCTCTCCTTTTTCAAAATAAAAAAATTTAATCACTAACATTTTCTTTTTCTTTTATGGATTTTGTTAGTGTAATCCACTGAAAACCCTCATGAGACAACACTCGTCCTCTATGGGTAACCTAGAGGTTTAACGGCTTGTTGCACGTGCTAAGTGCAATCGTGATTCCTACGAAAGTGAGTTAGTATAGGTTAGTTTTATTTTCTTTCCTTTTTCTTTTTATTTTTACTCGAGACGAGCGAAAAGATAAGTGTGGGGGTGTGATTGGTAGTCAAAAGTGCATATTTATCATCATATTTATCATCATGTTTCCCTACTTATTCTTTTATAAAGCACTGCTACATAATATTTTATTGTTTAGTGTTGTGCAGGAGTTGAGTAATTAAAGAATAAATAAATGAAGCCCAAGAGCCCAAAAAGCCCACAAGCCTACATGCATGATTTATTTTAGTAATTTAGAAGTTTCTATCTTATCTAACCTAATCTAAACTTGGATTTTAAATTATTAATTTAAAATCTAGGGGAGGAGAAGGAAGGATAAAGTAAGACTCCTAATTGCTATTTAAATCTAAGGGGAGAAAGACTTGAAGATAAAGATAAAGGGACCAAATCCTTTTCAAATTCAGACTCGGATTTAGACTGTACATGTTTTAGTATTCAGATCATAACGTTTGCTACAGATATTCAAATCTGATAATTCAAGATGCTATAGAAAGAAGACTTGAAGGACTATAATGCTTATGTTTATCATACTATCAAATTCAGTCATCTGATAAGTCATATTCAGTAAACTACATGCCGACTTGCTGCAGGACTGAATTCCCTATTGAATTAGAAAACTTTCTAATCTGTATCCTAGTGTGATTAGTTTTGAGGCCTACTTTATCTTGAAGACTTCGGCCCAAATCTTCTATAAATAGGACCCCCTACAGTACCTACAGAGCACCTCAGGCAGAGAGAAGAAGAATAAGGTTAGGGTTAAGGATTTAGTGTTTAGCCTACGTACAGAGCACCTCAGGCAGAGAGAAGAAGAATAAGGTTAGGGTTAAGATTTAGGGTTTAGCCTCTTTTGAGTTCTCTTCTTTGTAATTGCTTTTGGCTTTGGCTTGGCTATTGTAAGGAGGAAGGAGACGGAGCTTATATGCAAGGATTGCATCAATAAAGGTTATCTTTTCTTTTTTATCTTTTTATTCTTATTCTACCTTTTTCTTTGTTCTTGGTTTAGTTTTTTGTGTTGTCTTTTATCTTTCTTCCTTCTTTTTATTTTCTTTAAAGATCTTAAAAAATAAAAGATGGTTAAAATAAAAAGAATGCTAGGATAGAATAATTCTAGGGTAGCTAATCACTAGATCGACTAGGGTTAGATTTAGGGTTAGTTGATTAGTCTAATGGATTTGCAATTTAGGGTTAGATTAATCCTTTGAAGTTTAGTGATGATAGTCCAACTTAATGATTTAGATAATTAGGGCTTGGCTTTGGATTAGAGTAGGGTTTAACTTTAGAATAGGGATTGGCATTGGCTTAGGGTAAAATTAGGGTTTGGCTTGGCGTAGTGTAGTTGGACATCTTACTCTTCTTACATAGGGTTAACAACTTAGATGAATGTTTCATTAGTTTAAAAGGATACAACCCCTAGATCGAGACTAGTCGTGAAGGTATATTAGCGACCTAGACTTTCTCTCTTGATTAGATCTACATTCTTATTTCAAACTACAATCAACCTTTCTTCTAAGTCTTGACTACAAATATACTGTGCTGTCAACGCTTCCATCGCCTCCCTCCCAGTGGAACACGACCCGCTTTGGCCCTTACTGCAGCGGATAGAATTGAACAACGAGAAGGATCTAACCTTCTAATTCTTTATTTGTTTTTATTTGTACATATTTATTCTCTCGTTCAAGTTTCAATTAGAGAACAATCGCAAACACGGGAGATTTGTTTCGAGGTTCGAGCACACTTGCTCTACGTCCCCGCCTTCAACACTATGAAGGATTTCCACTAAAAATGATCCCATCGGATCACTCGGTGCCGCAACACCTACAAGTGAGTTCACACTAGAACTTCTTTGGACTCTCTAGTCCCTCTCTTGTTTCCGCAAGAACAACATACCGCAAGCACACTAGCTTGCCGAAGCCACACTTCTACAACGAGCTCTCACTAGAACTCGAAACACCGCGAACCCCCAAGTCCGCCTTCTCAAATACCAGAATAGAACACTTTGGTGATCACAACACTTTGATCACCTAAAAACAATCTCACAACAACTCTCCTATAGGAATGATATAGCAATAGAAAGCTCAAGTGTATGTGAGAAAAGGATTGATTTGGTGGTGAAAAACTCAAGAAATCTCTTTACAAAACACTCTTGAAAATCTCTCCATTTGATATGGCAATTTTGGCTCTTAAATAAGTGGAGATAAACACTAAAAAATGTATCAAAAACTAGCTTGAAAACCCACTTGAAATCTTATCTAAAACAGTCCAAGGGATCCCCTTTTTATAGGCTCTAAAAATCTGCCCGTTGGAAGCCAACTCTACAGTTCTGACTGCTGACGGTCGACCGCCAACGGTTAGATTTAAGACCGTTGGGAAGGTCAGTCGACCGGCCGGTCGACCGCCAACTGGGCAATGGCCTAGCGGTCGACCGCCCCGTCGACCGGGCCATTTTCAGAGAGCAGACACTCTCTGGCGGTCGACCGTGCGGTCGATCGGCCCAACCTATGCACGTCTGTGCACATAAGTCGACCGGAGCAGTCGACCGACTTCTTGTCCGGTAGATCGTCCGGTCAACCGACAAAGGGTCAGTCCAAGCAATTATGGGGATTACAAACTTAACTTTTTGACTTTAATAAAATTTCATAAATTTTCTAAAAATCTACAAAAATAAGTTCAGTATTATACTTTGATATACAAATATATTTGAGTAAAAATCAAAACATGTTATAAACGTTTTGAACTATTTTTGTGACTTAAAAATTTTGGCTTAAAACAAAATCTGTATTTTTCCAGAATTTATTTTTTTCAAAACTTCTCCAAATACAAAAACAAGATATTTTAAACACTTTTGAAGCTTAGTGTGTATGGATATAATCCACTACACATATATGATGAAATATCTATGTTTTTGATAATACGCACTAAAATGGTTTTGGTTAAAACACATGTATATATGAAACTCTAAAAATCAAAACGGTATTTTTTCCAAAATGGAAACTCTTTTATAAAAACTCATTTAAATCTTGTGTGAGAGTGTATATGATACTTGAGCAATCCACCAACTAATCTATCCTTTACATTTTATCTAAAACAAAATCTTACTAAAAACAAACCTAGACACAAGTCTTCTCTTGAAGGTCTTCACTTGAAAATCTTCTTCTTCTTTTTGACTTGGTTCAAACCCTGACCCAAAGAGCTAGACTCCTCTTGAGTACTTGACGTGGTCTTGATGCACAAGCTCTTGAATCAACACGTGCTATCTCCAAAACTTTACTTTAAATTCTTTGTTGAAACTAAACACCTACTAAGATCTTAATCACATATCTGGGACTAAATAAATACAAGATCATTAGTACTATAACTACATGAGTTAATCATCATCAAAACTAGAGTGATGGGCCTTTGGGCCAACATTCTCCCCCTTTTTGATGATGACAAAACTCCTGGAGTTATATATGCATGGATTAAAGTTAGGCTTCATAGAAGCTCCCCCTTAACTCATGCATAGCAATAAACAATAAGATATTCAATGAAGTACATGAAACTAAACAAATAAATATGCATAAACAAGGTGAGAGAAAACATGCATAAGACAAAAATCCTTTTTCTAAAAACTTTCTCCCCCTTATTGTTTAAACTTTCAAAATTATTCTCCCCATTTTGTAAAATACATAAACTCAAATATGCAAATACTCAAATATGCATATATAAACTCAAAATCTTTCTCCCCCTTTTTGTCAATCATCAACAAAGGGGTAAAATAAAACAAATAAACAATAAGGATATATATGCGATATACATTCATGAAGAGGAAGACGCTAAGTTAGCTTCCCTGCATACATGCATTACATGAAGAAGGGATGACAAGCCCTAACTCACATAAGACATAATATACAATGTTTAAGTGGAGATGTTAAGCTCCCCCTACACACGTGTATCACATAAAGAAGAGATGTCAAGCTCTTCAATACAAGATACACTCAACATGAATTTATATATAGAAGAGATGTTAAGCTCTCCTTGCATATAGGCAATACATATCAAAATATTTTAAACACAAATTTTTATAATACTTAAACAAAATTTTAAGATTCCAATTGTAAATAAACAATACAAATTTTGAATTTTTCAACAAATCAATTTGAGATATCACAAGATATTGGTGCCATATGAAATAAGAAATTTGTGATACCAATTGAAATTGAAACATTTGAGCATTTTGATACCAATGAAAGAAAATATTTTATATTTTGATACCAATTGAAATATATAGTAATATTTGATGCCAAATAGGTAAAACACATTGATATTGATATCAATTGAAATCTAAACCCAATTGGAAATTGAAACATATTGATACCAATTTAAGTATATTGTAAATTTTGATATCAATAAAAATACCAATTGAAAATAATGCATAAACTTATTAAAATACCAATTGAGATACCAATTGAAATTAATATACAAGACAAGCTTAGCATAAATATAATTTGTGCTTTAAACAAGTAAGGTTATAGTAAATCAAGCACAATCAAGTCATATATATGTATGAAAATGAAAATACCAATAGAAATTGATATTATTTGAAAATTTGAAGCATACATATATAAGAAAACATATGAGCATACAAAATAAATATCAATTGTGATACCAATTGAAAACACAATGAGAATCAAGTGTATAGCTCATAAATAACCACCCTATTCATGCACATGATAAAAAGATTTTCAATAAGGCATATAAGGCATGGTCACCCATCCATCCGCCCTTGTAGGGTAGAAGTTTTCAAAAATAGATTTAAAAATAGTTGTAAACTGAAAACACTACCAAATGAAGAATAAATACTAATTAAAGTAGCTTTTAAAATACTAGTTAAAGATCCTTCAAACCGGAAAACAAAACATATATTCTCATGAATCATACCAAATACACAAGAGTTGACACTCAAAGTATATAAAGCTCAAAAAAATTCTCATGAAAACAATGTCATGAGTAAACAAATGAAGTGTGAGCGCACAAGAGTCATGTAATTAGCATTTTCATGAAGATAGTCAATGAGGCTAAAAAAAAACAAGTGAAAATCATAAAAATTTATTTTAATTAAAAACAAACTTCAAGGCATATGTATGATTTATCCAAAGCTAATAATATTCATACATATCCCAAACATAAAAAGAGTCCATAATAGTATTTGCATAAAGGCAAGTGACTCAAGGGTATACATATATATTTATTAGTTTTAGATAAATATAACATATACATGAAACAAAACATGCATAGGAATAGAGAAAACAAGTTAAAATGCACGAATCATCAAAACTAGGCTATACGTGTACACGTAATGAGTACAAATGAGCAATGAAGTACAAACATATATGAGTCAAATGTTGCTCACTACTTGTACAAATATAGACACAAGTTTTGACAAAAACTCCATTTAAACAAGTTATTCACCACATGAAGCACAATATTAAAAACAAGCTAAAAACATATATATCAAAGCATGTAAACAAAAGGAGTTTAGGGATAGTTACAAAACCATAAGAATTATACTCCAAGTCTTCAAAACATAGTGGTCGTCCCACCAAACTTTCTTGATAGCGGTGTATCAATTTGTAGTGTCCATCAAGCACATGCATCCACCACTAAGGCACCAATCCTCTCACATCATGTGAGAGCCCACACCTACATCAAACAGAAAAGGTGAGAATTTTGGTGCCCATTTTCTTATGCATCAACGAGGGTTAGCACTATTTGGAACCCAAACATTTTTGTTAACAAAATTAATAGTGTTTACCTTATCATAATAAAATTTTGCTAAATGGTCTTTGCGGCCGCAATGTGTACACTTGTACATTCTAGCATGCATATGTGTATGAGTGTGATCATGACGTGCAAAGTATGCATATGCATGTTGTGGCTGATGTGCATGAACATGTGGAGCTTGTTTCTTTTGAAACAAGGTTTCCAAACTTTTATGGTTAAATGCACAATTGCTCAAAGTTGAGCTCAAACAATTTATTCTATTTTTCAAAAATTTAATCTCATTTTTATCAATGGTTGTAGCATGAAAAGCATAGTGAGAATGAGAATCAGTATTCTTTTTCTTTTTAGAAACATTTTCTTTTTCTTTTGAAATAACTTTCCTTTTCAAAGAGTTGTTTTCTTGTAAAGCAATTTCTTTTTGTTTTTCCACCAAACTAATTTTATTTTTCAAAGAATTATTTCCTTCACAAAGATCATTTAATTTTGAAGATAAGAAAATATTCTCCTTTTTCAAGAAATCATTTTCTATTGAAACACATGCAAGTTTATTTGAAATAAATTATTTTATACTAAAATGGAATCATATTTGTTTTTCAATTTCTTGTTATCCTTTTTAAACAATTCATAGTTTTCAAGAAGTTGTTGACAAAATGATTCAAGCTCATTGATCGTACATATATTTTATATTCTTTTTATTACACTCCTACATTTATCGTGAAATAAATCTGCTAATTTCCTTATCTTAAATATCTATTTTGCAGAAGATAATAATGAAGAGAAAGAGGATTAAACCAAATAAATACCAGTTAAAATTAGATTTAACTGGATCTATTTGCTTAGCTGAGGATGATCCCAGATCTAATTAGAACAAATCAACGATTGGGGCAAATGTTCAGCTGAAGATCAGAGCAAATCAGAAAGATAACACCAAATGAAAACCGATAAAATTAAGATTTCTATAAATCCATTTTGTTTAGTTAAAGATCAACCAAGGATAATATCAAATACAGAGAGATAAATGGCTAGAGAGAAGATCAACGGATGAGATGAAGCAAGTTTAACTCAGATTCTGACTATATACATTTTAGTATTTGAATCATAACTTTCGCTACTGAATCTCAAATCTGATGATTCAAGATGATCCAGAAAGAAGACTTATAGGGCTACAATTATTATGTTGATCACTATTTCTAATTTTATCATTTGATAAGTGATATTCAGTAATCAACACGCCAATAAACTGCAGATCAGAACTGAATATCCACATCAAATCAAGTTTGGAGATAAGGGGAGGATTCAAATCCAGAAATAGTCAGCTTTCCCTATCTTCATACTCCTCTAACCTCTGCATTTCTTCTATAAATACCTGCAATCTCAAAGGCAAAAAGGACGACCATGCAGAGATAGGATTTAGTCCAGTCTTTCATTCTTTGTAGTGTAGGTTTTTATTTTCTTTTTATGTAATTTTAATTTCTTTGTAAGCTTAGGTTAGATTGAGATTCATGTAAGTAAGAGAGAGAGGCTTATGTTGAGAGTGACACCGATGTACCTCCTCCTTTCTTCCATCGTTTCTGCAAGCAATAAAAGGTAACTTTTTTTTATGTTCGTCTTTACTTTTGTTTCCTTCTTCTTCTTTCTACTTTTTCTCTTTTGGTTATGATGAGCATTCAAGTGAATCTAGTAGCATCAGTATAACAATGCTTGTGTGAGTGCCAACGATATTTCATGATGATGGTCTCCTCCTCAAGACTCCGTATCTTTTCATTCTTGTTCGTCTTGATGATGTAATGCGAATGGGGACTAAGCTCGATCTTATGGCTTATGCGTTGAAGCCTCCGAAGCAAGGTAGAACATGCAAGGGTTCCAGGTAACTCATCAACTAAAGGAGGTAAGTATTTCTTTAATCTTTTCATTCTTTTCTTTTATTTCTTTAGTTTAGATCACCAACACCAACAACACCCACTTCTTTTATCACTCCTTTTCCATTTCTTTGTACATATCCAATTTTGGTTTCTCCATCTTCCCAATCTCTCATTTTCTTCCTAACTTCATTGTAATTTATTTTTATTTTCTTTTTAAGAAACTAAAGTAGAACTTTGACCATTAATGGTAACATAAAAGAGAACTTGCTAAACAAGCTTCCATCGCTAGTCCCTCCTTGTAGATCACGACCTGCATAACCACTTACTATAGCGATGGAATTGAGCATCTTGCACTACTGTTTTAAAAGTTGTGAAATTCTGTATTTTTATGTGCAGGTAAAACCTCAATCAAAATTTTGGCGCCGTCGCTAGGGAGGGACGGTAAGTTATTCACTTTTTAGATTTATATTTTTGGTTAACCTTCTTCTTTGTTTTTGGTGTACAGATTTAGCAACAAGGAATTTTTGCTGCAGTGGACATATAAGTGGCTCTGGACTCTGCTCAAAAAAGCAGAGCCCAGAAGCCCTCAGATTTGCTACATTCTTGTGGCAATCTGAGTGAACTACTAACTTGTATTTTCTGCAGGTTAGCTGAATTGTATAGTTTAATATCTGTAGCACTTATCTCCTTGTTTGACTCACTGTATATATATTTTTAACACAACAGTTAAAAGTTGATTGTAAATGCTAAAAATGATTTAGACTTTGCATTTAGGCACGTGTCTATTTCATTACATTTTCTATTTACTGTTGAAGAGTGCTGAAGCCAAGGTATGTGTGCATAGCATTTAGCATAAGGTTCATTCTTATATGAAATATTGCTTGAGTGTTACTTTTTTCTATATACTTGTACACTGCACTAAATTGATTTAAGGGCTTGCCTATAAACAAGATAAGGTGGGGAAGTCATTACCCTCCCTTAACCCACAAACAATCTCCTCACTGACTAACCCAAGCCTAACTAAAACTGAGCAGACGTTGACCCTAGGGACATCTCGGACTCAAATAGGAGACTGAACTAAGGGGGAAGTTGATTTGAATTTGACTCTTGCTAAATCAGTGTCTAAGGAAAGGGATTGAGGGGCGAAACCCCAAAGGCTGGTGGTTTAGCTTAATTAGGCCCGTCGCTTTTGCGCGGATACCTCCCACCAATCTTGCCCTGACCTGACTGATTAACTTGTGGTCAGATTCGACAATATACTCCCCGTGGACAGTCTAATCAGTTAAGAGTCGTCTAGGTCTAAGGTTTACCCTAACTTAGGTTAGAATTTTTTTTTGTTTGCTTATTTGTTTGTTTTTTTCTTTGTTTGTGTTTTATTGTGTGATATGACTTATAACAATAATTTTTTCAATTTTAATGGTAATCCATATTACACACCGACCTCTTTTTTGGATATTACTAACCCGGCATATCATAACTTTAACCAACCTAGTGTGTCGGATTGGTCTTATCCGAATCAATATAACCCATGCCCCCAATCTTATAACCATAATTTCTAAAATAATTTCAACTCTTTATAGAGTCAGTGGGGATTCACCTCCCCAAGTCCAATTTTCAACCAACTTGTCCTCCTTATCCACCTTATCCACAATATTTCCAAGATTCATATTCAGTTCCACCAGTCCAAAATAGAAAACCATCAATTTTGGAAATGAGTATGCGTGAGTCCAAACAACAATCACAAAATCTGATGGACTCACAATTTTACCACCAATTCTAAAACAACACTTCATCTGTTCAAGACCAATCGCAACAAAATGATGAACCTATCAACTATGAAAAGATGCTTGAAGCCATGACTCAGGCTCAAAACGCTCGAAATCATGACATAGATATGATGGTCTAAACTCTACGTTCTCACCGTTTGATCAGTTCTGATGTCGCTAATCATTCTGTTAGAGCCGAAGAGTTATGTTGTTTTGGAAAATAAGGTTCCATTTCAGCACAATCATTTGAACTTGCCCAAACTCCAAATTTTGAAAGTGACATTGACAGTTTGGCAAGTTATCCCTTTCCTGAAATTGAACTTGAGAATGATTATGATCCTGAACCTCAACTTAGTGATTCAATTCTACTTCCTGGTTCAATAATGACTCCGGTATCTTCACCTGATTTCAATCTTTTTCCCGAGCCAACATTGGATCCTGTGCCAATTCATCATGAAATTGAATCACCCATCTTTGATGATCATCATATTGAACTTGACCAATTTCACACTTTGAAAGTCCTATTGACAAATTGGTAAGTTCTCATTTTTATGAAATTGAACTCAATGAGAAATGTGACCTAGATTCTCAAATTTGTGATCCAGTTCAAATTCCCGAATCAATATTGACTCCTGTTTTGTTACCTGACTTGAGTAATATTTTAGAGTCAGTTTTGATTCCCACACCTGTCATTCTTGAACTTGAATCACCAATATTAAGTCACATTCCATTGTGTGAAACTGAATGTGGACTTGAGTTTCAACTTCTTGATTTGGACTCACTTTCTGAGCCAATCTCGACTCCTAAACCTTTACTTGACTCAAGTTACTTTCTTGAGTCGATATTAGTTCCAGTACTTCCTGAGTCAAAGTCAATCATTCTATCTTTTCGCCCTCCATTTTAGGACAAGACGGTTGACAAAATTGACTCCGAAATTAATTATGGAATTTGGAAATTAGATTGGGTTAAATTTTTAATAAAAAACGTTCATATATACATCATTTTAGTGGGTTATATAAAAGAGATCTCCGGTGGATTCCTCCGAACTCCACGAAAATTCGATTAGGCCGCATTTCGTGGACCAATCAGACCACCACTGGAACCACTACCTTAAGGTAACATTTTCCTTCCCTTTCTTCTTTTTCATGCATCTATACATTAATTCATACATTGAGGACAATGCATGAGATAGGTGTGGGGGAGGGTTCTAACATAACTTAGGTTTTTTCTTTTTATTAAAAAATAAAATTTTTTTTAACATTTTCTTTACTTTTAAAAAACTTTTTGAAAATAGAAACAATATTTTGACATATTTTTGTAAGAAATTAAGTTAATTTTAAGGAATAGGATAATCAAAATTAGGAGTTCTTATACTTAGTCAAAATAAAATTATTTGTTTGATTTTTAGGGGTAGGAAGATAATTTGTCAAAGTAATTTAGTCTTGATCTTTACCTTGAAGAAATATGCACACTTCATACACTTACACACTTAGGGCTCAAAACAAAGATTCTTTTGCCTTAAAAAATTTTTTTTTAAAAAGTAAAAGAAAAAATATAAAAGATAAACAAATCTAATTATTGGTTAGCTAGGTGCTTTGGCCTAAGCAAGCCTTAGTATTTATGCAAAAGATGATTAGATAAGTTTGAGAAAAAAATATATATAAATCCTCTGTTCAAGCTGTGTATTTGTACCTAATAAAGCACAAGTATTCACGGCTAAAAGTGATTTATATAATAAAATCCTTAGTTTTGTGGCCTTGTTTGCTCGAGCTTAAGTCCTTGGGTGTTTTCTCACCCGGTGCCCTAAGGCCGTTTGGTTTGGGAGTCATCGATTAAAGGCTCGTTACATGGGCAGATTAGAAAGCCTAATAGAACTAAGGAATAATACCACCAATATATATATATATATATATATATATATATATATATATATATATATATATATATATATATATATATATATAAGGCATAAGAGTTAGAGTTAAAGAACTCTTAGTCAAAATTTTCACGGTCACAAGGTGCATATGACTTAGGGTAAAGTAATAGACTAGATGAGAAGTACAATTGACTCCTTACTTTGATTGATAACAAATTTTTGAATAGAGACTAAGTTTAGGAATGAAAAATTAGATTTTCCTATAACTTATAGATTACTTAAAACTTACAATAATATTTCAAATATTTTTCTTTCAAAATGTGTTTTCAAAATACTAACATTTTTTCTTTCTTTATGGATTTTATGGGTGCAATCCACTGAAAACCCTTACGAGACAAAACTCGTCCTCTAGGGGAAACCTAGAGATTTAACGGCTTGTTGCACATGCTCAGTGCAATCGCATAAGCTGTGAAAGTGGTCTAATAATCTTTGCTTTAGTTTTGTTGATTTTCTCGAGGACGAGCATAGATAGGTGTGGGGGTGTGATCGTATATATATTTTGTATTCTTTTCATTACACTCCTACATTTATCGTGTAATAAATCTGCTAATTTTCTTGTCTTAAATATCTATTTTGAAAAATAATAATGAAGAGAAAGAGGATTAAACCAAATAAATACCAGTTAAAATCAGATTTAACTGGATCTATTTGGTTAGCTGAGGATGATTCCAGATCTGGTTAGAACAAATTAAGGATTGGGGCAAATGTTCAGCTCAAGATCAGAGCAAATCAGAAAGATAACACCAAATAGAAACTAGTAAAATTAAGATTTCTATAAATCTATTTTGGTTAGCTAAAGATCAACCAAGGATAATATCAAATACAGAGAGATAAATGGATAGAGAGAAGATCAACGGATGAGATGAATCAAGTTTAACTCAGATTCTGACTAGATACATTTTAGTATTTGAATCATAACTTTCGCTACTAAATCTCAAATTTGAAGATTCAAGATGATCCAAAAAGCAGACTTATAGGGCTACAATTATTATGTTGATAACTATTTCTAATTCTATCATTTGATAAGTGATATTAAGCAATCAACACGCCAACAAACTGCAGATCAGAACTGAATATCCACATCAAATCAAGTTTGGAGATAAGGGGAGGATTCAAATCCAGAAATAGCCAGCTTTTCCTATCTTCATACTCCTCTAACCTCTACATTTCTTCTATAAATACCTACAATCTCAAAGGCAAAAAGGACGACCATGAAGAGATAGGATTTAGTCTAGTTTTTCATTCTTTGTAGTGTAGGTTTTTGTTTTCTTTTTATGTAATTTTAATTTCTTTGTAAGCTTAGGTTAGATTAAGATTCATGTAAGTAAGAGAGAGAGACTTATGTTGAGAGTGATACCGATGTACCTCCTCCTTTCTTCCATCGTTTCTGCAAGCAATGAAAGGTAACTTTTTTTATGTTCGTCTTTACTTTTGTTTCCTTCTTCTTCTTTCTACTTTTTCTCTTTTGGTTATGATGAGCATTCAAGTGAATCTAGTAGCATCAGTATAACAATGCTTGTGTGAGTGCCAACGATATTTCATGATGATGTACTCCTCCTCAAGACTCCGTATCATTTCATTCTTGTTCGTCTTGATGATGTAATGCGAATGGGGACTGAGCTCGATCTTATGGCTTATGCGTTGAACGCCTCCGAAGCAAGGTAGAACATGCAAGGGTTCCAGGTAAGTCATCAACCAAAGGAGGTAAGTATTTCTTTAATCTTTTCTTTCTTTTCTTTTATTTCTTTAGTTTAAATCACCAACACCAACAACACCCACTTCTTTTATCACTCCTTTTCCATTCTTTATACATATCCAATTCTGCTTTCTCCATCTTCTCAATCTCTCACTTTCTGCCTAACTTCATTGTAATTTATTTTTTATTTTCTTTTTAAGAAACTAAAGAAGAACTTTAACTATTAATGGAAGCATAAAAGAGAACTTACTAAACAAGCTTCCATCGCTAGTCCCTCCTTGTGAATCACGACCCGCATAGCCACTTGCTATAGTGGTAGAATTGAGCACCTTGCACTACTGTTTTAAAAGTTCTGAAATTTTGTATTTTTATGTCCAGGTAAAACCTCAATCACTCATTATAAGACATATCAACATCCTCTTCTAGCTCGGATTCGTTATTTACCTCAAGGGGGTTATCCCCTTGGACCATGTAGCACAAGTTGGAAGCTTCACTTCCATCATCCGAGTCACTCCCCGCATAGTATTGCTTTTGTTCGCCAAGGGAGGCTATTGTGTTCCAAACTACAAAAGCCGAATCAAGATTTGCAACCCTAGATAAATATTCATCATTTAGGGTACTCTTCAAAGCATGGATGGCTTTTGTATTAGCCTCTAAATCTTTGCCATTTAAACAATATGCATCTTTAATGGTGGCAAAATAAACATGAATCCCTAAGGCTTTGAGATACAATGACATCTTAACTTTCCAAGTTTGGATGTTAAGAATGTCAAAAGTGGGAGGTGACATGAAATCCATGTGTATGTATAAATATTGTGATTAGCTATAAATGAGGATCTTTAACTCAAGGTTGTTAGACCCAAATCAAGAGCACGAGGCTCTGATACCAATTGAAATCACCTAGAGGGGGTGAATAGGTGACTAGCTAATCTAATGATGAATTAATGTGAAATTAAAACTATTAATGCAAACTAAAAACTATTATGCACAACACACCAAGTATAACATAAGAGCATAGCCGGATTCCCCGTGAAGGGCTCTGGACTATCTCCTCAAGATTTCTCTAGATAAGAGTTGAGGTGCCACTATGGCTCTCTTGGTTGAATACAAGTGTGAGCAAACAATCCCCAAGCATATAACAATATAAGCACAAATATATCAAGCAAGTAAAGATATGAGCAATAAGCATAAGTAAGATATAAAGACAACTGAGAGATAGAGAGAGCAATCACAAACACGGGAGATTTGTTTCGAGGTTCGAGCACACTTGCTTTACGTCCACGCCTTCAGCACTATGAAGGATTTTCACTAAAAACGATCCCACCGGATCACTCGGTGCCACAACACCTAAAGTGAGTTCACACTAGAACTCCTTTGGACTCTCTAGTCTCTCTCTTGTTCCCGCAAGAACAACACACCGCAAGCACACTAGCTTGCCGAGGCCGCACCTCTACAATGAGCTCTCACTAGAACTCGAAACACCGCGAACCCGCAAGTCCGCCTCATCAAATACAAGAATAGAACACTTTGGTGATCACAACACTTTGATCACCTAAAAACAATCTCACAACAACTCTCCTATAGGAATGATATAGCAATGGAAAGCTCAAGTGTATGTGAGAAAAATAAGGATTGATTTGATGGTGAAAAACTCAAGAAATCTCTTTTCAAAACACTCTTGAAAATCTCTCCTTTTGATATGACAATTTTGACTCTTAAACAAGTGGAGATAAACACTAAAAGATGTATCAAAAACTAGCTTGAAAACCCACTTAAAATCTTATCTAAAACAGTCCAAGGGAGCCCCTTTTTATAGGCTCCAAAATCTACCCGTTGGAAGCCAACTCAGTAGTTCTAACTGCTGATGATCGACCGCCCGGTCGACCGCCAACGGTCAGATTTCTGACCGTTGGGAAGGTCTGTCGACCGGCCGGTCGACCGCCAACTGGGCAATGGCCTAGCGGTAGACCGCCCAATCGACCGGGCCATTTCCAGAGAGCAGACACTCTCTGGCGGTCGACGGGCCTAACCTGTGCACGTTTGTGCACATTAGTCGACCGGATTGGTCGACCGACTTCTTGTCCGGTCGACCGTCCGGTCGACCGACAGGTCAGTCCAGGAAATTATAGGGATTAAAAACTTGACTTTTTGACTTTAATAAAATCCCATAAATTCTCTAAAAATCTACAAAAATAAGTCCAGTATTATACTTTGATATACAAACATATTTGAGTAAAAATCACAACATGTTACAAACATTTTGAACCATTTTTGTGACTTAGAAATTTTGGCTTAAAACAAAATCTGTATTTTTTCAAATTGATTTTTTCAAAACTTCTCCATATACAAAAATAAGATATTTTAAATACTTTTGAAGCTTAGTGTGTATGGATACAATCCACTGCACATATATGATGAAATATTTATGTTTTTGACAATAAGCACTAAAATGGTTTTGGTTAAAACACATGTATATATGAAACTCTAAAAATTAAAACGGTATTTTTCCAAAATGAAAACTCTTTTATAAAAACTCATCTAAATCTTGTGTGTGAGTGTATATGATACTTGACCAATCCACCAACTAATATATCCTTTACATTTTATCTAAAATAAAATATTACTAAAAACAAACCTAGACACAAGTCTTCTCTTGAAGGTCTTCACTTGAAAATCTTCTTCTCCTTCTTGACTTGCTCCAAATCCTGATCCAAAGAGCTAAACTCCTCTTGAGTACTTGATGTGGTCTTGATGTACAAGCTCTTGAATTAACATGTGTTAGCTCCAAAACTTGACTTTAAATCCTTTGTTGAAGCTAAACACCTACTAAGATTTTGATCACATATCTGGGACTAAATAAACACAAGATCATTAGTACTATAACTACATGAGTTAATCATCATCAAAACTAGAGTGATGGGCCTTTGGGCCAACAAGAAGTGTATCAGAAGTTGGATACCAAAGAGGTTGAAAAGAATATACATAGAATTGCTCGAATAAGGGAGAGAAAGACTAAAGACTTATGTGCTGCGAGATGTGTCAAAGATGAAGATCAGAAGGTTTTTGTTCGAAATGAAGAATTCAAAGAAAGATGGAGAGAGTATTTTGACGAATTGTTCAATGGTAGTTCTACTTAAGACTTAGATGATCTTACCATTCAGTACCAAGATATGAACCATAATTATATGCTTAGAATTAATGAATCCGAAGTTAAATAGGCCTTGAAGAGGATGAAATTAAGGAAAGTTGTTGGCCCGGATGGAATTCCTATTGAGGTATGGAGATGCTTAGGAGAGGTGTGCGTGAGATGGCTGACAAACCTCTTTAACAAGATCTGACTAACTAAAAAGATGCCAAATGAGTAGAGGAGGAGTACCTTAGTACCTCTCTATAAGAATAAGGGTGATATCCAGAGTTGTTCATACTACCGTGGAATAAAACTCCTGTGTGACACTATGAAGCTTTGGGAAAGGGTAATTGAACGCATGTTAAGGCAGACTGTTACAATATTAGAGAACCAGTTTGGGTTTACGTTGGGGCGATTGACGACAGAGGCTATTCATTTGCTTCGTCAACTTATAGAGCGATTTTGAGAGAGGAAGAGAAATTTGCATATCATCTTTATTGATTTAAAAAAGCTTATGATAAGGTGTCAAGAGAGGTATTATGGTGGACATTGATGAAAAAGGGAGTCCCCGTCAAATATATTGACATACTTAAGGATATGTACGATGAAGTAGTGGCAAATGTCAGAACTTATGGAGGCATAACAAGTGATTTTTTTTTATAACAATTAGATTGCATCAAGGATATGCATTGAGTCCATTCTTATTTGTCATAGTGATGGATGAGCTTACTAGAGTTATTCAGGATGAGATATCACGGTGTATGCTTTTTGCTAATGATATTATCCTAGTCGATGAGACGAGAGCTGGAGTAAATACCAAATAGGAGTTATGGAGGAAAATTCTAGAATCTCGAGGTTTTAGATTAAGTAGGGCCAAAGCAGAGTATATGGAGTGTAAATTCAGTGAACAAGGAATCTGAGATTATAGTACTGTGAGACTAGATGGAAAAGAGATACCGATGAGCAGTCATACTAAGTACTTGGGTTCTATTATCCAAAAAGATGGGGAGATCGATAGTAATGTCAACCATAGGATTATAGTACTGTATCGTAACATTCTGTTATGGCTGAAGAAAAAGTTTTATCGAACTGCTATTAAATCAGCTTTATTATATGGCACAGAATGTTTAGCTATAAAAAGTTATCATGCCCAGGAGATGAGTGTAGCAGAGATGCGCATGCTTCATTAGATGTGTGGTAACACGCGAAGAGATAAGGTGAGAAATGAGGATATTCGTACTAAGATAGGTGTAGCTTCTATAGAAGAGAAGATGAGAGAAAACCGCATACGATGGTTTAGTCATGTGCGACGTAGACCTACAGATGCGCCAGTCCAGCGAGTAAAGCGTATCAATTTTAGGCAAGTTAAAAGATCACAGGGGAGACCAAAGAAAACATTGATGAAGGTAATATGACAAGATATAGAGGCTAAAGGTCTTTGTGAAGGCATATTGCTCGATAGGAATGAGTGGAGAAAGATGATCCATGTGCCCGATCCGGTGTAATTCTCTTTGGTTCATGTAGCCTACCCTAAATTCTTGGGACAAATGGCTTAGTTATTGTTTGAATTATCTTTCTTGTCATATAAAAGTTCAAAATTTGAACAGCATCTCCCCTGTATTTTGTTACTTGCCCAAATACAACATATATCAAAATCAGCCCACATAGCTTATCTTAATCCAAATGCATTATATATCAACTCAATATTGAAAAGTCACCTAGAGGGGGGGTGAATAGGTGATGTGGCTAATCTATGAGCTAAATGCAGAATTAAAAAACTTAATACAAATTACACTCAAGTGTGATCAACAAATGATGCACACACAACCAAGCCAAGCAAGTATGAATGCACAATATAAATAATTGCAAGGCACAAAGTAAAGAGAGAGATAGAGAGAGTCAATGGATCAAGCGCAAACAACAAGATGTGTTTCGAGGTTCGAGCACTCAGCTCTACATCCCCGCCTTCGACACACGAAGGATTTCTAATCCACTAGCAAGTCCACAAAGAACTCTCACAAGGAGTACCCAACTCCTCTCTTTACAAACACAACCTCCTCCTTGAGGCAAGCTCCAATCCAACAAAACAATCACCTCACAACTTGAGGGATTAGCACAAAGCAAACAAGGATCACCTCATAACTTGAGGGATACAACCCAAGGCACAAAGCCAAACAAAGATTGGGTTTTCAACTTGGTGGTTCAAACAAGCAACCACAAACAATCTCTTTTTCCCACACAAAATCCTATAGAAAAGATAGTAGATTTTAGCTCAAGTGTGGAGAAAACCAAGGGATTTGAAACCAGCAACTCAAAGAAAATCTTTGGGAAATAAATGAAACCAAGATAGAGAAGTTCAATTCAAAAGCTTTTCCCAAAACCCTTTTCTTTGATTTTTCAAACCCTAATGAAAACACCAAAAAGATTGTTCAATTTGAATCCAAAAACCTATTTTGATTGCAGTAAAAACACCTGAGAGAATGAAAATTTTAGCCCAAAAATTCTTAGAGAAAAACTCTTTCAAATGGGGTATTTATAGGCAGATTTGGAAAATAGCCGTTGGCAGCAGTTTTGCCAGAGTTGCCCTTACGGTCGACTGGTCGGTCGACCGCCCAACGTTCGAATTTTCGAACGTTGTAATACCCGGTCGACCGCCCGGTCGACCTAAACAAACAGAGAGCAAATCTGCTCTCAGTCGGTCGACCGTCCGGTCGACCAGCCAAGGCTGTAGCCAGCGTGCACGTATCTGTGCACGTCTGTCGACCGCCCGGTCGACTGGCTACTTGGTGCGGTCGACCGTACGGTCGACCGACCAAGCCTGGCAGGCAAAAAAAACAGGTCAGAAAAATAGGGGAAATAAATATCCAATAAATTCTTGTAAATTACTAAAAACCCCCAAAATAGTTTTGTCAAATTGCATTGATATATAAACATGTGATAAAAGTTTTGACTCAAATATCAAGCAATTAAAACTTATTTTTATGTCTTTTCATTTTAACCAAAAACCAAACCTTGTATTTTCTAAAACTTGGATTCTTGAATAGAAAATACATTTTGTCTAAAACTCATCCAAATACAAAAACATGATATTTAAACATTTTGAAACATGATGCATATGGATAGAAATCCAATATACATGAAGCATATACATATCATAGTTTTTGTCCTTAATTCCAGAATTAAGTTTTGTTAAAACCTAAAACTCATGAAATAGGTATATCAAAGTAAGTTTGTCTAAGAGTTGAAGCATGCATGTATATAGAACAAATCTAATATACATTAAACCATGTAAACTTGTTTTGATATAATATCTATTCATGCAAACCAAGATCGGTTAAACCAAAAACCGAAAACCAAAACATGATACGTGTGTGTTGTGAACTTGAGCTTATCATACTATTCTAATCTTTACAATTAGGATCTAAACCCAAAACTAAACTATGGTACCGATGACTTCTTGTAGAGCGCAATCTCCAAGCCGACTCGATCCAAAACTCTTTGATCCACGGAGCAAGTGCTATATATGATCTTTGACGCTTGGGCTCTTGAATCAACATGTGGGTAGCTTCCAAATCATCTTGTTGAAGCTAATCACCTACTAATAACTTGATTAATGATCTGAAACTAAAATCACAAGATTATTAGTACACATAACTACATGAGTTAATCATCATCAAAACTAGAGTGGAAGGCCTTTGGACCAACAATCTCCCCCTTTTTGATGATGACAAAACTCATGGAGTTATATATGCATGGATTAAAGTAAAGCTTCAAAGAAGCTCCCCCTTAACTCATGCATAACAATAAAACATATAAGATATGCAATGAATGTTCTTAAACATGTTTATATGTGTTTAAAACAATATCAAAACATGCTCTTGATACCAATAAAACAATACTAATAAAATAAAACATTATCAAACCATGCTCTTGCTCTTGATACCAAAATTGAAAATTAAAACAAGACATTACTAAAACATGCTCTTGCTCTTGATACCAATAACCAATCATATTGAAACCAACATATTATTACTAATGAAAACCTAATGAAAACCAACCAAAACATATGCATAAATCAACCATGCATATAAACTACAAATTCTTCTCCCCCTTTTTGTCAATCATCAACAAAGGGGTAAAAACAAACATAATGAAAATAAATACTTCTCCCCCTAAATGTTCAAAACAAAGAAGCAATAAATTATTCCAAGGGGTAAAACCAAAGTCAATATGATATCAATTGAAAATAACAAACTTTGAGAAATGTTAAATCCTATTTGAAATAAAATAAGGTATTGAAACAAAATAACATTTTATATCAAAATGAAAACATGTAATGTAAACTTGATACCAATAGATAATAAATAGCATCTTGATACCAAAAGAAGATATTTTTCATTATAAGCATATGATACCAATTACTTTGATATCATAAAGTTAGGGAGTGGGAAACAAAAACAATGGTAAACCAAATACCAATTGAAATATAAAATACAAGTTTTCTCTCCCTTTATGAAATACCAAAAGAAAATATGTATAGGCTTGAAATAAGATACCAATTGAAAACTAAATCAATTGAAACATGATATTCATTAAAAATTCAAGCTTAGCAATCTTGAAATTATGATAAAGCTTGTATATGGATACCAATTGAAAAACTCAAGCTTAACATAACCAAAATTTGTGATATCTTGAAGCACAAATAAATCATCTATATATGTATGTAAAAAATAGATACCAATTGAAATTGATACTATATGAAGTGTAAGCATACATATATAAAACAAAACATATATGAGTATACAAAAGGATGTCAAGATTGATACCAATTGAAAGAATTCAATGATACCAATTGAAACAACAATAAGATCAAGTGTATGACTCATATCAACTACCTCCCAACCAAGTTAAGTTTTAAATGATTTGCAAGATGAAACATACTTGATCATGGTCTCCCATCCAACCGCCCATGGAAGGTAGGGGTTTTCAAAAATAGGTTTGAAGATAAGCTTTGTTTGAAAATCTCTACCATAGTGAAAAATACGGACTAGTTATAGGAAAAACTTTTAAAACTAGTACGAAATCCTTCAAGCAAGAAATAAAACAAAGTTGTTTTCATGAAACACATGTAAATCACATGATCACTAAACACTCAAAATCTATATGGCACCAATAGTACTCATGAAAATGAAATCATGAGAAAACATCAAAATAAGGTGAGTGTACAAGTGTTGTGAAAAACATATCATCATGAAAATAGATAATCAAGCTCGATTGAAATTCCTTTAAAATATGAACACATGAAAAACTAAATCTTCATTAAAGGAAATTTCCTCAATGACACGAAAACAAATCAAACTCCAAGGCATATGTATGTTTTGACAAAACAAAAGTATACATACATATCCCTAAACACAATTGAGTCCAAAATATAGATTTGCATGAAAAGCAAATGACTCAAGGGGCATACATGTATATCTTAAGATTTGTCAAAATAGACATAGACATGAAGTGAAAACACTTAATCATAGGAAAACACATCAAAAATAGGAATACATGTTTGAATGCATGAATCATCAAAACTAGACTATACTAGAACATCTAATGGGTACAAATAGGCATCCAAGCACAAACATATATAAAGGTTTATTTGTGACCCATTCTATGTACAAGTATAAATCCTAGTTTTAATGAAAACTAACATCTAAGCATATATCCAAATCATTAAGCATAAAACGAGTCATAAATCAACAATGTTCTAAAAATGATCATTATGTAAATCCACATGCTATAAGAATCATAATATCAAAACAATTGTGAAAACACAAATTATGTATTCATCTAAACAATGGAGATATCAAATTGCAATACATGTATAGCAATAAACATACTAGTCAAAACATGAGTTATTAAAACGAAAGTTATAGAACATCATATGATCATTATGCAAATGCATGTGCATTAGATCTAGAGCATACATGTTAGTCTAAATAAGGTGAGGCACTAAATATAGATCCATATGAAGCATGGGTGCTCAAGTGGCTAAACATGTACAACCTTAATCTAATGAACATGGCACAAAGCATAATGAACAACAAAACACAACATGCTATAAAAGATGATCATAGAAAGCATGTAAGCACTAAATGGAGTAAGGGATTGTTACCAAAACCGAAGAGGCAACTTTCCAAGTCTCCAAAACCCGGTGGTCCTCCCACCAAATCTCCTTGAGAGTGAAGCATCCAAATGGTCTTCCTTTTAAGCTTAGAATGCATCCACCTCAAGGCACCAACACTCTCACGTTTTGCGAGAGCTCCCACCTACATCAAAAAGTATAGAGGTGGTCTTTGGTACCCATTTCTTTGTGGGTCCACGGGGGTTAGTATCTTTTCTAACCCAAACAAGATTATTTGCTAAATTTTCAAAATATAAACGATCATAGCAAAATCTAGTAAGGTGGCCTTTTCGACCACAATGTGTACATGTGTACACATGAGCATACATATGATGATGGTGATCATGAGAAGCATGTGTATGCCTAGATGGGTATGCATGCAAGGTTGGAACTTGTTTCTTGCGAACCAAGGTTTCCAAGCGTGAGTGATTCATGGCACAATGGCTCAAAGTGGAGCCCAAACTATCAACACTTTTCTTCAAATTATTTATGTCATTTTCAATGCTAGAAGATAAAGTGGAGCATGCAATAGGTGTGCTAGAACAAGAAGTTACACTATCATGGCAAACATGCATATCAATATCATTTTGCAAAGATTCATTTTTCTTCAAAACCAAATCCAATTCTTTAGTGATAGAATCAATTTTATTTTTCAAAGAAAGATTTTCTTTAAAAACAAGATCCAATCTAGAAGACAAAACTTCATTGTGTTCTACAACATCATCACAATCATTTTTGTTTTTCAAAACTTCAATTTCTTTTAAAGCAATTTCAAGTTGAGATTCAAGTGAGTCACGTTCACTAATAATCTCTTCTTTCTCTTGCAAAACCGATTCAAAAGTTGAACATAAATCCTTTAATTCTTCTTTTAAGTCAAAATGTTTCTTTTTCAAAATCTCATGTTTTTCCATAAAATTTTCAAGTTTAGAAGCAAGGTCAACATTCAAATTTTGAACTTCAAAACAACCATGGCAATATGAACTAGAGCTATCATCTATTTGAGAGTCCGATTGTACCTCATGGAGTCATTCCCATATGCCATAAAACAAGGCTCTTTGAATACATCTCTCATAGATCTCCTCATATTGTTAATGATCCTTGGAAGCTCCGGAGATGTCAAGACGCTCCAAACTGCAAAAGCCGAATCAAAACTATCAAAAACAAGTAAAGATTATTATCAAAAGATGCTCTAAGTGTTTTAAGTACAAGTGCATTGGCCTTCTTATGCTTGCTACTATTAGGGAGGGTTTCTATAGTGATAGCTTGATAAAATAGATGACCTAGAGTTTTTAAATGCCTAGTCATGTCCACCTTCCAAGCATCAAGTCTAAAATGGTCAAACATAGGAGGGCTAGCCATGAGTGCAAACTAGTATGAGTGCAAATGATAATGCAAATGAAGATTAGCAAACCAAGATCTTGACTCCTAGGTGGTTAAACCTAAATATCAGGAGCACTAGCTCTGATACCAATTGAAAAGTCACCTAGAGGGGGGGTGAATAGGTGATGTGGCTAATCTATGAACTAAATGCGGAATTTAAAAACTTAATACAAATTACACTTAAGTGTGATCAACAAATGATGCACACACAATCAAGCCAAGCAAGTATGAATGCACAATATAAATAATTGCAAGGCACAAAGTAAAGAGAGAGATAGAGAGAGAGTCAATGGATCAAGCGCAAACAACAAGATGTGTTTCGAGGTTCGAGCACCCAGCTCTACATCCCCGCCTTCGACACACGAAGGATTTCTAATCCACTAGCAAGTCCACAAAGAACTCTCACAAGGAGTACCCAACTCCTCTCTTTACAAACACAACCTCCTCCTTGAGGCAAGCTCCAATCCAACAAAACAATCACCTCACAACTTGAGGGATTAGCACAAAGCAAACAAGGATCACCTCACAACTTGAGGGATACAACCCAAGGCACAAAGCCAAACAAAGATTGGGTTTTCAACTTGGTGGTTCAAACAAGCAACCACAAACAATCTCTTTTTCCCACACAAAATCCTATAGAAAAGATAGTAGATTTTAGCTCAAGTGTGGAGAAAACCAAGGGATTTAAAACCAGCAACTCAAAGAAAATCTTTGAGAAATAAATGAAACCAAGATAGAGAAGTTCAATTCAAAAGCTTTTCCCAAAACCCTTTTCTTTGATTTTTCATACCCTAATGAAAACACTAAAAAGATTGTTCAATTTGAATCCAAAAACCTATTTTGATTGCAGCAAAAACACCTGAGAGAATGAAAATTTTAGCCCAAAAATTCTTAGAGAAAAACTCTTTCAAATGGGGTATTTATAGGAAGATTTGGAAAATAGCCGTTGGCAGCAGTTTTGCCAGAATTGCCCTTACGGTCGACCGGTCGGTCGACCGCCTAACGTTCAAATTTTCGAACGTTGTAATACCCGGTCGACCGCCCGGTCGACCCAAACAAACAGAGAGCAAATCTGCTCTCAGTCGGTCGACCGGCCAAGGCTGTAGCCAGCGTGCACGTATCTGTGCACGTCTGTCGACCGCCCGGTCGACTGGCTACTTGGTGCGGTCGACCGTACGGTCGACCGACCAAGCCTGGCAGGCAAAAAAACAGGTCAGAAAAATAGGGGAAATAAATATCCAATAAATTCTTGTAAATTACTAAAAACCCCCAAAAATAGTTTTGTCAAATTGCATTGATATATAAACATGTGATAAAAGTTTTGACTCAAATATCAAGCAATTAAAACTTATTTTTATGTCTTTTCATTTTAACCAAAAACCAAACCTTGTATTTTCTAAAACTTGGATTCTTGAATAGAAAATACATTTTGTCTAAAACTCATCCAAATACAAAAACATGATATTTAAACATTTTGAAACATGATGCATATGGATAGAAATCCAATATACATGAAGCATATACATATCATAGTTTTTGTCCTTAATTCTAGAATTAAGTATTGTTAAAACCTAAAACTCATGAAATAGGTATATCAAAGTAAGTTTGTCTAAGAGTTGAAGCATGCATGTATATAGAACAAATCTAATATACATTAAACCATGTAAATTTGTTTTGATATAATATCTATTCATGCAAACCAAGATCGGTTAAACCAAAAATCGAAAACCAAAACATGATACGTGTGTGTTGTGAACTTGAGCTTATCATACTATTCTAATCTTTACAATTAGGATCTAAACCCAAAACTAAACTATGGTACCGATGACTTCTTGTAGAGCGCAATCTCCAAGCCGACTCGATCCAAAACTCTTTGATCCACGGAGCAAGTGCTATATATGATCTTTGACGCTTGGGCTCTTGAATCAACATGTGGGTAGCTTCCAAATAATCTTGTTAAAGCTAATCACCTACTAATAACTTGATTAATGATCTGAAACTAAAATCACAAGATTATTAGTACACATAACTACATGAGTTAATCATCATCAAAACTAGAGTGGAAGGCCTTTGGGCAACAAATATTCGCCCACGCAATATGATAATTTTGGCTCATACGGCCTACTTATGTGAAAACACCATTAATATATACTCGAGAGTATCCCTCTCAGCATCCACAAAATAACACAAAAACTATCTACAACTCCAACTTAAAATAACGATAATCATCAAAATCTAATTCATCTCGATAAAAGCCATACAAATGCAATACACGCTACAAGTATACATATCGACTAATTTATGAACACACATCATCAAGAAACTCTTACAAGTAATAACAGATAGCTACATTTTCATTATTAGTGAAATTTCTCAACAAAAATCCTACAACTTGAAGCTGATCCTTCACCTCGCCACAACCTAAAAAAATAAATATGAATCTGGGAGGGAGTGAGCTTGATAACTCAGTGAGTAAAGTCCAAAAGAAAGGTCAAGAAATGGTGAAAATAATCAATAATAAGCATACCAGGTAATGAGAGCAATCTAGATGAATAAGAAAATAGGAAATAGAAAACATCTTAGAAGATAACAATCAAAACAGAACCTCCGAAATCTTTGGGCATGGCCTGACTCTTTTGGTCATTGACTCTCTTTTAACTTTCTTAGGTTACAATTTCACATACATTTATAGAGTCTGTGAGTTCAGTAAGATGTTATTTCAGTAATTTATAGTTTATTATCGTGTTCAACTTTCGTATTCACAGCACATAATACATATGTATTTCATGCACTAAGCTTGGTGCGCCAATCACATTCACACTATAATAAATGTAGTTTATCCATTTAGATGATACACATACCACAAACGTACTTATATATCACATGATATGTCACCTCCTTCACAAAATTGACACATCATACTTAATGAGATATATAATATGTATTATTCATGTGCATATACAAATCACAAATAAAATGTGAGATTCTCCGTCTTCTCCCTCCTATTGGCTGCCACCCGGCCACTTTCTCCATATAATATATATATAAACATTAACACCGTCTTCCCTCCTATCGGCTCCCGCCAGGTCTCTTCCTTCATATAGTATGTATATAAACATTAACACCGTTTTCCCCCTCCTACCGTCTCCCGCCCGACCCTTTCCTCTCTCTCTCTCTCCCCCCTCTCTCTATATATATAACTCTACCAGTGTACTGTTCACTACCTGTCCCAAGCCAGGATAAAGGAGGATGGTTGTGGTAGGCCTGTGATAGCCAACGTAAAATATTGTTACATACTGTGAACATGAACCAAAAACTAAATTTTATTGGGCCGTTCACTACTGAGAAACGCGCTACATCGGAGCCCGGGTGTAGTGAAAGTGGGTAAAGGTTGCTAGGTCATCGTCTAGAACCGACGCACCATATCGGCGCCCGAATGTGGTGTTAAATGAGCAAGGGTTCCCACACTTTTATGAGCAGGTAAGGGTAAAGAAGTTAGCTCATGAAGATTAGATTAGCATCATGAAACATAGAGTAGCAGAGTTAGTTGATGTTATGGTTAAAATTGAATTGATTCTTTGATCTTTCATAAAACTATTAGAAAAATATGCACTTTGTAAACTGTGAAGATTTTTGGGATATTGACTCAAACTTTCATACCATTGATTTGTATCAAATTTTTTCTTCCCTTAGTTTTTTTAGGCTTTCTAGCTTACCCGGGTAGTGAACCTTTAGCCGGTGACTCCCAAACCAGATAATTTTAGGGCACCAGATGAGAAAACATCTCTCGGACTTAAGGACTCGAGTAAACAAGGCCACAAAACTAAAGGGGATTATTTTTTTTGTCCACCGTTTTAGGTATGAATAATCATGCTTCCTAAGGCATAATTACCCAACTTTAATAAGTGGTTTTATCATCATTTTTTAATATATTTTTTATGAAATTTTTTATGACATTTTCAGTCTTTGTTTCAGTCCCAAAAAATTGTATAAGTGTGAAGTGCATAAATCTAAGGTAAAAAATTTAAGATCAAATAATCTTTCTAATCTTACTTTCTTATCCTAAAATTTAAACAAGATCTATTATTTTGACTTGGTTAAAAAATTCATAATTTAGGTCTTCCTAATTCCTAAGATAATCTTAATTTTCTTAAAAATAGATCAAAACTATTTCTCTTATTTCAAAAAGTTTTGTAAAAAGAAAAGAAAAGATTCTTTTATACAAAAGAAAAATTTTAAAATGTTCCTAAAAAGAAGTGTAAAAGAAAGAAAATGTAAAACTAACTATGTTAGTAAATCCTCCCCCACACTTTTCTCATGCATTGTCTTCAATACATCGTGAAATGTGTATATACATGAAATACATGGAGAGAGAGAAAATTACCTCATGGTGGTGGCTTCGCTGGTGGTCTGACTGGGCCAAGCGTTGCTACCCAATCAAAATATCGTGGCCCTTACAAAAACCCACTAGTGACCTCCCTAATACGACCCAGTAGAATATTTGAGAACTATATGATCTTATTGAAAAAAATTACCCCCATCCAATTTTCAAAAATAATTACTGAGTCATTTCTTTAACATTCTTGTCCAACAATGAAGTGTGATTTTAGGAGATGATTGATTTGGACTCAAATGTAATAGGATCTAAAACTGATACCGACTCGAGAAGTTGACTAAGATCAAGTCGAGATTCAACAATGAGAGTCAAAATTGGTTCAAAAATAGGGTTCAAATTAAAGAATTGATGTTCACACATTTTCCCCATTAATGAAGTGTGATCATAAGATATTGGTGATTTAATTTCATAGTGTACTGGTATAGGATTTAATATTGACTCCGGAATAGAAAATAATCTGATAAAGATAATAGAGTCATTATTGAATCAAAAAGTGAAATGGAATTACTCACATGAGGTTCAGGATCACATTCAGGTTCAATTTCAATTTCAGGAAAGGAATAACTTGCCAGAATGTCCAGGCGACTTTCATAACTTGGAGTTTGGTTAAATTCAAATGTGCGTTCTGAAATTGAATCTTGGTTTTCAAAATACCATGATTCTTGGGTCCAATCGGTAGAGTTAGGGATATAAGGATTAGTCAAAAGTTGGCAAGAAAGACTTTTCTCACTCTCATTGATCAAATCGCTCATTATGGAGTCTAACCTACTGATGGGCTGGGTAACAAAATTTTGAGTCTGAATCATGTCTTCCATACTTTTTACAATTTGTTCTTCGTGAAAATGTGAGTATGAAAACTGATTTGGAAATTGTGGTGAGATTGTGAAGCTATCAAATATTAAGTTTGTTGCTCAGACTCACGTAAGAGCTCTATATTTAAGTCCAGAACTGATGGTTATTCATTTTGAATTGGTGCGACTGGAAAAGATGAGCATGTCTCTTAAAAATTTGGTTGAGATGATGAGTCCAATATATTTTGAATTTGTTGCGTCATTTCATAATAGACTTCCAAACGCTTTTCTAGCTCAGATTTTTCTTCAATTGGATGTTCTAGAAAAGGAGTATATGGAGTTTGATTTTGGAAGGATTGTGAATTGAGAAAATTTTGAATTTGTTGTTGAAACTCAAGCATGGCTTCCATACTCCTTTCCAAATTAGATTTTTTTTTCGGTTGGTGGGACAAGAAAAGGAGGAAATGAATCCAAATCGGGGAAGGAAAATTGTGGACAAGGTTGTTGAAAATTTGACTCTGAGGAGGTGAATCCCCATTGACTCTATGAAGAGTTGAAATTATTTTAAAATTTATAGTCATAAGATTTGGGGTATGGTTCATATTGAGTCGAATAATCCCAATCTGGCCTATATGATTGGTTCATGTTATACATAACCGGGTTGAAGTTATCCGAGTCAAATGAGGTCGGTGTGAAATATGAATTTATATTAGGATTGAAAAAATTATTGTTGTTAAAATCCATATCACAATTTACAAGAAAGAAAAAACAAACAAACAAATAAAGCAAAAAAAAAAAAGAAAACAAGCCTATGCTAGGGTTGACTTAGACCCAAATGACTCCTAACTAGTTAAACTGTCCACGAGGACATTTGTCGAAATCTGACCACAAGTTAATCGGCCAGGTAGAGGCAAGATCAGTGGGAGGTATCCGTGCAGGAGCAACGGGCCTAATTATGCCAAACCACTATTCTTCGAAGATTTCGCCTCTTAATCCCCAACCTTCGACACTGATTTGAGAAGAGTCAACTTTTAACAACTTTCCCCTTAGGTCAATCTCTTAAATGAGTCCGAGATGTCCCTAGGGGCCAACTTCTAGCAAGTTTTATTTAGGCTTGGGTTGTGTGAGTGAGGAGGTGATTTTTGGGCTAAGGAAGGGTAATGATTTCCCTACCTTATGTTGTATTGGGTTTTGCCCTTAAGTTTAATTCGTGTAAGTGTGCAATATAGATAAGAATGAACACACAAAGAGAGTAAATCACCCACATGTTTGTTTTAATTATATGTAATGTAATATGTACATCTCCGTCAAGATCACAACAACACAAGAACAAAATACAATATATTAGAATTGAAATTAACACGTGCCTAGATGCAAATGTCTAAACCGTTTTAAAGCATCCAATTTCTGTATTTTAGTTCTTATATTATTATATAGTGCACATGTAACAAAAATTAGCAAAAGAATATAATAATACACAAGAATTACTCAACCACACAAGAGCAAGTGTGAACTTCTGCAATGCTAAAAATTTGACCTGCACACCAAAAACAAAGAAGAAAAGTTAACAAAAATATGAAATGAAACCGTTCCCATCTCCGGAAACGGTGCCAAAATTTGATCGGGGGAACTGCACACAAAAAGTGTATGTTTTGAAATTAAGAGTTAAAAATGCGTGCTTTGACTTCCTTGATACTTCCGTTATAGCATAGAGGCTAAAACGAGTCGAATCCGCAAGGACGGGAGGCGATAGGAGCTTACACGGTATGCTCACGTGTGTGTTAAAAGTTCTTCAATGCTTTAAAAGAATGAAAAGAAAAAATAAAAAGTGAAAAGAGAAGAATACGATGAAAACAAAAAATTGAGAAACATAGAAGAATTGTTTTTGTGATTTTGTTTGTATATCTAAAATAAAGTAAAAGAGAAAGAAAACTCATGGTTACTAACTACTAATGACTCCACTAACCATACTAACCTCTTAGTGATACTTGCCTTACATATATCCTTGGCCATCACTAGTCCTTGGTTTAAGAGGGTTTCAAAGCATGACCCATATGATAACTTTTACATCCAAACTCAACAAAACAAGTTCAAGCTAAACTTAAACCATCAAAACTAAATAAGAGTAAGCATGGAGTAAAGTAATGTTAGCTTGTTAGAGAGTTGGATGTTAGAGTGCTAGAATCCATCATCATGAGCCATTAATGGCTCTTGCAAGAGCAAAGCCAAGTAGAGGCTATTAGATTCATGTGGATTATCAAGTAAGAAGTTAGCAAGTTAGTGGTTAGTAATTAGTTGCCATGAGAGAAAATTAGCTAAATATGTAAAAGAAGTTAGAGAAGAAAATAAAGAGAGGTAAAGAGAGAACCTTTCATAGCTTGTCACCTTCTTTTACAAGTACTCTTACTTTTCAGCCATGTACCACTCTCTCTCCTATTACAAGATCTAAAAGAAATGAAAAATACAAAGAGAAAGAATAAGAAGAACTAAAGTAAATTGTCCTAAACTATAACATGGAAAGAAACTACCCTACTCTCTGGATATCTCCCTGAAGAATCCCTAAGGGGGTATTTATAGGCACCAGAGGAAAGGGGGCCAGGGGACAACACTTGGCCCTAGACGCTGGTGCGGCCGCGCCAGTACGGCCGTTAAAACGCGACCAGAGCCGCGAAAATGAGCCGCGTTTCCATGGCTGTACTGGCACTGTGCGCGTGGCACCGCCTGCTGTGTACTTCACGTCGGTCCCCTGTCGGCTGCATGTCCTAGTTTCTGGTTTTGGGCCCCTGATTTTGATAGAATCACCCTCTTGGGTCAATGGCGATCTTTATAGGCCTTTAATCACCATAAATGGTGATTTTGGGTTTTCTTCTTCATTTCCCACACCATGACCTAGAATCACAAAAGAAGGCCATTATTAGTAGTATTTATTATAAAATGAACGTGAAGATATGATATAAAATATGCAATTTTAGAGACTAATCACCCGTCTAGCCCCTTCCTCCGATAGTATGAATGCAACAAACATGCTTAAGTATGCATCTACATATTCAACATTGTTATGCACAATTTTATTCATAGAATTCGAGCAACAATCATTAACACATCAATTTGTTATATGCAATCATCACATATACAGATGTATAGATAAATCATGTGATAAACTAGATTATAATATCAGGATACTCAAGAGCCATTACCCGAAAATCCCTGGTGTACAGAATAGCCCACACATGATACCACGTTTCTATTTGATTAGATTAAGAGATTTTATTGTTATCGCTATCTCGCTTCAGTTCTTCATACAGTTGATGAATTCCTCGACTATAATATACATTTCATTCCTAACTTAGTTCTAATCACCAGTAAGTTTGCAAATCAACACTACACTAATCATCTTATAAGGTTCTACAGCCATAATTTATTTATTGTTCAATTCCCTTGGTTTATTGAATTAATTTCTAAAATTATTCTCGCAAAAGCTTTATGGAAAATTATAGATCTTCAATGTTGCATTTTACATAACACCGTCCCATTTGGGTTTCTTAATGTATTCAAATTTATTTCTTCATATTTCAATATACAACCAACCTGATGATAGAGTCATGATTTTACTTTTTATTTCATATTCTGAGTTAACTTTAATAAGATAAAATGCAACTCATACTCAGAAGTAAGAATTATAACAGTACAAATAGAGGCACAATAATAGAAAGGACACTAAGCGAGGCTCAAATAGTAACCGGAAGAAAGAACTTTAAAATGATTGAATTAAACAAAGGAGGTCAGAAGAGTTTTCAACTTTATTGGTAGTCATTGATAGAATATTAGATTACAAAAAAATGCAAGTGAGGAACTATCCCTCATTAAACCCATGAAAATAATCCCATAAATTTTTCATGAAACTCGAGCAACTAATCAAGACTAATGTTCCACTTATTGGTCAAAGTTCATGTGCTTAGCCTGCACCTTCTCTTTCTAGAATTTAACTCACATGAGCATAACTGAGTATCTAAATTTGTACTTCACCCTTTAAAACTCCTATAACCTTACTATTTTTTCGTCAATAAATAACAGTTTCCTCCAAAACTCAAAGCTGATCTTTTTTCTCTTGTTGATTCTAATTTACTCCATCTCTTTTATACCTTCAAGGAACTCGATGGTACTAAACATCCTGATGAACACTGTATCTTTTACTTGAAGTTTATATAAGGAATTTTTTATGCTCCTAAAATCTTATTTGTTTCAAACTTCTAATTACAACTTTTGATGCTTCCCCAAGTAATCAATTAGTAGTATCCTCAGTGGTGCAAATTCAGAATACTGTAAGTAATTGAAAACATAAGGTAGCTTATTGAGAGGTATTTGAAATAACAGTTAAGACAGGCTTGATTGTTAAATGCCTAATGTCTCCCTCGTTATTTTCATTCAGTCCTTTGAACTCGTTTGCATTCAATTTAATGTGATATATAACAAAGAACAACCGATCGGAGGAGAAGTCAACTTTGGATGGGAAAATGCACCATGTGGTGTTAAAGCGCAGGGATGGTTAAGAATAACAATTAGTCTCACTCGTCATAATATTGTTAAACACCTAATGTTCTTTAAACTTGTAGACATATCCATAATTTGATCAGTTTCATTCTTACGGACACTCTTGCATCCTAGAGACCATCTACATTATCAAAGTAGATTACTATAGCATTCCCTACTATAATTAATACTAATTGCCCAGACTAAGTCCTAGACACATGTAGAAAGCATAGGCTCTGATACCAATTGAATATATACCAAGAAGGGGATGAATAGGTGTAGTGCTAATTTAAGACAATAATGCGGAATTAAAAACTAAATGCTAACACACACATGTAATCAAGAGTGAATCCGAATTCCCCATGAAGTGCTCTGGATATTCTCCTCACGATTCCTCTAAACTAACAGTTAAGGTGCTTCAATAGCTCTCTTGGTTGAACACAAGTGTGGGCACATAAACAATATCAAGTATGTATATATAAGAGCAATAATAACAATTCAAGATATTAAAGAGAGTGTTAAGAGATAGAGAGATCCAAACACAAACACAAGGATATGTTTCGAGGTTCGAGCTACCGCTCTACGTCCCCGCCTTCACACAAAAAGATTTTTACTATCGTAATAGAATCTTTCACAAAGAGACCTCTACTAAGGAATTACAACTTACAAAATGAGAGTACACAACTCCAACTTTCTCACCTCCACACAAGAGGGTAGACACAAAGTCAAGCATAAAGCAAAAAAGATTTACAACTTGGTGACCACAAAGATCACAAACAATACTTGGTGATCTAATGACCACAAATAAAACACCTCTCACAAACAATATTCTAGAGGATAGATTTTAAATGAATAGCTTAAGTATGTAAGTAAACAAAATTTTTGGAAAAGAAACACAAAGAAAACACTTGGAAAAAACTTCTTGATAGATGAAGAAATTGAAAAATAAAACTAGAATTCTCAAAAAAAAAATTTTCTTTGATTTTTCAAAGCTTTGAAACAAATAAAGATTTTGATTTTGAAGCACCAAAACTTGTTTAAAAAATTGCTTACAGAAAACTAGTAGAAGATATGAATTTTAGCTCTAAAAAACCATAATGAAAACTGGCCCCAAAAATCCAAATATATAGACTGTAAAAAACTAGCCATTTAAGGCCAGATTTGACCTGTCTGTCGACTGACCAACGGTCAGATTTCTGACCGTTTAGGTTACCGGTCAACCGCATGGTCAACCCCTCCTAAAACAGAGAAGGGTCTCTCTAAGGTCGGTCGACTGGCCCCCAATAGAAAGTTGGGTTGAGCCAGTCGGTCAACCGCTCTTCGCTACAGTCGACCAGTCGGTCGATCGAGCCAAGGATCTAGGCTTGTGCACGTATCTGTGCACGTTAATTGACTGACTGATTGACCGAGCCAGGATTCGATCGACCGGTCGGTCGACCGCTAACAACCCAAAAACAAGATTTTAGCGTTTAAAACTTAGATTTTGAAACCCATATAAATTCTAATAAAATTTCATAAATTCCACAAAAATAAGTTCATATAAATAAATTGAAGTACAAATATGTGTGATCAAATATCAATACATATTACAAACATATGTAGTATATTTGAGGGAAAGAGATATAGGAATAAATCAAAAACTGTATTTTTGAAAATCCAAACTTTGAAATGGAAATCCGATTTTTCTGTAAACTTATATAAATACAAAAATAAGAATTTAAACACATTTGAGGCATGATGTGTATGGATGTAATCTAATACACATAGTAAATGATTTATTTTTGTTTTTGATAATAAATACTAAAATAAGTTTTGATAAAAACAAAACTTAAACACATGAACTAGATACATTAAAAGAAGTTTTTCTAAACATATATGAAACAACAATATATATGGATGAAATTCAATACATGTAAACCATGTAAACTTCTTTTGATAAAGTCTATTTGTGAAATGGAAAGATGTATACTTGTAATCTAAAACTCAAAACCGTATACATGTTAAACCAAAACTCGAAACTCGATTATATGAGTTTTGTATAAACCAAGTAAACATAAACCTTTAAAATAAAATGGTTAAATTGAAAAACCAAAACTAAACCAAAACATATGTTAGTTTCATGAATGCAAAATGGTTAAATTGAGAACCAAAACTATAAACCTTATGTGTGTAAGAACTTGAGCAAACTCAATACTATTCTATCCTTACACAAGATCTAAACTAATAAAAATCTAAACAATCAAACCTAGACCAAGGTCTCCTTGTCGATCTTCTCCAAGAAGACTTGATCCAAACACGATCAAAAGAGCGAGACTCCATCTTGAGTACTTGATGCGATCTTTAAGCATATGCTCTTGAATCAACTTATGAAAGCTTCGAAACTTGATTTCACGTCTTTGTTGAAGTTAAACATCAACTAAGATCATGATTGAATATTTGAAACTTGATAACTATAAGATCATTAGTATTATAACTTCATAAGTTAGTCATCATCAAAACTAAGGTGAAAGGCCTTTGGGCCAACATCTATTATTCAACTTACATATAAAAGCTAACACGATTGGAATTTGTATCCGTCTACACAGTTAGGTGAAGAGGCTGTTAACACAGGTAAGGCAGAATTCATCTCATTAAGCAAAAATGTTAGAAAACATTAACAAAGCTTGTTGTTTTATTTTAATTATTCCTAATATACATCCGTCTTCAAATTTCTAATGGAGTTGGCTTGCTCCTAGTTGATGTGGTGTTATTGTAAAATTAAAAATACAATATAAACTATATCTTCACATAGCCAAAACAAGTGATGATAAATTCGTAAAACTAGAAATCCGAGCACAAGCACCCAATTTGAACTTCTCAACTTCATTAAGAATTACCCATAGCATTATTAGCCACAACCAAGAAATCAGTTACAATTTACCACCCAATTAGTAACACATATAAAAAAGGATTTAGAATGTATAAAATATTTTCAATATTTCTTAGAATTTCTAATAGATAAATCAAAATTTTCATGAAAAAAATCGATGAACTTCCCCACCTGCTACCCATGGTCGCCCGGCCATCACCCTGCCGCCGTCGCCGCTCGGTGGCGGCCAGCTGCCTGCACGTTGCCCACGCGCCACCTACACACCAGATCTAGAAAGGGAGGGAAAGACGGGAAAAAAGAGAGAGAGGGACTGCCACCTCCCTCCCCTATGGCCACCGGCGACCGCCTCCCCCGTGCTATTGTCCACCTATGCTGCCCCCTCTACCGCCCACTTGCGCCACCCCCTTCTGCCATTGCCATGCGGGAACAAATCAGAGAGAGGGAGGAAGAGAGAGAGGAGAGAAATTGAGGGCAAGGAAACAGATTGAGAGGGGAGGTCAGTTTTAAGGGGGATTTGCTGTCGATTCTCTTCAGGGAAGAGGATAGAGGGAAAGAAACTTGGGGAAAGGAAAGAGAGAAGATTAGGGAGAAGAATGAATTGCATATCTCATATTCCCCCTAAATACCCATTTAGACAATTATGTAATATATACTCTAAGCTGCCACATGGCCCTTCTCTCATTCTCAAGTACCCCAAGATTATGCCACCTCAATACCACCAGTTAATTTAAGATTTTAACATTTAGGGAAATTACTAGGAAAGTTTACATGATGAAGTATGATTATATATTTATTAATGACAATCCCAATTACTCATATACCTGTATATACACATGTATGTACAATTGTCAATATTTCATCTCACTCCAAAACTTCCACAAAATATATAAAAAATTCATTTTTACCCAAGATTAATTAAATTATCACCTAAGATAATCTTGTATATTCTCTTTTAATCACATGTTAGAATACTTAATCCAGATTTCAAAAAAATCAGGGTATTACAAGCTATACCCTATGAGACAAAGAGTAAAAGTCCTAGAGTTGTTGGTGAAGTGGAAAAAGTTGATGAAAAATCAAACATGGTGCTCCGATATGATCATGCTGAAGAGTACGAGAATTATTTCCTACAATTTGGCCAGAATAATGGTATTGTGACCCACTTCACAAATGAGAAAGATGAAATTTTACCTAGAGGGGGGTGAATAGGTGTAAGGCTAATCAAAACAATATTAATGCAAAATAAAAATGAGATGATGCAAACGATCACTCAAAGCAAGATTAGAAGCCGTAAACCTCGTGAAGGGTTCTGAACTTCTTCCTCGTGATTCCTCTAGATAAGAGTTTGAGGTGCTCAATGCAATCTTATTGTAAGAGTATAGACCGAGAATAAATGAATGAATATAAAGTAGATAAGATAGACAAGTAAATCAATCACAAACAAAGATATTTGTTTTGAGGTTCGAGCCACCGCTTTACGTCCCCGCCTTCACCACTGTGAAGAATTTCCAATCCACTAGAACTTTCCACCAAAAAATTACAACTGTACGGAGTACACAACTCCCCAACACACTCCTCTAGTCCAGAGGTAGCGCAGTAACAATACAATAAGCACTAGGTAATCAAAATACTACAAACTCTCTTGAAAATACTTCTTTACAAAACCCTAGAGAATAATATATAAGATTGAAGCTCAAGATTTTGTAAGTAAAATTTAAAAATAGAAGAGAGATTTTCAGATCCAAAACTTGAAGAGAATTTCAGAGGATAAAAGCACAAAAATTGAAACAAAAACTTTTTCTCAAGTAAGCACAAACTTTTAATCTTTCAAATTGTTATAAAAACCTCTACTCTAATGACCCCTTTATATAGGTTTTAGAAAGAGTAAACTTAGAATAGTTTTACCAGCATAAAAGAGGAATAAATTGACCCTCAAAATCAACTATCCACGTTTTGAATTTGAACATGTTTTAAAAACAATTAAAACAAAACAGTCAGGATTGCCAATCTGGCATACTGGCGGTCGACTGGCCGGTCGACCGGTAGATTCAAAAATCTGACCGTTAGCTCTTCCCAGTAGACCGGTCGGTCGACCGTGATAAACCGAGAGTTGGCTACTTACAGTCGGTCGACCACCCGGTCGACCGTAACAGGGACCAGTCGATCGCCCGGTAGACCGGGAACGTGCACAACGTGCACACCCCCTAATTGCTAGAACTCTGGTCGACCGTGCGGTCTGCCGACTGTAAGCAGCCAACTCTCGGTTTGTCACGGTCGACCGACCTTGGCCAAAACAGATTTGAAAACTCTTTTTAATGATAAATAAAATTTTAAAATATTTTTATTTGGATTTTTGGAAGATAGGAAACATACACAGCTATTAGGTATAAGTTCTAAACTTGATAATAAATATTTTAGAAAATTTGAGAGCCAAAATTATACTTTTGAAAAACGTGCATTTTGGTGGGTGTGTGTGTGTATTTTTGAGCTTCTACCATATATACTAATATTTAACAAAAACTATTTATAAGATAAGTCTACAAACAGGCATCTCTGAAACTTTATGCTGAGCAGTGATTGAGTTAGAGCCTAATATCCCATGCTTGAGCCATCCATATCTGTACCAACCTGAAATTCATTCTTGAACTTCTATTAGTACCATATAGCTTTTATATGGTTTGTTATCATCAAAACACATAATCCGGGGATTGTAACCTTTAGGCCAACAATCCCCCTTTTTGGGATGACAAAACTTATAAGCTATAAAACAAAATATAGGAAGGAGGTAAATTCCCCCTCAAATGATGCTCTATTATTAAGTACAAAACATGAAACATATATGAGATAACATGAAAATATATATGAGATACTTTTTCCCCTTTTTGTCATACATCAAAAAGGGTAAACAACTATGAAAAATCATCAATCAATAATATAAACATTTAGTTCACCACATATAAAAGAAAATCTGTTAAAATCAAGTGGTTTAGTAAAAATATCTGCAAGTTGAAACTCAGTAGAAACATAATCAATTTCAATATCACCTTTCTCATGATGATCTCTAAGAAAGTGATATTGAATCTTTATGTGCTTAGTCTTACTATGTTAATTTGCATTTTTAGTCATATGAATAGTACTAGTATTATCACAAAATATTTTAACATGATCATAATGCAAATCATAATTAAGGAGAGTATGTTTCATCCAAAAGACTTGTGCACAACAAGACCCAGCAGCAACATACTCCGCCTCGACGGTTGAGAGGGCTAAAAAAATTTGTTTCTTGGAATACCATGAAACAAGACAATTTCCTAGAAACTGACATGTTCCACTTGTACTCTTCCTATCCACTCTACAACCTGCATAGTCAACATCCGAAAAACTCGTCATTGAAAATAATCTGATCTTCGGATACCATAGACCCATTCCAATAGTGCCCTTAAAGTATCGAATAATGTGTTTTACTGCAATCAAGTGAGATTCTTTAGGGCAAGATTAGAATGTAGCACAAAGACATACACTAAACATGATATCCAGCCTACTAGCCATTAAATACAATAAACTACCAATCATGCTTCTATAAAGTTTTATGTCTACACTTTTACCTTGTTCATCCTTGTCAAGTTTGGTTATGGAGCCATGGGAGTTTTGCTTGTCTTATGGGTTCCTTTGTGTACTTGACTTGACTTATAAAGATCCCACCACTCCTTTACTTATTTTGGAGTCCAAGGAAGTAGTTTAGCTCTCCCATCATAGACATCTCAAACTCATTCTGCATACATGATTCAAACTCTTTGTAAAGTATTTCGTTAGTAGATCCAAAAATTATATCATCAACATAAATTTGAACAATGAGAATGTCACTATCAACATGCTTAGTAAACAAAGTAGTATCTACTTTACCTTTAACAAAATCATTTGAAAGAAGAAATGTTGAAAGTCTTTCATACCAAGCTCTAGGAGCTTGTTTTAAAACATACAAAGCTTTATCTAGTTTGAAAATAAAATTTGGATGTATAGGATCAACAAACCCAGGAGGTTATTCAACATATACTTCCTCTTCAATAAAACCATTTAAAAATGCGCTTTTGACATCCATTTGAAAAAGTTTGAAATTTTTATAAGAAGCAAAAGCAAGTGTGATCCGTATAGCTTCGAGCCATGCTACGGGTGCAAAGGTTTCCTCAAAATCGATTCTCTCGATTTGGGTGTAATCTTGGGCCACTAACCTAGCCTTATTCCTAACAATATTTTCTGACTCATCCAACTTTTTCCTAAAAATCCATTTAGTACCAATTGTTGGTCTATCACAGGGTCTAGGAGCGAGATGTCAAACTTGGTTGCGCTCAAATTGATTGAGCTCATCTTGCATTGCAAGCAACCATATGAGTCGCCCTCGGCTTCGAGGATGTTTTTGGGTTCAATATGAGAAATAAAAGCATAATGATCACACAAATCATGGAGTTTGGAGCGAGTAGATACCCCCTTTGATACATCACCTATGTGAGATCATTGGGATGACTTGTAGCATATCTCCAATCTTTTGGAAGTGGTTAAGATGGTTCCACTTCATCCTCTTGAACTTCACCATTAAGTTTTTGCTTGTCTTCTTGGGTGAGTGGGTCCTTCAAGGATACTTTCTCCATGTCTTCACCTAAAGTGTCAATCTCTACAACATTGTTAACAAAAGCATCAGATTCTTCAAACTTAACATGCATAGATTCTTCAATTATAAGAGATGATTTATTGAACACTCCATAAGCTTTGCTAGTATTAGAATAACCAACAAAAATTGCTTCAAAAGCCTCAGCATCAAATTTACCCAAGTTATCTTTGGTGTTCAAAACAAAACATTTGCAGTCAAAAACTCTAAAATATGAAATATTTGGTTTTCTTGAATAATAAATTTCAAAAGAAGTTTTGAAAGAATTTTTACATTAATAAATTCTATTCATGCGGTGTTTAAGGCCCCGGTCCATACGTATTGAGGGAGCCCGTATTCACTAATCATAGTCTTAGCCATTTCTTGAAGAGTACGATTCTTCCTTTCAATGACTTTATTTTGTTGTGGAGTTCTAGGACATGACAACTCATGCTTAATTCCATTATGAGTAATAAAGAATTGGTTGATGAACTCACCACCTCTATCACTTCTTATATGCAAAATTAAAAAACCTTTTTCTTTTTCGACCCTTTTTTGAAAAACATTAAAATGCGAAAAAGGTTGATCTTTATGTTCCAAAAAAAAATCCACGTAAAAATGGAAAAAATCATCAACTAAAACAAATACATAGCGATTTTTATTTTAAACTTTTAGTTTTAGTAGGACCAAACAAATCCATATGGATCAATTCTAATGGCCTAGATGTCATGATATCCTTGACTGGTTTGAAAGAGAACTTGGTTTGTTTCCCAAGTTAGCACGCATCACAAATGCGGTCCTTCTCAAACTTCAAGCAAGGAATACCCTTCACCGATTCCTTAGAATTGATTCTAGAAAGATGGTCGAAAGATACATGGGCCTAATTTTCTATGTCATAACCATGACTCCTCATTAAAAGCATTTAAACATTTAGTTTTGCAATCTAGATTGTACATATCAATAATATAAACATTATTTTCACAAAATCCGGTGAGAATACAATCATTGGAATTACAATCAAAAATGTTACAAGAAGATTCATCAAAAATAACTTTGAGACCACGATCACATAATTGACTAATACTAAGTAGATTATGGTTAAGACCATCAACTAAAATAATATTTTCAATTAAGGGAGATGTACCAATTTTGATGTTACCTATACCGATAATGTTGCTTTTGGAATCATCTCTGAAGTTGACGGTACCACCTTCAACGTACCTTGATAGGGTTGCAAAATTGTTAATGTTCCATGTCATGTGCCTTGAGCAACCACTATCAAGGTACCACCGCTCCCTACGTCTTGGAGCCTTGGTGTGTACCTATATCAAACAATGAAGTTGTTGATTTTGGTGCCCATTGATCGAGGTAAAACCGCGCACAAAAAGTGTATGTTTTGCAATGAAGATTTAAAGTGTGTGTGTGCTTTGACTTCCTCGATACTTCCGTTATAGCATGAGGCTAAAACGAGTCGAATCCACAAGGATGGGAGGCGATAGAAGCTTTACCGGTTGATTCACGTGTTTGTTAAAAAGTTCTTCAAAGTTTTAAAGAATCAAAAGAAAAGAAATGGAAAGATACGATGAAAACAAAGAAGTGGGAAACATAGAAAAGAATGATTTTTGTTGTTTTGTTTATATCTAAAATAAAGTGAAAGAAAAAGAAAACCCATGGCTACTAACTGCTAATGACTCCACCAACATGCTAACCTCTTAGTGATAGTTGCCTCACATGTATCATTGGCCATCACTAGTCCTTGGTTCAAGAGCTATTCAAAGCATGACCCATATGTAACTCATCACAACTCAACTCTACAAAGCAAGTTCAAGCTACACTTAAACCATCAAAACTAAAAGTAAGCATGGAGCAAAGTATTATTAGCTTATTAGTGGTTAGAAAGCTAGAGTTAGATCCATCATCATGAGCCATCAATGGCTCTTGCAAGAGCAAGGCCAAGTAGAGGCTATTAGATTCATGTGGATTATCATAAAAGAAGTTAGAATAGTTGGTGGTTAGTAGTTAGTGCCATGAGAGAAAAGATTAGCTACACATGTAAAAGAGATTGGAGAGAAGAAAATATAGAGAGGTAAAGAGAGCACCTTTTATAGCTTGTCACCTTCTATTACAAGCACTCTTGCATTCCAAGCATGTATCACTCTCTCTCCCTATTACAAAATCTACAAAATAGAAAATACAATGGAGGAAGAAGAACTAACCTAAACTAAACTACCCTAAACTATAACATGAAGATGAAACTACTCCTAAAACTTTGCATATATCCCACTCTGGAAAACCCCAAGGGTATTTATAAGCATCAGGGGAACGGGGGGCCAGGGGACAGACCCTGGCCTAAAGCGGCGCGCGCGCCGCGGCCGTACGGCAGCGGAAACGCGGCCCAGGCCGCGTTTTCGCGGCCATACGGTGGCCGCGCGCGTGGCGCTTCGAGCCGCGCGCGGTCTCGTCTGTCCCTGTCAGGCTCTGTGCCCAGTTTCGTCTTTGCAGCCCCTGATTTTGTCGAATCAGCTCCTCTAGGTCAATGGCTATGATAATAGGCTTTTAATCACCAATTAAATGGTGATTTAGATCTTCTTCTTCATTTGCACACCATGATCCTAGGATCAAGCAAGTAACGTATTATTAGCAGAATTTATTATCAAATAAATGTGAGAATGTGATGAAAATTATGCAAAATTAGAGACTAATCACCCATATTTTCTTGGGTCCTATGATGTTAGCACTTCGAACCCAAACATGATTATTAGTACCATTTATACGATCATAACAAAATTTAGATAGATGACCATTTCGGCCACAATAAGTACATTTATAAAATCTCCACACTTGAAAGCATGATGTGCATGATGAATATGTGGTTTATGAGCATGGTGAACATGTGGTGTATGAACATGCTTGGTGTGTGTTTTAGAAGTGTGAGCATGTGTAATATGAATGTGTTTCTTTGAAGCATTTTTCTTTAAAAACATGTCTTCGAATTTAGCTTTGTTGAACTCACATTTTTTTAAAACATTTCCCAAATTTTAATTTTAATATTTAAGATAGAAATTTCATTTTCATCAATCTTAGGAAACTCAGCTTTACATGAAACCTTTTATGCATCAAAATCCCTTTGTGTTGACAATAGAGTGGAAGACGAATCATCTTTTTCTTTGGAAAGAATAATAACTTTGTTTTGAAGAACTTCATTTTCCTTTTTCATTGTTAGACAATTTTTCTTTAAAGAATCATAACTATTTGAAAGTTCTATAAAAGTATTTAATAAATCATCTTAAGTTACTCCACTATCATCAAAAGATGGTTTAGAATTTAACCTTGGATGTGTTTGCCATAAAACACACGTTTGTAGTGTCCACCTCCTCTTCAGATTCACTTTCTGAATCTCAAGTAGCTTTGAGAGCTTTCTTCATAAATGGCTTCTTTTTCTTAATAGAAGAAGATATCTTATGTCTGAAATCTATACATTCGGCCATGATATGTCCGGGTTTCTGATAGTTGAAGCAAATAATTTTCTTTTCCTCCTTTCCTTGCCATCGTCTCCTATGGTTGTATTTTGCCTTGTTGTATGTTCTTATTACATTTCTTACAATGAGAGATAGTTCTTCATCTTTTTCTTCTTCTTCATCGTCGGAGATGGCGGGAGTAGATTTGAATGCGATAGTCTTCTTCTTTTGTGGCGCCATTTCTTCTCTTACCTTTTTCTCCGTCTCATGGGTCTTAAGGTTGCCGTTAAGACCAATGAGCTCCATCTCATCTTTATCATTCAACTCCTTCAATGTGGTAGCTTTGACTTCCCAAAACGGTGGAAGTGCGCAAATGACCTTTCGGACCTTTTGATCATTGTTGATTTCATCACCTAGAGAAGCAAAACCACTAGTTATTTTAGTAAACTTCATAATCATATCATCAATATATTCATTTTCTTACATTTTAAAGCTTTCATATTGGGAACGCAAGAGATCAATTTTAGCTCTCTTGACTTGTGATGTTCCCTCATGAGTGACCAATAAGTGTTGCCAAATCTCATGCGGATTTGTAATGAATGACCCGTGTAGTGTCATCCTCATTCAATGCTGAAAACAAGGCATTTTCAGCCTTTGAATTAGCATCATATTTCATGGAGGAAAGATCGGATCAAGTGTCCTCCTCACCGGTAGGTGCACTATAGGGTTTGGTCACCGTCTTTGCAACCCGGCTTCCTAGGGATTGCAAAAATACGATCATCCTAACTTTCCATATGGGAAAGTTAAGGCCATCAAACTTGGGAGGGTCCTAATATTGTCGGCCATCTTTACTAGTGGATGAATGAAGAAATTAATAAAATGATTAGCAAATTAGGATCTCTCTAAGGATATTAAGCCAAAAACTAGAGACCTTGCTCTAATACCAATTGAAATTACACCTAGAGGGGGGTGAATAGGTGCAAGAATAATCAAATCAATATTCAATGCAAAATAAAAATGAGATGATGCAAACGATTACTCAAAGTAAGATTAGAAGCCGTATACCCCGTGAAGGGTTCTAAACTTCTTCCTCGTGATTCCTCTAGATAAGAGTTTGAGGTGCTCAATGCAATCTTGTTGTAAGAGTATAGATCGACAATAAATGAATGAATATAAAGTAGATAAGATTGAAAAGTAAATCAATCGCAAACAAAGAGATTTGTTTCGAGGTTCGAGCCACTGTGAAGGATTTTCAATCCACTAGAACTTTCCATCAAAGGAATTACAACCACTATGGAGTACACAACTCCCCAACACACTCCTCTAGTCCAGAAGTAGAACAGCAATAATACAATAAGCACTGGGTGATCAAAAGACTACAAACTCTCTCTTGAAAACGCTTCTTTACAAAATCCTAGATAATAATATATAAGATTGAAGCTCAAGATTTTGTAAGTGAAATTTAAAAATAGAAGAGAGATTTTCAGAACCAAAACTTGAAGAGAATTTCAGAGAATAAAAGCACAAAAACTGAAACAAAAACTTTTTCTCAAGTAAGCACCAAACTTTGAATCTTTCAAATTGTTGTTATAAAAACCTCTACCTTAATAACCCCTTTATATAGGTTTTAGGAAGAGTAAACTTAGAATAGTTTTACCAGCATAAAAGAGGAATAAATTTACCCTCAAAATCAACTATCCACGTTTGAATTTAGACATGTTTAAAAACAGTTAAAACAAAATAGTCAGAATTGCCAATCTGGCATACTGGCGATCGACCGGCCGATCGACCGGTAAATTCAAAAATCTGACTGTTAGCTCTTCGGGTCGACCGGTCGGTCGACCGTGACAAACTGAAAGTTAGCTGCTTACAGTCGGTCGACCGCTCGGTCGGCTGCAATAGGGACCGGTCGGCCGCCCGGTCGACCGGGAACGTGCACAACCCCCAAATGCAAGAACTCTGGTCGACCGTGCGATCGACCTTCTGGCTTGTAATAGGCACGGTCGACTGCCTGGTCAACTGACCTTGGCCAGAACAGATTTGAAAACTCTTTTGAAGATAATAAAATTTTTAAATATTTTTATTTGGATTTTTGAAGATAGGAAACATATACAGCTACTAGGTATAAGTTCTAAACTTGATAAAAAATTATTTTAGAAATTTTGAGAACCAAAATCGTACTTTTGAAAAATGTGCATTTTGGTGTGTGTGTGTATTTTTGAGCTTCAACCATATATACTAATCTAACAAAAACTATTTACAAGACGAGTCTACAAGCAGGCATCTCTAAAACTTGATGTTGAGCAGTGATTGAGCTAGAGCCTAATATCCCATACTTGAGCCATCCATACCTGTACTAACCTGAAATTCATCCTTGAACTTCTATTAGTACCAAATAACTTTTATATGGTTTGTTATCATCAAAACACATAACCCGGGAATTGTAGCCTTTGGGCCAACAAACGATAGTGTGCCAAAGAGATAAATTGTACCTTACTGGAGAAGGTTCGATATTTATTGTCTAATACATAATTAGATAAATTATTTTGGGTTGAGGCGATTGTGTATGCTCTTGAATAGGCTACCTATGACTACGATTGGAGGTAAGACTCCAATGAAAATTTGGTCAGGTGGAACTGCTTGTGACCATAGTTCACTTAGAGCATTTAGTTATCCTGCCTATGTATTGGCCCAAAGGCCTTTCACCTTAGTTTTGATGATGACTAACTTATGAAGGTTATTTTGCTAATGATCTTGTGTTTAATAAGTTTCAGATATTGATCAAGACTTAGTAGATGATTAGCTTCAACAAAGGATTCAAAGTTAAGTTTTGAAGTTAACACATCATGATTTAAGAGCTCGCGCGTCTAGATAGCATCTAGCACTCGGTTGGAGTCATGCTCATTTGGATCATGTTTGGATCAAGTCAGCTTGGAGAAGGATTCTACAAGAAGACTTCAGTTTGTTTAGTTGAGTTTTGCTTTAGATCTTGTGTAAAGATAGACTAGTGTTTGATATGCTCAAGTCTACACACACTCAAGTTCAATAGCTTTTGTTTCAGTTTAACCGGTTTTGGATTTTCAAGAATATATCTTTAGTTTTCATGAATAGATAGAATCAAAAGAAGTTTATATGGTTTATATGTATAGTGGATTCATTCATATATATATTGTTTAGTTCATATTATCTAAAAACTTATTTTGATGATTCTAGTTCATGTGTTTCAAGTTTTTTTTTTTATAACAAAACTTAGTTTTGGATTTAATGTAAAAAACATAGATATATCTTTTATATGTGTATTGGATTTTATCCATACACAATATGATTCAAAAGTATTTCTATATCATGTTTTGTATTTATACATGTTTTGGAGGAAATGAATTTTCATTTCAAATCTAAGTTTTGAAAAATACCATTTTTGGTTTAAAACTAAATTTTTCATATCACAAAAATAGTTCAAATTGTTTGAAATATGTGTTGAATTTTAGTCACACCTATTTGTTCTTCAAATATTTATAAGAACTTATTTTTGTAGATTTTATGTGAGTTTATGGGATTTTATAGGTATTAAAAAGACCAAGTTTTCAAACCTAAAAAACCCAGTCTTAGACCTCTGGCGGTCGACCGACCGGTCAACCGATGGCACAGACATGCACAACTTGCGTTGGCCTAGGGCCGGTCGACCGGACTGTCGACTAATCCAGAGAGCTTGCTCTTTGGATCTGGCCCTGGTCGATCGTGCGGTCAACTGACCAGAGAATTCACTCTTTAGTTCTGTCCTCGGTCGACCGGGCAGTCAACTGACAGGCAAATTTCCTTGGGGCGGTCGACCGATAAACCCAACGGTCAAAAATCTGACCATTGGCCGGTCGACCGACAGGTTAGTTTTGACCTGATCTGGACCCCAATGACATATTTTCAGACCCTATAAATATGGGTCCTTTGAGGCTAGTTTAACTAAGATTTTTGATAGCAATTTTCCCTACCTTCTCAAGTGTTTTTAACAAAATTTTCAAAAGAGTTTTTGTGCCAAAAATTCTCTTATCATTAATTGTTTCAAAGTTTTTGGAAAATCAAAGAAAATCAAGATTTGGGAATTCTAGTTTTGCTCATCATTTCTTTATCTATCAAGAAGTTTTTCACAAGAGTTTTATTTATGTTTTTTTTTTTCCAAAACACTTTGTTTTTCTCACACTTAAACTTGTAAATCACCTAGAGGGGTGAGTGAATAGGTGATGGCTGTACTAAATGATAAATAATACGGAATTAAAATTTACTTGCTAGTAACCAAGCAAATACCAATCACAATTTAAGAAATACTTGCTAATAAGTAAACAATATAAGTGTGCAAGTAAGTAAAGAGAGAGTAGAGTGAAGAGAAAAAGAGTAAGCAATTACAAACACGATGATATATTCTGAGGTTCGAGCTACTGCTCTATGTCCCTGTCTTCAACACTATAAAGGATTTTCACTATGACCGATCTCACTAGATTGTCAACCATTACAAGTTCTCACTAGAACTCAATGGACTCACAAGTCCTCTCTCACGGTGTCGCAACACCAACATGGAGCTCATTAGCTCACTTGAGACCACAACCTCTACAACTTCTCAATAGAAGAAAATCGGCGATTTTCACTTGATCACAAATGGCTCACAAGCACAATCCTATAACCAAGATGAGCTAGTAAAACTCTTTGGGATTGTGTAGTGATAATAACTTGTAGATATTTAGAGGGAAGGATCAAGCTAAAAATCAAGAATATGAAATTTTAGCTCAAAAGAAAATCTTTTAAGAAAAACCTAAATCTGGATGTAAACTTATAAAAACTTGATCTAAACTTTAAAAATATTGTTTGAAGGTTTTTCTATAGTCCCACTATTTATTGCGGATGAAAACATGAGTAGAAGATCCAAAAGAGTCATTGGGAAAAGACTCATAAAAAGACAAAACAGAATATAGCCGTTGGGAAAAATATAGAAGAAAATTCTTCTGTCGGTCGACCGGCTAGTCAACCGCCAACGATCAGATTTTCGACCGTTGGGGATAGCGGTTGACCAGTCGGTCGATTGTTGCTCCTAACCAGAGAGCTAAACTCTCTGTCGGTCGACCAGGGCGGTCGATGGGACCCAGCCAAGAGCAAAGCTCTTGCAGTCGGTCGACCGCCCGGTCGACCGAAGTGCACAAATGCACTTTGGTGCATGTCGGTCGACCGGTCAGTCGACCGACAAAGCAATTTTACTCTTCCTACGATCGACCGGTCAGTCGACCGACAATGGACCAAAAGTAAGGTATAGAAATCTTTTTGAAACCATTCTTTTTCTGACAAAATAACTTTTATTCTTTAAATACAAAATAGAGTTCTAGGGACTTGTAGAATTAGTGTGTGATCATGGATCAATACAAAATAAAATTAGAACCATATTTTGTAAAAACAGTTTTGTAAATCGAAAACCCGATTTTCTGAAACTCGTTTTTCTGAAACTCAATTTTGAAAATGATAAAGAGAATAGTTATAAACTTTTTTTAAAAACACATAGGAGTATGAAATATGTGTGTGTATATATATGTCAATCCTAAAAGCTATCAAACTATATCATCTTGGTTTTAACAAATGACTATAAATCCTATCTAAAATACAAAAGTAAAAATGCAAATCTTAATATAGTCTTTTCTAGTATACTTGATCCTTGAGCTCTTCTATGTGCTTAGGCTCTAGGATCTATATCTTCTTGGCTTTCAAATGTGTGAGTCTTGGTGATGGAGCCGAAATGCAACAAATAGTTAACTTAAATCTTTGTTAAGCAAAATTGTTAAAAACATAACTACATATATTTTGTTATTATCAAAACTAGGGCTAATGGCCTTTGGGCCAACAATCTCCCCCTTTTTGATGATTACAAAACACATGGAGTTATCACAAATAATTTGGGAAGAGACTTCAAGCGTAGCTCTTGCTAAACACATGCATATATCAAAATATGACATAAGTTAGATGCATCAATAAAAGTATATGAATAAGATATATCAATCAAGTTCTATGAAACCCCTCTATGCATACCAAGAATACAGAATTACAATGGTGTATGCACAAACAGTTTCCTCCAACTAACCAATAACCTCCAACCTCCAAAATAAATGATAGATGGTTTACAAAGGATACTAAAAAATACAAACATACCACACACCACACACCACACACAGAAGATATGTATCAAATATATCAACAGAAAGAAAGAGATACATAACTTCTCAAAGACAATAGTGATGTCATAAAATAAATTTGTCCACACAGAGGTTCATGCCAACCTCAAAACAAGTTACATACTACAAAATAAGTACTGCAATGTAAAAACACATGTCCACGTACTACATGTCCACAAATAAATAGTACATAAATAAAAACTCAAATAAAAACACCCAAGATAACTCCATAGAATATCTCTCCCCTTTTTTGTCATCAATAAAAGGGATCAATCTTCCTGAAAGTTGGGATCTTCGGGAGGAGCAGGTACCTCGGAAGGAGCTGGAGGAGGTACCTAAGTGTCAAACGGAGGACCCGATGCAGGAAGGGGCTGTGAGTGGCCTCTCGAAAGTGGAACAGGACAAGCGTTCCTACTGTAGGTCTCGTCGACACAACTCTAGAGATAGCAAATAGAATCGCAGATGTACTGTAGGTCATTGTCAACTCTGTGCTCCATCCTTTAAAAATTTGCAGTCATTTTCAGGTCATGCTCCCGAAGCTTAGCAAAGAGAGCTAAGTATGGATCAAAAGAGGCTGAAGAAAATCCAGGGACAATAGTTGAAATCACCTAGAGGGGGTAAATAGGTGATAATGCTAATCAATGCACAATTAAAAATTGTTATGATGCAACGATCACCCAAAATAAGACTAGAAGCCGAATACCCTGTGAAGGGCTCTGAACTCCTTCCTCGTGATTCCTCTAGATAAGAGTTTGAGGTGCGTATTGCAATCTTGTTGTATGAGTATTTGATCGACAATATGAATATGAAACAAGTGAATATTGCAATGAATATGAAGCAATGAATATGAAGCAAGGAATTAAAGCAAATAAACCAAACGCAAACACAGAGAATTTTTTCGAGGTTCGAGCACCAAGCTCTACGTCCCCGCCTTCACCCAGAAGGATTTCCAACCACTATAACTTCACAAAGAGTTACAATCACACCGGAGTACCCAACTCCTTAATCACGAATACAAGTATCTCTTGGTGATCAAAAGACCACAAACCCTCTTTTGAAAAAGCTTTTTCCCTTACAAAAACCCTATAGAACAATGAGTAGGATTGAAGCTCAAGTATTGTAGTGGAAAAAGAAAATGATTTAGAAGAGAGCTTTGAATCAAAAACTTCAGAAATGAGAGAGATTTTTCAGCACAAAAACAGAGAACAAAACTCTTTTGAAAGCCTTTAAACTTTGAGTATTTTTGCAAATGATTGATATGTTAATCATAACCCTAATCACCCCTATTTATAGGATAGAGCTAGGGATTAAAGGATAAATTAACACAATGGTAATTAGGAAGAATTTGACCGAGAAAACAGCCCTAAACTCGTTTAGAGACAAAAAGGATGATTTAAAATGTGTTTAAAAATGTAGCCGTTAAGGCTGAAACACAGCCTCGGTTGACCGGCCGGTCGACCGGGTTTCAAAAAATAGATCCGTTGCAGGCCCACGGTCGACCGCCCGGTCGATTGCAACAAGCAGAGAGTTGCTGGCTTTCAGTCAGCCGAAGGTCGGTCGACCGAACAGGGGTCCGGTCGACCGCCCGGTTGACCGGGAGACGTGCACGCATGCACGCACCCAAACAGTCAGATTTCCGGTCGACCGGTCGGTCGACCGATCTGACCTGAAACAGAGTCGGTCGACCGGCCGGTCGACCGCCTCAGGTCAAAAACTGAAATTTGAAAAGGATTTTGAGGAGATTTTGATAGTTTACAAAATAGTTTCAATCAGAACTATGTATAATACGCAAAATTGAGTTTATAAGTAATAGACTATATTTAAAAATATTTTGTATATATATATAGGAGAAATTTTTAGAAAAGACATGTGCGCAAAAACTTGTGTGTAGGAATTTTGAGCTTCAAACCTATTCACTATTCTTTAACAAAACTATAAAACTAAAAAACAAATCTAATGAAGTCTCTGAGCCATAATGAAGTCTTGAGCCATGCAATATCATGCTAGAGCCTTCTCTTCTATGAATATTTCCTCTTGTGCCATTTGCCTTATTTGCTCCATGAACCTAGAAAACCTTGCAATAGCTAAGCAATGGCCTTCATAAAAGGTACTAACCTGAAACTCATCTTAAACAAACTTATTAGTACCATATAGCTTCTATGTGTTTTGTTATCATCAAAACTTTAAACAAATGGAGAGTGTAACATTTTGGGCCAACAATAGTAGGAATGATAGAAGGGGGTTGAGGAGCAGGAACACGCTCCCTAGCACGCATCCTTTTTAGGAGAGTGCTGTTGATATCAACAGACAGTTCGATGGACTGTTCAGCAGCAAGATCAAATTTTAGTTGTTTGAGGAGGTGGGTAATGAGCATCCCAAATGGCAGGTGCCGGTTTGGGATAAGGAGGTGCTCAAAAGCCATGTAATCGATGATAAGCTTGGGAATATTAACTTTAAAGCTTTTCAGAAGGCAATAGATCAAGAGGGGAGCAGAACCTAGTGCATGACTATATTCTCTTGATTTTGACAAGAAATTATAGAACACGATTTTGGTTAGGACTTTTGGCGGTGAGTGTATAATACTTTTGAAATCACCTAAAGGGGGGTGAATAGGTGATAATGCTAATCAATGCACAAATTTAAAATGTTATGATGCAACGATCACCCGAAACAAGATTAGAAGCTGAATACCCCGTGAAGGGCTCTGAACTCCTTCCTCGTGATTCCTCTAGATAAGAGTTTGAGGTGCGCAATGCAATCTTATTGTATGAGTATTGATCGACAATGTAGCAATGAATATAAAGCAAGAAATAACACAAATAAACCAATCGCAAACACAGAGATTTGTTTCGAGGTTCGAGCACCCAGCTCTACGTCCCTGCCTTCACCCAGAAGGATTTATGAACCACTACAACTCTCACAAAGAATTACAACCACAAGGGAGTACCCAACTCCTCAATCACACTCCTCTAGTCCAGAGGTAGTGGAGCCACAAATACAAGAATATCTTGGTGATCAAAGACCACAAACCCTCTTTTGAAAAACCTTTTCCTTATAAAAACCCTAGAGAATAATGTGTAGGATTGAAGCTCAAGTTTTGTAAGTGAAAAAGTAAATAAAATTGAAGAGAGTTTTGAATCAAAAACTTCAGTAAAAGAGAATTTTGAGCACAAAAACTGAGAGCAAAAACTTCTTTTGAAAGATTTAAACTTGATTTCTTTTGCAAAGGATTGTTGTAATCACCTCAACCCTAATCATCCCTATTTATAGGATAAAGGTAGGGATTAAAGAGTAAACTGTTATAATAAATAATTAGGAAAGATTAGACCCAAATCCAGCCCTCAAATTCGTTTAGAAAAGAAAATCACGTTTTAAAACGTGTTTAAAAAACTAGCCGTTTGGGCTGAAATCAAGCTCACGGTCGACTGGCCGGTCGACCGGTTTTTAAAAAAAAAATAACCGTTGCCAGCCCACGGTTGACCGCCCGGTCGATCGTAACAAACAGAAACATAGGTGCTTTCAGTCGGCCGAAGGTCGGTCGACCGATATGGGGTCCGGTCGACCGCCCGGTTGACGGGAAACGTGCACACATGCACGCACCCAAACGGTCAGAAGCGCGGTCGACCGGCCGGTCGACCGTTCTGACCTGAAACTGAGCCGGTCGACCGTTCGGTCGACCGCAACAGGCCAAAAATAGATCTTTTGAAAATGGTTTAGAAAATACTGATAATTTTCAAATAAAATTTTGATCAAGACTTGGTATACTATATAAAATAGAGTTTGTAAGTATTAAAATATGTTTTTTAAAAATATTTTGAATATATGAGAAATACCTTAAAATAAATCATGTGCAAAATCTTGTGTGTGGGGAATATTGAGCTTCAACACTATACACTATCCTTTAACAAACTAAAAATATAAAATCTAAGAAATGAAGTCTCTGAGCCGCGTTACACCAAACTGGAGCCTTCTCTTCTATGAAAACGTCCTCTTACGCCATTTGCCTTTTAGCATCATAATTCCTTGCAATAACTTAGAAAGGCCATCATGAATAGTACTAACCTGAAACTCATTCTAAACAACTTATTAGTACCATATAGCTTCTATGTGTTTTGTTATCATCAAAACATAAACAAATAGAGAGTGTAACCTTTTGGGCCAACAATCTCCCCCTTTTTGATGATGACAAAATATATAGGCTATAACACAAGATATAAAAGGGAGGTAAAAACTCTCCCTCAAATAATGCTATATTAAACAAGTATAAAACAATTTATTATGAGAAAATTTTGAATTTTTTTGAAAAATTTGAAAAAGTCTTTCAAGCAATCATAAAACGCCAAACCATATAACCATCAATAAACCATCAATAAAACACATATTTCTCCCCCTTTTTGTCATACATCAAAAGGGACATATTAGCAAGAAAACTTCTTTAATCAACAATACAAACATTTAGTTCACCACATATAAAAGAAAATCTATTATAGTCAAGTGGTTTAGTGAAAATATCGGCAAGTTGCAAATCGGAAGAAGCATAATCAATCTCAATATCACCTTTCTCAAAATGATCTCTAAGGAAGTGATATCGAATCTCAATGTGCTTGGTCTTACTATGTTGATTTGCATTCTTAGTCATATGAATAATACTAGTATTATCATAAAATATTTTTATATGATCATAATGTAAATCATAATCAAGGAGAGTATGTTTCATCCAAAAGACTTGTGCACAACAAGCCCCCGCCGTAACATACTCCGCCTCGGCGGTTGAGAGGGCTATCGAATTTTATTTCTTAGAAGACCATGAAACAAGATAATTACCAAGAAATTGACATATTCCACTCGTACTCTTCCTATCCACTCTACAACCTGCATAGTCGGCATCCAAAAAACTTGTCATTGAGAAATCTCCGATTTTCGAATACCATAGACCCATTCCAATAGTGCCCTTAATATAACAAATGATGCGTTTTACCGCAATTAAATGAGATTCTTTGGGACACGATTGGAATCTAGCACAAAGACACACACTAAACATAATATCCGGCCTACTAGCCGTTAAATACAACAAGCTATCAATCATGCTTCTATATAATTTTATATCAACACACTTACCTTGGTCATCCTTATCAAGCTTGGTGGTGGTGGCCATGGGAGTGTTGCAAATTTTTGAGTCTTCAAGTCCAAATTTCTTGATGAGTTCCTTGGAGTACTTGGCTTGACAAATGAATATCCCATCACGCATTTGCTTAATTTGGAGTCCAAGAAAATAGTTCAATTCACCCCTTAATGACATCTCAAATTCACGTTGCATGTATTGTTCAAACTCCTTGCAAAGTAACTCATTAGTAGAACCAAAAATTATATCATCAACATATATTTGAACAATAAGAATGTCACTATTAACATGTTTAGTAAATATTGTGGTGTCTACTTTACCTTTAACAAAATCATTTGAAAGAAGAAAACTAGAAAGCGATTCATACCAAGCTCTTGGAGCTTGTTTTAAACCATACAATGCTTTATCAAGTTTGAAAACAAAATTTGAATGTTCATGATCCACAAAACCGGGAGGTTGTTCAACATAGACTTCCTCATCAATGAAACCATTTAAAAATGCACTTTTTACATCCATTTGAAAAAGTTTAAAATTTTTAAAAGATGCATAAGCTAGTGTGATCCGTATGGCTTCAAGCCATGCTACGGGTGCAAAGGTCTCCTCAAAGTTGATTCCTTCAACTTGAGTGTAACCTTGGGCCACTAACCTAGCCTTATTCCTAATAACATTTCCTGACTCATCCAACTTGTTCCTAAAATTTCACTTAGTACCAATTATTGGTCTATCATGGGGTCTAGGAATAAGGTGCCAAACTTGGTTGCGCTCAAATTGATTGAGCTCTTCTTACATAGCTAGCAACCAATATGAGTCATCCTCGGCTTCGAGGATGTTTTTGGGTTCAAAATGGGATATGAATGCAAATTTACCACACAATTCATGGAGTTTGGAGCGAGTAGTACCCCTTTTGATACATCACCTATGATGAGATCTTTGGGATGATTTGAGGCGTATCTCCAATCTTTAGGAAGTGGTTGTGATTGTTCCACTTCATCCTTTTGAACTTCACTAATGGGTTCTTGCTTGTCTTCTTGAATGGGTGAGTCCTTCAAGGATATTTTCTCCATGTCCTCACCTAATAAGTCAATCTCTACAACATTCTCAACAATAGCATTAGATTCTTCAAATTTAACATGCATAGATTCTTCAATAGTATAAGATGATTTATTGAATACTTTATATGCTTTGCTAGTACTAGAATATCCAACAAAGATAGCTTCATAAGCCTTAGCATCAAATTTACCCAAATTATCTTTAGTGTTCAAAACAAAACACTTGCATCCAAAAACTTTAAAGTATGAAATATTTTGTTTTCTTAAATGATAAATTTCAAAAGAGGTTTTGAAAGTATTTTTACACAAATAAATACGGTTTGATATGTAGCATGCGGTGTGTTTATGGCCTCGGCCCATAAGTATTGAGGGAGCCCATATTCACTTATCATAGTCCTAGCCATTTCTTGAAGAGTTCTATTCTTCCTTTCAACTACTCCATTTTGTTGTGGAGTTCTAGGACATTACATTTCATGCTTAATTCCCTTTTCATCACAATAAGTCATGAAGAGTTGGTTAACAAACTCACCACCTCTATCACTTCTTATCCATAAAATTGAAAATCCTTTTTCTTTTTCAACCCTCTTTCGAAAAATCTTAAAATGCGAAAAAGTTTGATCTTTATGTTCCAAAAAGAAAACCCAAGTGAAACGAGAAAAATCATCGACTAAAACAAAAACATATCTATTTCCATTTAAGCTTTTAGTTTTAGTTGGTCCAAAAAGATCCATGTGAATCAATTCTAAAGGCCTAGATGACATGATATCTTTGATTGGTTTGAAAGAAGACTTGGTTTGTTTCCCAAGTTGGCACGCACCACAAATGCTATCTTTTTCAAACTTCAAACAAGGAATACCCTTCACCAATTCCTTAGAATTAATTCTAGCAAGGTGATCAAAAGATGCATGTCCTAATCTTCTATGCCATAACCATGAAATTTCATCAAAAGCATTCAAACATTTAGTAGAACAATCCAAATTAAGCATGTCAATAATATAGACATTATTTTCATGAAATCCGATAAGAATACAATCTTTGGTTTTACAATTAAAAATTTTGCAAGAAAACTCATCAAACACAACTTTGAGACCACGATCACATAGTTGACTTATGCTAAGCAAGTTATGTTTAAGCCCATCAACAAGAACAACATTTCTATTAAAAGAGATGCACCAATCTTAATGTTAGCTATACCGATGATGGTGCCCTTGGAGTCATCTCCGAAGGTGACGGTGCCACCTTCATCGTACCTTGATAGGGTTATAAAATTATTGATGTCCCACGTCATATGCCTTGAACAACCGCTATCAAGGTACCACCGCTTCTTACGTCTTGGAGTCTTGGTGTGTACTTACATCAAATAATTTAGGACTTGATTTTGTTACCCATATTTTCTTGGGTCCTAAAGAGTTAGTGTCTCGAACCCACACAAGATTATTTGTCCTATTTATATGGTCATAGCAAAATTTAGCTAAATGGCCATTCCGGCCACAATAAGTGCATCTATAAATTCTTTCATATTTAAAAGCATAATGAGCATGTGGCTTACGAACATGTGAATTGTGAGCATGAGTAGTTTTAACATGAGTGACATGTGATGTGTTGGCATGATGAGCATGAGAATTTTTGGCATAAGTTAATTTATCATTTTTAGTATGTGGAGTGTGCATATGCTTCTTTGAAAACATTTCTTCTAATTTATTAGTATTAAAAAGCACATTCTTTTAAAACATTTCCAAAAACATTGATTTTAGTTTTTAACATGGATAATTCATTTTCATCAATTTTTGGATATTTAGCTTTACAAGCAATTCTATAGGCATCAAAATCTCTTTGCGTTGAAATGAGATTAGAAGATAGTTCATCCTTTTCTTTAGAAGAAATAGTAAGTTAGTTTTTAAGCATTTCATTTTCTTTTTCAATTTTGAACACTCTACCTTTTTATCATTAAAACTTTCAGAAAGTTCAACAATAGCATGTACTAACATTTCTCTACTTATTTCACTTTCATCATCAATGGTTGAGTAGTTACCTTGGGTGTGTTTACCATAAAACACACATTTGCCGTGTCGACTTCATCTTCGGATTCACTTTCCGAATCCTAAGTGGCTTTGTATACCTTCTTTTCAACCGGCCACTTTTGCTTCAAGGAGGAGGTCATCTTTTTCTTAAAATCTGGACAATCGGCTATGATGTATCCGGGTTTCCGACAGTTGTAGCATGTGATCCTTTTCTCCTCCTTCCCTTCCCATCGCCTTCTAAAGTTGAGCTTATTCTTGCGGTACATTCTCTTTACATTTCTCACAAGAAGGGAAAGCTCTTCATCATCTTATTCATCTTCTTCATCATCATAGTTGGTGGAGGAAGACTTGAAAGCTATAGCCTTTTTCTTTTGAGGTACCGCTTCTTTTTCTTTTGAGGTACCGCTTCTTCTCTAGCCTTCTTCTCCATCTCATGAGTCTTAAGATTTCCAATAAGACTTATGAGCTCCATCTCATCTTTGTCATTTAACTCCTTCAAGGTGGTAACTTTGATTTCCCATGACGAAGGAAGAGCACGAATCACTTTACGCACCTTTTGGTCGTTGCTTATATCATCACCTAGAGAAGAAAGAGCATTTGTAATCTTAGTAAACTTGGTAATCATATAATCAATAGATTCATCTTTTAGCATTCTAAAACTTTCATATTGGGAACACAAGAGATCTATTTTAGCTCTCTTGACTTGTGATGTTCCCTCATGAGTGACCAATAAGTGTTGCCAAATCTCATAAGCGGATTTGCAATGAATAACTCGTGTTAAATCATCCTCATTCAAAGCTAAAAGTAGTGCATTTTGAGCCTTTGAATTAGTATCAAATTCCTTGAAGGTAAGTTCGGACCAAGTGTCCTCCTCACTTTCGGGTCTACTATAAGGCTTGGTCAACGACTTAGCAACTAGACTACCTAGAGATTGTAGAAAAATAGTCATCCTAACTTTCCATATGAGAAAGTTGAGTCCATCAAATTTGGGAGGAGTTTTAATGTTATTGTCCATCTTTACTAGTGTATGAATGAAGATATGAAATCAGTGATTAACAAATTATAGGATCTCTCTAAGGATGTGAAGCAAAAAACTAGAGTCCTAACTCTGATACCAATTGAAATTACCTAGAGGGGGGTGAATAGGTGATAATGCTAATCAATGCACAAATTTAAAATGTTATGATGCAACGATCACCCGAAACAAGATTAGAAGCCGAATACCCCGTGAAGGGCTCTGAACTCCTTCCTCGTGATTCCTCTAGATAAGAGTTTGAGGTGCGCAATGCAATCTTGTTGTATGAGTATTGATCGACAATATAGCAATGAATATAAAGCAAGAAAATAACACAAATAAACCAATCGCAAACACAGAGATTCGTTTCGAGGTTCGAGCACCCAGCTCTACGTCCCCGCCTTCACCCAGAAGGATTTCCGAACCACTATAACTTTCACAAAGAATTATAACCACAAGGGAGTACCCAACTCCTCAATCATACTTCTCTAGTCTAGAGGTAGTGGAGCCACAAATACAAGAATATCTTGGTGATCAAAAGACCACAAACCCTCTTTTGAAAAACCTTTTCCCTTACAAAAATCCTAGAGAATAATGTGTAGGATTGAAGCTCAAGTTTTGTAAGTGAAAAAGTAAATAAAATTGAAGAGAATTTTGAATCAAAAAATCAGTAAAAGAGAGAATTTTGAGCACAAAAACTGAGAGCAAAAACTTCTTTTGAAAGACTTAAACTTGATTTCTTTTGCAAAGGATTGTTCTAATCACCTCAACCCTAATCATCCCTATTTATTGATAAAGGTAAAGATTAAAGAGTAAACTGTTATAATGAAAAATTAGAAAAGATTAGACCCAAATCTAGCCCTCAAATTCGTTTAGATAAGAAAACCACGTTTTAAAACGTGTTTAAAAAACTAGCCGTTTAGGCTGAAATCAAGCTCACGGTCGACCGGCCGGTCGACCGATTTTTCAAAAAAAAATAACCGTTGCCAACCCACGGTCGACCGCCCGGTCGACCATAACAAACAGAAACATGGGTGCTTTCAGTCGGCCGAAGGTCAGTCGACCGATATGGGGTCCGGTCGACCGCCCGGTCGACCGGGAAACGTGCACACATGCACGCACCCAAACGGTCAGAAGCGCGGTCGACCGGCCGGTCGACCGTTCTGACCTGAAACTGAGCCGGTCGACCGTCCGGTCGACGGCAACAGGCCAAAAACAGATCTTTTGAAAATGGTTTAGAAAATCTTGATAATTTTCAAATAAAATTTTGATCAAGACTTGGTATACTATATAACATAGAGTTTGTAAGTATTAAAATATATTTTTTTAAAAATATTTTGAATATATGAGAAATACCTTTAAAATAAATCATGTGCAAAATCTTGTGTGTGGGGAATATTGAGCTTCAACACTATACACTATCCTTTAAAAAACTAAAAATATAAAAACTAAGAAATGAAGTCTCTGAGCCGCGTTACAGCAAGCTAGAGCCTTCTCTTCTATGAAAATGTCCTCTTACGCCATTTGCCTTTTAGCATCATAATTCCTTGCAATATCTTAGAAGGCCATCATGAATAGTACTAACCTGAAACTCATTCTAAACAACTTTTTAGTACCATATAGCTTTTATGTATTTTGTTATCATCAAAAATAAACAAATAAAGAGTGTAACCTTTTGGGCCAACAACTTCACCTCCTCATTCCTAACTAGAGCGGGATTGTCATCATCATGAAGCAGAAGAGATGCGGTGGGGGCAGATTCACCGTCATGATATTCAAAATCATAGAGATCAATATTGTAAATATCTACACCCTCACAGGAGAGGTGTAGCAGATGGGCAAATCGATCTAGAGAAATGTTAATGTCCTTACCCAGAACCCTAGATCTGACATGATTATTTTGAAAAGTCAGATTAGAGTAAAAATAGTGCACAAGCTCAGGATAAACTAGTTCTTTAATGGTAACGAGATATTCAAGGGAGCTTGTATTCAAAATGCTTGCTAGATTTAGGTGCTCAAAATCAGCGAGCACAACAGTTCTACCAGAAATAACATGCTTATTATGAATCACTAAAAATCTATGAGAAGCATTATGAGAAATAAAAGGGTTAGAAGATGGTTCAAGTTGTTTTCCCTTCTCAAATTTAGCCCTTTTTGACATGGTAAAGATGATAAATAAGGATTTGGGACGAAATATAGAAAAATTTCTAGAAAAACTATGAAATCAAGAAGAATTTGAGAGATAAGAGATTATACCTTGAAAAAACCAAAATTCTCTTTGAAATCAAATAGATCTGAAGTGTTGAGAAGAGATCCAACTAATTTTAAGGTTTAATTAGTGATTTAAAGTGATTTGGGAGGATTAGAGGGAAGAAAAATAGGCAGGAGAAGAAGAGGGGTTCGGTGAAAATGAGAAAATGAGATAGAGAGAGAGAGTTTTAGGGCTTTTAAAAATGGCAAAACAGCAGCAGACCTGACTCACAATCGACTGCCCGATCGACCGAGATCTAACCGAGAGCAACTTGGTTATAGTCGGTCGACCGGCTTTAGGCCAAAATATTTTTTTGTATAACAGGCTACTCTGGTCGACCGGACCTATTCCAGGTCAACTTGGTTGATCGGTCGGTCAACCGGGACAGCCCTAAAAATAGTTTAAAAGGTAGGAATTTTAGGTCTTTTGAAAATTATTTTTTACTTGCATATTTTTATATATAAAACAGAGAAACAGCACCAAAAATCTTATAGGCATGAAAAACACATGAAAATGATATCAAAATATTTTTTATTTTTATTTTATTATTATTAGATTAATAATATATTTTTCAATAATTAAATCATATATTAAGCTATTAAAAACAAGATATTGAAGCCGAATACCCTTAACGAATTCTGAACTTCTCCTCGTCATTCCTCTAGATATGATTTTAGGCACATAATTGCTATCTTGATTTATTGCTTAAATATGGCTTAAAAACAATACTCAATCACAAGATATATATATATATATATATATATATATATATATATAATATATATATATATATATATATATATATATATATATATATATATATATATATATATATATATATATATATATATATATATATATATATATGCAAAGATATTTATCAACCAAGTGAGCATGGGAAAATACTCAAACATGAGCAAGCAAATTAGGTCTAGTAAAGAACAAAAGCAATGTGTTAACAAACTAGCTCAAATATAGGCAAGCTACAAAAATAGGCATGTATTCACAACTAAAGCGTATTACCACAAAAGAAAAATTAGCTAATTGATAGGTAGTAAAAAAGCATATTTATCACTACATTTACTATCACATTTCATATTTATTCCTACAATTATGCACTATTACTAATATTTTATTATTTAATGTGTGCAGGCCTTGAGTAATAAAAAAATAAAGAAATAAAAGCCCAAAAGAAGCCAAAAAGCCCATGTCCAAGCCCAAATGCAAAAGTTGCAATTACCAAATGTCAAAATTGCAATTATCAAGTGCAAAAGTTGCAAATATTAAAAGAAGAGTAAAGGGATGGACTTCTACTAAATCCTAATTGCTTGCAGGATGAGAATAAAGGTCAAAGAAGGAGAGTGCAAGGATCACAAAATCGTTTTAAAAGATTTGGAAGATTTGGATTTAGGATAACTTGCTTCCCAAGTTATCCCGAATTTTCAAAATAAAGAGTTAGGATGCCATATCTAAACGGATATACCCAGATGGACGGACCAGAGGAGGCCACGCGCGAAAGCGCGTGGCCAGCAGGCAGTATTTGGTCGCGGAAGATGATTCTGGATACCGTCGTTCGTGGGAGAGTTGTATTGGGATCTATGTCTTCTAGCGCCTATAAATCCCCTGCAGAGCAACAGAGATCGAAGAACAGAGTGGGAGTACAGAGCCAAATCTAGGGTTTCTCTTAGGATAACTTGTAGATTAGGTTTTATTTTCTGTTTGTAATTTTTATTTTTTTATGTAACTGAGAGGAGAGGATATTTTCATGGAGGAAGGAGATCAAGCTTGTACTGAGGTGACATCGGTGTAAGTAAAATTTTTTCTTCTATTGTTAATTGAATCAACTCAAAGTTTGTTTTTGTTCTTCTATTCTTATTTTATTTTTGTTTCCCTCTGTTGTCTTGCAATCCAAGAGAATCTGATAGGTTCGAGACTGCTTAGCCGTTGAAGTGCCCTTGATGGCTTATGGTGATGAACAAACCTTCTCTTGTTAGTATAGTTTGTCTTTTGTTTTCGTAGTGTAGATCGAGAAGGGGGAAGATCCTATACGCCATGCTTGAATGCCTTCAAAGAAAAGGTAAGTCGTTGCAACAGTTCAAAGGTAAACAGGCAGAAGAAGTAAGTATGTGTTTCTAGTTTTTAGTTTTCTTTTATTTTTAGTGTAAAATCATCAAATTCCCAATCTCTTTCACACTTCTTCAATCTCATTGTAAATATCACTTCTATTTCTCCATCTTCTTAATCTACCACTTTCTTTCTAACTTGATTGAAAATTAATCATTGCATAAAAAAGGAGAACTTACTAAATCAGCTTCCATCGCTAGTCCCTCCCTGTGGATCACGACCCGCATAGCCACTTGCAATAGCGGTAGTATTGAGCACCTTGCACATCTTTATTTCTAAATATAAAATTCTTTAGTTTGTGTGCAGGTAAAATCTCAATCAAAATTTTGGCGCCGTTGCTGGGGAGGGACGGTAAGTATTCTCAAAAAAATAAATAAATAAATAAATAATTCTTTTATTCTTTCTGTTTGCAGGTTCGGAGAACAGGAAAAATAACAGCAAAAAAGGACATATAGCAATTCTGTGCCTCTGCCCTCGAAGGCAGAGCAGCAGAGCCTATACAGAGCTGCGTTTCCGCGGCAATAGCCGCGTTTCCACGGCCTGAGTAGTTCACTACTCACTCTGTTTTCTGCAGGTTGCTGAAAATTGCAATATTTGTTTACTGCTCTGTTAACTTTTTTCTGTGATCACCCTACATACTGCTAATTAATTAACAGTAACCTATTTGTTGAAAAAAAAATAAAATATTTTTTAGACTCTTGCATTAGGCACGTGTCTATTTAATTTTTTTAATTTCTGTTAAAGAGTGTTGGAGACAAGGTACGTTCGCATTGCATATAGACTAGGAAGCACCCTTGGCTGATTTATTGCTTTTGAGTGAATATTTGTCTATTGCTTTACACGTACACAAAAAAAAATTTAAGGGCATAACCCATAAATAACATAAGGTGGGGATTTCATCACCTTTGGCCCACAAATCATCTCCGTTGCACTCACAACCCTAACCCTAAATAAAAATTGACTAGACATTGGCCCTAGGGACATCTCAGACTCAATTAGGAGATTATCCTAAGGGGGAACGGTGTTGGAATTTGACTCCTGCCAAATCAGTGTCTAGGAAGGGGATTGAGGGCCGAAAGCCCGAAGATTGGTGGTTATTTAATTAAGGAACGTCTTTGACGGAAAACCTCCCACCAATCTTGCCCTGACCTGGCTGATTAACTTGTGGTCAAAGTCTACATTATACCTCCCGTAGACAGTCTAAACAGTTAGAAGTCATCTAGGTCATAGGTCTACCCTAACTTAGGTTAGAATTTTCTTTTAATTTTCTTTTTTGTTTGCTTATTTGTTTGTTTTCTTTTCCTTTGTTTGTGTTTGTGTAATATGGCATATAACAACAATTTTTTCAATTTTAATCCGTATTACACACCAACCTTTTTTTCGGATATTACCAACCCGGCATATCATAACTTTGACCAACCTAGTATGCCGGAATGGTCTTATCCGAATGAATATAACCCATGCCCCCCATCTTATGACCATAATTTCCATAACAATTTCAACTCTTCACAGAGTCCATGGGGTTTCGCTTCTCTCGAGTCCAATCTTCAACCAACTTGTCCTCCTTATCCACCTTGTCCACAATATTTCCAAGATTCATACTCAGATCCACCAGTTCAAAATAGAAAACCATCTATCTTGGAAATGATGAGTATGCATGAGTCCAAGCAACAATCACCATCAATCTTGGACATGATGAAGCGTGAGTCCAAGCAACAATCACAGAATCTGATCGACTCACAATTTCATCACGATTGTCCCAACAACACTTCCTCTTTTCAAGTCCAATCACAACAAAATGATGCACCAATCGATTATGAAAAGATGCTTGATTGGTAGTGAAAAGTGCATTTTTTTCATTACATTTACCATCACATTTTCATATTTATTCCTATAATTCTGCACATTTACTAATATTTTATTATTTATTGTGTGCAGGCCTTGAGTAAATAAAAAATAAAGAATAAAGCCCAAAAAGAAGCCCAAAAGCCCATATTCAAGCTCAATGCAAAAGTTGCAATTATCAAATGTCAAAGTTGCAAATACCAAGGGCAAAAGTTGCAAATACTAAAAGAAGAGGGAAGGATAGACTTCTATTCAACCCTAAATACTTGCAGGATGAGGATAAAAGCCAAAGAAGGATAGCAAATTCGTTGATAAAAGATTTGGGATCTAGGTAACTTGCTTCCCAAGTTATCCCGAAATCCCAAAATAAAGAGTCAGGATGCAACTTCTAGAAGACTACGCCCAGATGGACGGACCAGGGGAGGCCACGCGCTAAAGCGCGTGGCCAGCCGCCATGACATGGCCGCGGAAACGCGGCCCAAGCCGCGTTTCCTGGGCCGCGTTTCCGCGGCAATCTGGATGAGTCCAGGGAACCGCTTTCGTGGAGGAGTCGTTCTGGGACTCTACTTCCTTCTGCACCTATAAATACCCCTGCAGACGCAACAGAGAGGGGCGAACACAGAAAATATAGAGCTAAAAGCTAGGGTTTTTAGGCTAACTTGTAATTTAGGTTAGGTTTTAGTTTCGTTTTCTTTTGTAATTTTTGTAACTGAGAGGAGATGATGCTTTCATGGAGGAAGGAGTTCATACTTGTACTGAGGTGACATCGGTGTAAGTCTTACTTTTTCCCCATTGTTAATAAAATCTACTCAAGGTTGGTTTGTTTTTATTCTTGTTTTATTGTTTCTCTATTCTTGCTTTATCTTTGTTTTTCTATTCTTGTTCTATGTCATTGTTTCTCTCTGATGTTTTGTAAACCATGAGATCCGATTGCTTCGAGACTGCCTAGCCGAAGAAGTGCCCTTGATGGCCTATGGAGATGAACAAACCTTCTCTTGCTAGTCTTTTCTTTTTGTACTGTAGATCTCGAAGGTGGAAGATTCTATACGCCATACTTGAACGCCTTCAAAGACAAGGTAAGTCGTCGTAAATGGATCAAAGGTAAACAAGGCAGAAGAGGTATGTATGTTTTATAGTTTTATTTCTTTGTAATTTTAACTTAGACCATCAACTCCAACTCATTCTTTTCTTCCCAACTCATTGTAAATACCATACTTCTCATTGTAAATACCTTGTAAATAACAAAATAAATAAAAAAAGAGATAACTTACTTAAACGCTTCCATCGCTAGTCCCTCTCTGAGGATCACGACCCGCATAGTCATTGCTACCGCGGATTAGAATTGGGCACCTTACACATCTTTACTTTTAAATCTAACATTCTTTATTTTTGTGTGCAGGAAAACTCAAACAAAATTTTGGCGCTGTTGTCGGGAATGCTTAAAATTGAGTCCCTCCCTGATGTATCAATTGATTATGAAAAGATGCTTAAAACCATGACTCAGGCTAGATTAGCTTGTGATCATGAAATAGATATGATGGTTCAATCTTTACGTTCTCACTGTCCGGCCAATTCTGCTTTCGCTGACCACTCTCTTAGAGCTGACGAGCCACGTTGTTTTGGACAACAAGATTCTAATTCAGTACGATCATTTGAACTTGCCGAAACTCTAATTTTTGATAGTTTGGCAAGTTATTCCTTTCCTGAAATAGAACTTGAGCATGATTATGATCATGATCTCCCACTTGGTGATTCAATTTTATTTCCTGACTCAATAATGACTTCGGTGTCTTCACCTGATTTTACTTTTCCCGAGTCAACATTGGATCCCGTGTCAATTCATCATGAAATTGAATCACCCATTTTTGATGATCATATTGAACTTGACCAATTTTATAATTTTGAAAGTCCAATGGATAAATTGGCAAGTTCTCATTTTATAATATTGAACTCAATGAGATTTGTGACCTAGATTCTCATATCTGTGATCAAGTTCAAATTCCCGAATCATTATTGACTCCTGTTTTGTTACCCAATTTAGGTAATCTTTTAGAGTCAGTTTTGATTCCCACACCTATCATTTCTGAACTTGAATCACCAATATTGAGTCACATTCCATCGTGGGAAAATGATTGTGGACTTGAGTTTCAACTTCTTGATTTGGACCCACTTCTTGAACCAAGCCCGACTCCTGAACTATTACTTGCTTTAAGTTTCTTTCCTGAGTCGGTATTCGTTCCCGCACTTCCGACGTCCAAGTCAATCATTCCATCTTTTCACACTCCATTTTGGGACAAGGCGGTTGACACAATTGACTCTGAAAATAATTATGAAATTTGAAAATTTGATGGGGTGGAATTATTAAAAAATGATAATACATACATTTTAGTGGGTTATACAAGAGAAATTTCTGGTAGGTTCCGTGAACTACCACATTATCTTGATTGGGTAGCAACGCTTGGCCCAATTAGACCACCACCGGAACCACCACCTTGGGGTAACATTTTCCTTCCCTTTCTTCTTTTTCATGCGTACATGCATTCATTCATACATTGAGGACAATACATGAGATAAGTGTGGGGGGAGACTTTACTAACATACTAACATAGTTAGAAACTAACAAAAATTTGCTAATAAAAAAAATTAAAAAAAGGGACAATATTTTGACTTATCTTTTGAAAGAAATCTAAGTTAGTCTTAAAAATTAGAAAAATCATGATTAGGATTTCTAAAAACTTGGTCAAAATAAATAAATTGGTGAATTTTTAGGTATAGGAGGAGAAATTGAATAAGTAATTAGTCTTAATTTTTACCTTAATGAAATGCATACCTAATGCATATCTAGGATTCTAAGACAAAGACCCTTGTGCCTCATAAAAAAATTTTAAAAAAAAATCAATCACCAATTAAGCTGGATACATGTGCCTCAAGAAGCATAAGTATTCACGCCTAAAGGTGAGTTCTAAATAAAATAAAGTCCTTAGTTTTGTGGCCTAGTTCACTCGAATTTGAGTCCGCGGGGTGTTTTCTCACCTGGTGCCCTAAAGCCGACCGGTTCGGGAGCCACCGACTTTAAGTTCGCTACATGGGTGGATTAGAAAGCCTAAGAAAACTGAGAAATATTATATATGTATTAACACATCTAATAGTCAATTAGTTAGGTATGAGGGCCTCATGAAGCCTTGATACTTACACGAAAGAAAATTAGATGAGTTATACATATTAAAAAAAGAAGAAGAGAAAATAATAATAAAGAGGCATGAGAGTCCAAGTTAAGGAATTCCTAGTAAAAATTCATAAGGATGCATATGATTTTTGGTAACGAAAAAGACTATACAAAAATTCAATTTTGACCCTTACTTAAAATGGATAACAATTTACTTTATAAAGACTAAGTTTAAGAATGAATAAAAATGAGGATCCTAAAAACTTATAGATTACTTAATCTTTTCAAAAGTATTTCAAATATTTTCCTTTTTAAGGATTTTGTGGGTGTAATCCGCTGAAAACCCTCACGAGACAACACTCGTCCTCTAGGGTAACCTAGGGGTTTAACAGCTTGTTGCACGTGCTAAGTGCAATCGTGATTTCTACGAAAGTGAGTTAGCTAGTTTAGTTTTTCTTTTTCTTTTTGATTTTTACTCGAGGACGAGCAAAAAGATTAGTGTGGGGGTGTGATTGGTAGTGAAAAGTGCATTTTTTTCATTACATTTACCATCACATTTTCATATTTATTCCTATAATTCTGCACATTTATTATTATTTTATTATTTATTGTGTGCAGGCCTTGAGTAAATAAAAAATAAAGAATAAAGCCCAAAAAGAAGCCCAAAAGCCCATATTCAAGCCCAATGTAAAAGTTGCAATTATCAAATGTCAAAGTTGCAAATACCAAGGGCAAAAGTTTCAAATACTAAAAGAAGAGGGAAGGATAGACTTCTATTCAACCCTAAACACTTGCAGGATGAGGATAAAAGCCAAAGAAGGATAGCAAATTCGTTGATAAAAGATTTGGGATCTAGGTAACTTGCTTCCCAAGTTATCCCAAAATCCCAAAATAAAGAGTCAGGATGCAACTTCCAGAAGACTACGCCCAGATGGACGGACCAGGGGAGGCCACGCGCTAAAGCGCGTGGCCAGCCGCCATGACATGGCCGCGGAAACGTGGCCCAAGCCGCGTTTCCGCGGCCATCTGGATGAGTCCAGGGAACCGCTTTCGTGGAGGAGTCGTTCTGGGACTCTACTTCCTTCTGCACCTATAAATACCCCTGCAGACGCAACAGAGAGGGGCGAACACAGAAAATATAGAGCTAAAAGCTAGGGTTTTTAGGCTAACTTGTAATTTAGGTTAGGTTTTAGTTTCGTTTTCTTTTGTAATTTTTGTAACTGAGAGGAGATGATGCTGTCATGGAGGAAGGAGTTCATACTTGTACTGAGGTGACATCGGTGTAAGTCTTACTTTTTCCCCATTGTTAATAAAATCTACTCAAGGTTGGTTTGTTTTTATTCTTGTTTTATTGTTTCTCTATTCTTGCTTTATCTTTGTTTTTCTATTCTTGTTCTATGTCATTGTTTCTCTCTAATGTTTTGTAAACCATGAGATCTGATTGCTTCGAGACTGCCTAGCCGAAGAAGTGCCCTTGATGGCCTATGGAGATGAACAAACCTTCTCTTGCTAGTCTTTTCTCTTTGTACTGTAGATCGCGAAGGTGGAAGATTCTATACGTTATACTTGAACGCCTTCAAAGACAAGGTAAGTCGTCGTAAATGGATCAAAGGTAAACAAGGCAGAAGAGGTATGTATGTGTTATAGTTTTATTTCTTTGTAATTTTAGCTTAGACCACCAACTCCAACTCATTCTTTTCTTCCCAACTCATTGTAAATACCATACTTCTCATTGTAAATACCTTGTAAATAACAAAATAAATAAAAAAAGAGATAACTTACTTAAACGCTTCCATCGCTAGTCCCTCCCTGAGGATCACAACCCGCATAGCCATTGCTACCGCGGATTAGAATTGAGCACCTTACACATCTTTACTTTTAAATCTAACATTCTTTATTTTTGTGTGCAGGAAAAACTCAAACAATGCTTGAAGCCATGACTCAGGCTAGATTAGCTCGTGATCATGAAATAGATATGATGGTTCAAACTTTAAGTTCTCACCGTTCGGCCATTTCTGATGTCGCTAACCATTCTGTTAGAGCCGACGAGCCACGTTGTTTTGGACAACAAGATTCTAATTCAATACAATCATTTGAACTTGCCCAAACTCTAATTTTTAAGAATGATATTGATAGTTTGCAAGTTATTCCTTTCCTGAAATATAACTTGAGCATGAATATGATCCTGATCCCCAACTTGGTGATTCAATTTTACTTCCTGATTCAATAATGACTCCGGTGTCTCCACCTGATTTCAATCTTTTTCCCGGGTCAACATTGGATCCTGTGCCAATTCATCATGAACTTGAATCACCTATTTTTGATGATCATATTGAACTTGACCAAATTTTTAATTTTGAAAGTCCCATGGATAAATTCGCAAGTTCTCATTTTTATGACATTGAACTCAATGAGAAATGTGACCTAGATTCTCAAATCTATGATCAAGTTCAAATTCCCGAATCATTATTGACTCCTGTTTTGTTACCCGACTTAGGTAATATTTTAGAGTCAATTTTGATTCCCACACCTATCATTCCTGAACTTGAATCACCAATATTAAGTCAGACTCCATTGTGGGAAAATGATTGTGGACTTGAGTTTCAATTTCTTGATTTGGACCCCTTCTTGAACCAAGCTCGACTCCTGAACCCTTACTTGATTTAAGTTTCTTTCCTGAGTCGGTATTTGTTCCCATACTTCTGACGTCCAAGTGAATCATTCCATCTTTTTACACTCCATTTTGGGACAAGGCGGTTGACACAATTGACTCTGAAAATAATTATGAAATTTGGAAATTTGATGGGGTGGAATTTTTAAAAAATGTTCATACAGACATCATTTTAGTGGGTTATACAAGAGAGATTTCTGGTGGTTTCCTCCGAATTCCACAAAAAGTAGATTGGGCCGCATTTCGTGGACCAATTAGACCACCACCGGAACCACCACCTTGAGGTAACATCTGCCTTCCCTTTCTTCTGTTTCATGCATACATGCATTCATTCATACATTGAGGACAATGCATGAGATAAGTGTGGGGGGAGGCTTTACTAACATACTAACATAGTTAGATACTAACTAATAAAAAAAATTTTGAAAAAAAGGGACAATATTTTGACTTATCTTTTGAAAGAAATCTGAGTTAGTCTTAAGAATTAGGAAAATCATAATTAGGATTTCTAGAAACTTAGTCAAAATAAATAAATTGTTGAATTTTTAGGTATAGGAGGAAAAATTGAATAAGTAATTAGTCTTGATTTTTACCTTAATGAAATGTGCATACCTAATACATTTACATATCTAGGATTCTAAGACAAAGACTCTTGTGCCCTATAAAAAAATCAAACAAAAAAACAAAAAACAAAAAAATAAAAAAATCTCAATCTTTAGTCTTAAATAAAAAATAAATAAAAAAATATATTTTTTTCACTAATTAAGCTGGATACATGTGCCTCAATAAGCATAAGTATTCACGCCTAAAGGGGATTGTATAAATAAAGTCCGTAGTTTTGTGGCCTAGTTCACTCGAATTTGAGTCCGTGGGGTGTTTTCTCACCCGGTGCCCTAAGACCAACCAGTTTGGGAGCCACCGACTTTAAGTTCGCTACATGGGTGAATTAGAAAGCCTAAGGAAACTAAGGAATATTATCTATATATGTACTAACACATCTAATAGTCAATTAATTAGGTATGAGGGCCTCATGAAGCCTTGATACTTACATGAAAGAAAATTAGATGAGTTATACATATTAAAAAAAGAAGAAGAGAAAATAATAATAAAGAGGCATGAGAGTCCAAGTTAAAGAATTCCTAGTAAAGATTCACAAGGATGCATATGACTTAGGGTAACGAAAGAGACTATACAAAAATTCAATTTTGATTCTTACCTAAAATGGATAACAATTTACTATATAAAGACTAAGTTTAAGAATGAATAAAAATGATAATCCTAAAACTTATAGATTACTTAGTCTCTTCAAACATATTTCAAATATTTTCCTTTTTATGGATTTTGTGGGTGTAATCCGCTGAAAACCCTCACGAGACAACACTCGTCCTCTAGGGTAACCTAGGGGTTTAACGGCTTGTTGCACATGCTAAGTGCAACCGTGATTCCTACGAAAGTAAGTTAGCTAGATAATTTTTCTTTTCTTTTTGATTTTTACTCGAGGATGAGCAAAAAGATAAGTGTGGGGGTGTGATAGGTAGTAAAAAATGCATATTTATCACTACATTTACTATCACATTTTCATATTTATTCCTACAATTATGCACTATTACTAATGTTTTATTATATTAATGTGTGCAGGCCTTGAGTAATAAAAAATAAAGAAATAAAAGCCCAAAAGAAGCCCAAAAAGTCCATGTCCAAGCCCAAATGCAAAAGTTGCAATTACCAAATGTCAAAATTGCAATTACCAAGTGCAAAAGTTGCAAATATTAAAAGAAGAGTAAAGGGATGGACTTCTACTAAATCCTAATTGCTTGCAGGATGAGGATAAAGGTCAAAGAAGGAGAGTGAAAGGATTACAAAATCATTTTAAAAGATTTGGAAGATTTGAATTTAGGGTAACTTGCTTCCCAAGTTATCCCGAATTTTCAAAATAAAGAGTTGGGATGCCATATCTAAACGGATATACCCAGATGGATGGACCAGAGGAAGCCACGCGCGAAAGCGCATGGCCAGCAGGCAGTATTTGGCGGGCCGCGGCAATCCAGATGATTCTGGATACCGGCTTTCATTGGAGAGTTGTATTGGGATTCTATGTCTTCAAGCGCCTATAAATACCCCTGCAGAGCAACAGAGATCGAAGAACAGAGTGGGAGTACAGAGCCAAATCTAGGGTTTCTCTTAGGCTAACTTGTAGATTAGGTTTTATTTTCTTTTTGTAATTTTTATTTTTTTATGTAACTGAGAGGAGAGGATATTTTCATGGAGGAAGGAGATCAAGCTTGTACTGAGGTGACATCGGTGTAAGTAAATTTTTTCTTCTATTGTTAATTGAATCAACTCAAAGTTTGTTTTTGTTCTTCTATTCTTGTTTTATTTTTGTTTCCCTCTGATGTCTTGCAATTCAAGAGAATCTGATAGCTTCGAGACTGCTTAGCTGTTGAAGTGCCCTTGATGGCTTATGGTGATGAACAAACCTTCTCTTACTAGTATAGTTTGTCTTTTGTTTTCGTAGTGTAGATTGAGAAGGGGGAAGATCCTATACGCCATGCTTGAATGCCTTCAAAAACAAGGTAAGTCATTGCAACAGTTCAAAGGTAAACAGGTAGAAGAGGTAAGTATGTGTTTCTAGTTTTTAGTTTTCTTTTATTTTTAGTGTAAAATCATCAAATTCCCAATCTCTTTCACACTTCTTCAATCTCATTGTAAATATCACTTCTATTTCTCCATCTTCTTAATCTACCACTTTCTTTCTAACTTGACTGAAAATTAATCATAGCATAAAAAAGGAGAACTTACTAAACCAGCTTCCATCGCTAGTCCCTCCCTGTGGATCACGACCCGCATAGCTACTTGCTATAGCGGTAGTATTGAGCACCTTGTACATCTTTATTTCTAAATCTAAAATTCTTTATTTTGTGTGCAGGTAAAATCTCAATCACTAATCCTACGCATGTATAGATCTACTTTGAAATGAAATTTTCACATGGAGAAGTTACCAAATCATGAGCAATATCCAAAACAGGTGCTCTTGATAGCGATGCAATGTTACAGTTGATCTTTTGAGCTTCGATGCATCCACCACCAAGGCACCATCTCCCACTATGTCTTGGAGGAGCACGACGCACCTACATCAATCATGTTTGGTGTATTCTTTGGTACCCAAATCTTTTTGGATCTTATAGGGTTAATACTTTCTCGAACCCAAACTTTCTTATTTAAGTATTTAACTTAGCATAACAAAATTTTGCTAAATGGCCTTTGCGGCCGCAATGTGCACATGTGTACACTTTTTCATACATGAAAGCATGCTTATGTTGATGTGTATGTGCATGTTGTGGATATTTTTCACGGTGTGTGTGAGACAAATGAGGTGTATATTTCCTTTGGGTTTTTCTCTTTGAAAACATAGAAGTGAATTTGTTCATGTTAAATGCACACTTTTCAAGGTGATATTCAAAACATCAATACACTTTTGGATATCCAAAAATTTATTTTTATTAAAAGCCATATTAGGGCTTTTACCCTTATAAACAAGTTTGTATTTATCAAAATCCTTTTTCGTTTTCTCAAAAGAAATAGATAAGTAATTTTTTCTTTAATAATAATTTCTAGCTTATTCTTTAGAAAATCATTTTTCTTTTTCAATTTTTATTTTGTGCAAGAGAAATTCCATATCTATTTTGTAATTCTTCAAAAATTTCATCCATAGTTGAATCATTATCTTCTAAAGAGGTTTCGAGATTTACCATGGAAACTTCCTCTCTGTTTGCCATGAAGCAAACATGTGCAACATTAATTTCTTCTTCGGAATCTGTTTCTGAATCATCCGAAGTGGCTACTATTGCCTTCTTCTTCTTATGCACGTTCTTGGAGGTAGTGACTTGAAGTGAAGGGCAATCCGCAATTAGATGGCCCGTCTTCTTGCAATGAAAGTAAGGACCCATCTCCTCCTTCTTCTTTTCAAATCATCCTTAATGTCTTCCTCTTTGAAAGTTGCTTTATCTTCCTTTTATATAAAACATCTTGCCTACTTTCCTAATGAGCATGGGAAAGTGCTCATCACTGTCTTCTGATGATTCTTCTTCATTAAAGGATGATGCAGTAGCCTTAAAAGCTATCGCTTTCTTTCTTGGAGTCTCCCTTTCTACTCTCACCTTTATTACCATCTCATGGATTTTGAGATTTCCAGTGAAGCCAGAGAAATCCATCTCCTCTCTATCGTTGAGCTCTTTGAGGGTTGTTGCCTTGATTTTTCAAGCTTTGAGAAGAGCTCTAATGACTTTACAAATCTTTTGATCATTGTCAATAGTGTCACCTAAAGAAGATAGTCCATTAGTAATCTTGGTGAACCGAGTTAGCATCTCATCGATACTTTCATTTTTAAGCATATAAAAATTCTCATATTGAGAATGGAGCAAGTCAACTTTAGATCTCTTTACTTACAACGTCCTCTCACGAGTAATGATAAGATCATTCCAAACATCATAAGCGGATTTGCAATTAATTACACGAGAAAGATCATTATCATTTAATGCTTGTGTAAGTGCATATTGGGCTTTAGCATTGGCCTCATAGTCCTTAGCAGTTGCTGCAGACCATGTATCCTCATCACCGTGAGGTTGAACAAATTCTTCGGTAATGGCCTTGGCAACTCTAACTCCTAGGGATTTAAAGAATAGGTTCATTTTGACCTTCCAAATGGGGAAGTTCACCCCATCAAATTTGGGTGGGGACTTAATGCTAGAGAAGTCATGTGATGTCATGAAAATAAGTATAAGTGCACAAACAAATAACAAATTCAACAAATGAATATAGCTAAATGAAAGGATTACCCTAAGGTGGTTAAACTAAAACTAGGGTTAAACTTTGATACCAATTGTAAATCACCTAGAGGAGAGGTGCATAGGTGATGGCTATACTAAATGGAAAATAATGCGAAATTAAAATTTACTTGCTAGCAAGCAAGTAGATACCAATCACAATTTAAGAAATACTTGTAAATAAGTAAACAATATAAGTGTACAAGTAAGTAAAGAGAGAGTAGAGTGTAGAGAGAAAGAGTAAGCAAACGCAAACACGAGGATATGTTCCGAGGTTCGAGCCACTACTCTACGTCCCCGCCTTCAACAATATGAAGGATTTTCACTATGACTGATCTCACTAGATCGTCAACCGCTATAAGTTCTCACTAGAACTCAATGGACTTACAAGTTCTCTCGCACGGTGCCACAACACCAACACGGAGCACACTAGCTCACTTGAGGCCGCAACCTCTACAACTTCTCAATAGAAAGAAATCGGTGATCTTCACTTGATCAAAAATGGCTCACAAACACAATCCTATAACCAAGATGAGGAGGTGAAACTCTTTAGATTGTGTAGTGGAAATAGCTTGTAGAGATGTAGAGGGAGGCTCAAGCTAAAAATAAAGAATATGAAATTTTGGATCAAAAGGAAAACTTTTAAGAAAAAGCTAAATCTTGAGGCAAACTTATAAAAACTTAATCTAAACTTTAGAAATCTTGGTTGAGAGTTTTTCCATAGTTCCACTATTTATAGGGGATGAAAATATGAGTAGAAGACCCAAAAGAGTCGTTGGGAAAAGACCCAGAAAAAGATAAAACAGAATATAGCTGTTAGGAAAAATACAGAAGAAAATTCTTCTGTCGGTCGACAAGCCGGTCGACCGCTAATGGTCGAATTTCTGACCGTTAGGGATAGCCGTCGACCGGTCAGTCGATAGTTGTTCCAAACCAGAGAGCTAAACTCTCTGTCGGTCGAACGGGGCGGTCGACAGGACCCAACCGAGAGCAAAGCTCTTGCAGTCGGTCGACCGCCTGGTCAACTGAAGTGCACAAATGCACTTTGGTGCATGTCAATTAACCGCTCGATCGACCGACCGACTGAGCAATTTTTCTCTCCCTACGGTCAACCGGTCGATCGACATACAATAGGCCAAAAGCAAGGTATAGAAATCTTTTTGAAACTATTCTTTTTCTGACAAAATAACTTTTGATCTTTAAACACAAAATAGAGTTCTTGGGACTTGTAGAACCAGTGTGTGATCATGAATCAATACAAAATAAAGTTAAAACCATATTTTGTAAAAGCACTTTTCTAAATTGAAACTCAATTTTTCCAAAACTTATTTTTCCGAAACTCTATTTTGAAAACGATAAAGAGAATAGTTATGAACTTCTTTTAAAACACATAGAAGTATGAAATATGTGTGTGTTTGTGTCAATCCCAAAAGCTATCAACCTATATAATCTTAATTTTAACAAACGATTATAAATCCTATCTAAAATACAAAAAGTAAACATACAAATCTTGATATAGTCTTTTCTAGTATACTTGATCCTTGAGCTCTTCTATGTGCTTAGGCTCTGGGATCTACATCTTCTTGACTTCCAAATGTGTGAGTCTTGTGATAGAGCTGAAATGCAACAAATAGTTAACCTGAAACTTTGTTAAACAAAATTGTTAATAACATAACTATATACGTTTTGTTATTATCAAAACTAAGGCTAATGGCCTTTGGGCCAACGGAGCTATCAATTCAATACCTATCTATAGGATCTTATTTTTGTGAGAAAATTGTTTGTGATCTTTCAAGATTATCATGGGAGAGTTTGTGATCATTAGATCACCAAGTTGTAAACTTTTTCTTTACTTTGAGTTTGTGCCTTGCCTCTTGTGTAGAGGTGTTTGTGTTAGAGAGAGGAGTTGCGTACTCCCGGTGTTGAGTTGTAATTCCTCGGTGAAGGTCCCTTTGTGGAAGGTCCTGTGTGGACGTAGTGGAAATCCTTCTGTGTGAAGGCGGGGACATAGAGCAGTGGCTCGAATCTCAAAACATATCTTGGTGTTTGCGTTTGATCCACTATCTCTCAACTTTCTATCTCTCTTATATCTTGCATTGCGTTACATTGTTCATATCCATGTGCTAGATATTGTTTGTGTGTGCCCACACTTGTGTTCAACCAAGAGAGCTTATTAAAGCACCTCAACTCTTAATTTAGAGGAATTTAGAGGAGTAGTTCCAGAACCCTTCACGGAAAATTCAGGCTCACTCATGGTTACACATAGTGTGTTTGCAATTAAATTTTAAATTTCGCATTATTTGTCCTAAATTAGCAAGTACACCTATTTACCCCCCTCTAGGTGTATTTCACTATGTTGATGTCAAGAACGACATGTTGGACTCTAAAGTGAACAAGTTAGTATTTTTGGGATATAAAGAAGACTTGAAAGGCTACAAGTTATGGGAAAAACAGGAATTTTGTCTCGAGCAGACATGTCACATTGGATGAGGCTTTGATGATAAAGCCTACTGTCTCCAGCTAGTAGAGACAATGGATATCAAGATGGCGTCGTCACCGAGAGTGAAAAGTGATACTACTCCACGTTGTCCAATTGGTTCAGTATCGTCTGGGATTTCATCAGTTATGACACCGAGTGGAGATCGAGTAACCAATATGGATACTAAACAGATTGAAAAAGTTGGTTCAGTTGCAGCTAGAGGAACCAAAAAGAATCCGCAGAAGTGAGTTGTAAAGAAGCATGGATCTCAGGTTGATGAGGTTCATTTGAGTCAGTCTATTAGGTTCATTGCTGCAAAGAATAAAGTTGGTTGAGCTCGGTGGAGCTCATTTGAATGAACTACGAGAGGCTTGATCCCGTGGGCAGGGGGTACTTAGGCAGCCGTAATACACAGTCCATTTGGTGGTGCAGCCCATATGAAGCTATTTGGGTTATTTGAGTTGTTGAGATTTGACAGCAATAAGCAGAAATTTGGACTTCATGTAGAAGTGAAAAGTTGTGATCTCGATGAAAATTTGATCTTTCGGTGAGAGAATAGTTGAGCTTACATAAGAAGGCGTGCATCCACTTATTAAGCTGAAGTTGGTTATTTGGTATGCTTTACTCAGATTTGGTTGTACCATCTTGAAAACATTTGAGTTGATATTCCAATCAGTTGATGAGTCATTGTTGGCTCATGTTGGGTTTGTCTTGAGGTCATTTGGAATGGTATTCCATTCAGTTACTGAATTGTAAACACGTTTGTTGGTCGGCTCATATGGTATTTTTTCTCTTTGGTGAAGTGTTGGGAAAACATATATGGTGCATTCTGTTTGGTTTAGCTGCTAAAAATTTGGTATCGTTACAATTGATGTTAGAGTTTGGAGAAAGTTGCCTGAGGGGATGACAAACTCAATTTGAATTGATTTCGGAACAATCATTTGGAGCCGTTGTGATTGTTGAAATCAGTTGTAACTTGTCATTTAGGATTCGTCAGAATCGTATGGTGAGACAACATCTGCGTTTAGTCTGCTTGGCGGAGATCGCGTATCGATCTCAGAGCAGAGATCGTGTGTCAATCTCATTGCGGAGATCGTATGTCGATCTCAGAGTGAAAATCATGTGTCGATCATATGGCGGAGATCGTGTGTCGATCTCATGTGGCGGAGATCGTGAGTTGATCGTGGAGCTGCATTGGATTCATTGGTATTCTGCTCAGATTTTGAAAATCTTCACCGAGGTGTTAAATGTAGAGAGAAAAAAATCATGATGATATAGTTTTTAAACTCTTTGACAGAGGTTCGGTGACCAGGTGGTCAATCGACATATACAGAAGTTGAAACCGATCGACTGTCAGGTCGACCGATGTTGCACGAGATAGGAAAAATCTAGTTGGCGGTCGACCACCCGGTCGACTGACCCAGCTCTGAGAATCTAACAGAGAGTTGGGACTTGTTTTCGTTTGACCGGACGGTCGATCGACCCCAACTTTGAGAATCTAGCAGAGAGCGGGGGGGTCTTCACGGTCGATCGGGCGGTCGACCACACTTTGAGCGATCAATTGGCCAGTCGATTAATGTCAGGTCAGAGTAGTTTTTGGATCCTGTTTTAGAGTTTCTTCTTCTCTCTATAAATAGAAGCTTGAACTCATTTTAGGGTTCGACTTTGCTAAGTGAGTTTTTAAGAGAACCAATTATAATTCTCTTATAATGTGTAAATCATTAATAGATATCTCTCTTCTGTCCCGAGATGTAGACATCTTGCCGAACCTCGTAAATCTTGGCCTTTTTTCCTTTACGTTTTGTTTGTGATCTAGGGTTTGTGTTCTTCGGCTGGTTTCGGCACCAATAGTAAAAGATAATAACAATTTAACCAATGTGGATAAGATAATTATTAGAAAGTTATGTTGCTAAATTTTGAATATTATTAAATCATTGGTATAATTCAGACGAAACTAAATTTTAATGATTTCACAAAAAATGTCATATTTTACAATAAAAAAGCATATCTTTTTTTTACCAAAAACAATCAATTCGATTTCCAATCGCGTGAATTGCTACATATAAATAAATATCAACAGAAGTCGACGTTATTTGTTCTCACGACATTGCCACAATAATTGCAATTCATTTTGTACATGCATCGCAACCATCCATCGCAACATCACAAAGTTTTGCAAAATACAGATATATTTTATTTTTCTGGAAGAGTTTTCACCATTTAAAATTTTCAATTTTTAATACATTAAGCCGTAATTCTTATCTATTTGTAGATGAAACTTCAATAACAACTAGGTCCAGAGCAAAATTGTGAGCATTATTTTCATACATTACTTTCATACTAAGATTAGCACGGTAGCTGATATCAGCTGAAACGTTAATTACATGATCTTGACTATCAACTTCACATTAGCTGAAACTGAAACAACTTAGGTTGTAAGTCATAGTATTAATACCTAAAACAGTAAATCAAATACCTGCTACAAGCCAAGCAGCCAAACAGAAACACAAAGAAGAAGAATTATTGATACTCTTGAAAAATCAATCAGTCAAACTAATCATGCGTAGCTAGATGTTATAAGTCTCTGTCTTAATTGACAAATCTAAGGGTTCATTTTTTTTCCATAACTTCGAACTAAAATTGCATGAGGGTGCTATGGTAATTTCAGAAATGGTCCTCCGGAATGAGCACGTAATTGACGTTGGTTAGCGGAGCCCGCAGGCGGCCTCGGCCATCTCCAGACCGTTTGTTCCCAAACTGTCCTTTTTTGTCATACTCTCTTTACCTCACCGTAAACACTTCACTTTCATTCTCCTGTCATTTCTTTGTTTACTTTTACCAAAGCGCGCGCGGGGCCCACTCACGTGACCCCTCGTGTCAGCCGAGAGAGGGGACAGCCCACGCCGATCGCGGGGTGGTCTGATCAAAACGGGTGGCTGCCAATGGACGGCCAGGAATCGCCCAGGCCTGTTGCCTCCTGCTGGGTCTTGTCACGGAGTCCAGTCACCACTGAATCGTGGAGCGTGCCAGTTTCGTTCGGTGTCGGTGGTAGCCAAACCCCGGTGTAGAAACCGACGGTTCCCAGTTCCACTACAGGGGGCACCAGGTTCCGAACCCGGTTCTGAAACCCTTTTTTATTTAGAAATAAAAATTAATTTTTATTATTAATTAATTTTAAAAAATATAACAAAATAATAAAAATATAATAAAAGGGTTTGAATTTAATCTTTATCATAATTAAGTTGCTTACTTATCCTCTTGGGGTTTAAAGGAATCAAAACCTACGTAGTTCTCTTATTTTACTCCCCGTACTTTACCTCAATCGCTTCCTTCTGCTCTGGTGGTCGTCAATTCCAAAAAGTCTTCACTTTGTTTCTGCACGATTTCTTGTTGTCTTAACGATTCTTTTGTCCAATCATGAAGACATGATTGGGCCACTGAGTCGGGGGGACATACTCAAACGGGTTTGGTTCAAGATCTCCCCGCCGCACTAAATGCTTGCTCCACAACTATCCTTGACACCGGTGTTGCTAAAATTCGTTTAGCGATAATTTACATGATTGAAAATTGTGTTGAATGCTCTTTCCACCATTGCTGGTTTGGAAACTTTATATCTTGAAAATCTTCACCAAAATCAAATGAAATGACTAGATAAGTATCGAGCTCGGTGTTCGATCTCGATGAAGATCCTCGAGGTTTTTTTGCTCTTTACAATAGTAGTTGTTATCCTCTTCTGAGTTTAAAGGTATCCTCAACTTTACTACTAGTCTGGCCATCGCTGGGGTTATTAATACTTGAATTATATACTCCATTATATTCATTATATAAAGCATAAATTTCTTTTTTTATTTTACTAAATAAATCATAAGCATCTTCATCCATTTGAGTAATGTCATGGTAAGCCTTCAAATAATCATGCAATCCATCTAATTTACACTGTGGATCAAAAACACATGTAACTAAATAAATAGATGGAATTGTTTTAAAATATTATAGCTATAATTTTTCATTGCTTGAATACAAGAAAATAAATTCGTATTATTTTCATGTTCTTTTAGCGCACCACAAATATTTGTACACTCGAATAAAAATAAATGTGCTATAGAATAATAAACACCGGATAAAGTGTAATTAGCATCATTAAAAACTTTTAAGGTATCCAAAATACTTTTGCATGCATCCCATTGCGTCGGATATAATTAATATCATTAATATTATTAGCAATAAAATACATAATTATTCTTTATAGTTATTACTATCATTAAGTAATTCAAAAGTTGAATTCTAACAGGTTGGAATATCCCGTAGAAATCATTTTAGTTTCATACCTTTTGATTTACAATATTTTTCTCATTCTTTCATTACTCGTGTGTGTGTCCACAAAACTAATTGTAAAAAATCTTATTAATCAAAGCATATTCTTCTAAAACTACTTTTATCATTCTATAAATATTATGAGCAGTATGTTGATCATCAAAAACTCTAAAAGCAATTACACTTTTTTTGTAAATTCCATTCACAATCAATCCAATGATAAGTGCCTCCCATATAAGAATGTTGTTGTCAGTGATCACTCCATATATCACTACATATAGATACACGCCCATCAAAAGTGATAAAAAAAATCATGTAATTCTTTTTTCGCTTTTTTATAAAGGTTATATAATATGCGTTTGAGAGTGGTCCTAAGCGCTCTAGTTGCTTGAGAATTTAATGTATTTTTATAATAATTTATAAAACCTAATTTTCACCGGAAACTATTCATGATAATTCATCTCTATTTTTAATATCAGAGAAATAAAATAATTGAGGAGTAGTGGTAGCGTACCTTGATATTTGATATTGCGTTTTTATGAGACCGTCTTCACAAGGATGCACCCTCTCTAAATGCTTTTGAAATGTTCTATAGCCATCGGAAGTGGACCAATTATAAGTTTTTGAACAATACTTATAACTTACATTAACGACCGAGTGTGACTCTTTCTTGATTTTCATAAAATGATGCACGGAAAGATGGACTTTAATTTTTGACTAGCGGCAGCCGTATCTTCTTCGCCTCTATCGTTGGCTTGAGTTTCAAATCTTTGGTTAAAACATTGACCGCCTCTTCTTCTGGATGTATTTCTAATTCATAAGTGTCGAGGCCGTAATTCATCTTAGATTATTGTAAAAAACTGGAAATATCATTTTCAGCGGGTTGACTTTTACCAACCTTACTCTTGCCTTTTGCCGACGAACCTTCACTTCCCATGGACAGTATGAAATTTGGAGAAAGATTATTGAGAGAGATTTTGGTGAGATACTATTGGAGAAAGATTTTGTAGAGATATTATGGAAAGAGATTTTGTAGGGAGATTATGTTAAGAGATTATGGGGACTTTAGAGCGGAAGTCTTGAAGAGAGATTTTGTAGGGAGATTATGTAGAGAGATTCTAGAGAAAAATATTGTAGAGAGGTTTGGATTTTGTTGTGGAGGAGAATGAGAGAAATGAGACTATATTTATAGCCATAGATTTCAAATAACATTTAAAAATTAAAAAAAAAATTTCGCCTGCCCCAACAGTCCAAAATTGGACCGTTGTGGCTTGGAAGTTGGAGCCAAGAGCCAACATTCATTTGAACGTTGGCTACAAGCTCCAAGGCCCCCAATGGTCCAATTTTTGGACAGATGGGTAGACCCAACGGGTCAGAGTGCCTATAAATAAAACCCACCCAGCAGCCAAAAAAATTAAAAAATGGTTCAACTCGGGAACCGACGGTTCCCAGTTCCATAAAGTGTCAACCTGGAACCGGCCCGTTGCAGGGCTGGTTCTAGTTCAGTTTGGAACTGGCAAACTGGAAGGCCGGTCTGGTTCTGATTCCAACGTACTGGTTCCCGTGTTGGTTCTCCAGTTCGAACCGAAAAAGGGTTGGCTCTGGATGTCGGTGGTCCGATCATCGGAGGGGGTAAGGGATTTGTGTTTTCTCTATTAAAGGGGTTTTCTCATATTTACAGTCAGGCCTTCCATATTCTTAAAATTATCCTCAAAATCAGCATCATTGTTAATTTAATCCCAAATTTTTCCTTCATATTTCTAAAATTATATCCACCGTCAGTTAAAGTGAATCAAAATGGTATGTTCTTTATTTTTCTGTTATATTTTTGTGAGATCCCTTTAATGTCCATACTGAATATCAATTAATCCTTCCTCCCCTACAACCTCGACGATGCAGCTGCTGGTAGTGGGTTAACCGGCAGCGACCGCTAACAATTTTGATCAAATGAAACCCTAACACCCTTGTTGCCGCCCAAATAACTCCGTCCACTAACCCTAACTCCCACTTTACTCCTGCTCCCCCAAAAAATCCCATACCCCTAATATCCACGGCTAATAAAAAGCCGGCCTTCAAGCTCTACAAGCCTGCATCAGCATGAAGAACCTCAAGATGATCACCACCCTCAACTTCGGTGTCTTCGGCGGCGGCACCACCTTCAGCCCGTGCAAATAGCAAGAGATCCTCTCCCCAAGCATCCTCGACTTCCCCTCCCTTGTCCTCAGCCTTGTCACCTCGCTCAGCCCGACCCCTTCAACCGATCGCCGCACATGCCGAGCATCTTGATGTCACGTTATCACCAGTGGAACCTCCAACCAATTTTCCCCTTCCCTTCTCCCTGTACCTTCCTCTGCAAATAGCCCAGCACCGCCAGCGCCACCTCCTCTGTGGCTGCCAGTGGTCACATTCGACCCGCCCCCTCAACTTTAGGGGCAGACTTGCGGTAAAGCCTCCACTGTGTGAGGGGAGCTTTCCTTGTCCTTGCGAAGGCACATTACCACTGCTTGTTGCCGATGACTCTGCTGCTGTTCCGCTCGCCGCCGTTGTCCAGCTCCGCCGAGAGGAGAGAAATAGATAAGAGAGACTCAGAAAAGAGAGAGATAGAGAAGAGAGACTCGAAGAAGAGAGAGAAGAGGTGGGAGTCCACGTGTAAGGTGATCGGCAAAAAGCAAGCACAAGAATAAGTAAAAAAGAGAGTGGATCGATGTTACTGCTTTTGCGATTCTTCCGTAGTAGCAAAGTGGCTATACGGGTCGTTGTTGGCCCAAGGTTACAATCAACCCATGTTTAGTGTATTTTGATGATTACAAAACATATTAGTTATGTGTACTAATATAAATTATTGTTTAAGTGTGTTTCAGGTTTATATATTAAAGAGATGAATTCTTCCCTAAAGGAAGGTACATTGGACTCAAGACAAGTCAAATTGGGCTCAAAGAACAATATTGAAGATCAAGTGAAGATAGCCCATCTTAAAGTCTTGAAGACCTAGAAGTTTGTAAGTTTAGTTTGTTAAGGATTGAATATGTGAAATTTGGCTCTAGGATTTGAAATCACCTAGAGGGGGGTGAATAGGTGATGGCTATATGATAATGGCAATTATGCGGAATTAAAAATTTAACTCTAAACAATTAGCACAATACAATATTTCTTGCAAGTAAAAGACAATGTAAAATTGCAAGTAATAAAAGAGATAGAGTTAGAGAAATTTGAGCAAACGCAAACACGCCGATATGTTTCCGAGGTTCGAGCCACGCTCTACGTCCCCGCCTTCACACTTGAAGGATTTCCACTATTGAGGATCCCACCGGATCAACAATACAAGGACAACACTTGTCCGTCTCCCGTGATGACACTTCACCACCTTGAGCACACTAGCTCGCCTTGAGGCCGATGCCTCTACAACTTCACTCAATTACAATGGAAGTGATCACACTTGACCACTTTACAAAAGGGCTCACTAAGCACAATCCTAGAACCAAATAATAGACTTAGAGTATGGGATTGTGTAGTGCAAAACTAGAGAGAAGTAGAGGAATAGGCTCCAAGAAAGGTGATGGAAATTTAGGCTTTGGAGAGAAAAATCTTTTCTTTTGAAAACTTTGGAAATCTTTGAAACTTTTGTAAAATTGCACTTGATAGTTCTAAAATCATTAGTCATATCATATGAAGTGACCACCTATTATAGGGGTCAAAAACTGCTCAAGAGATTCGTTGGAGACAAATCCCAAAAGTCAAAAAGTCAGAAAAAATAGCTGTTGAGTCTGTCAGACTTTTTGACAGACTACCGGTCGACCGGGTCGGTCGACCGCCAACGGTCAAAAATCCGACCGTTGGGGCTCACCGGTCGACCGGGTCGGTCGACTGGCATTTCCAGAGAGCAGCAGGTTGGGGGCCGGTCGAGTATCGGTCGACCTCCGGTCGACTGATACGCACATGCACAAATGTGCATGTCGGTCGAGTGCCGGTCGACTGCCGGTCGACCGGGCACTGTGAATTTCTGAAAAATCAGAATTCACAGACCTGGGCAATTTTGGGTTTTGGTTTTGGGTCTTGGATAAAATGTTTTGGTCTTGAAAAATCATAGAGTATGAGCATGTGTCATACTACTATCAAGGTAAAATACTTGGTAAAAATTCTTTTGATAAAAACTTGATTTTCAATGAAATGTTTTTCCCAAAAACTAGTCTCTCTAAAAACGTATTTCCAAAATAGATATGTTCAACTAAAACTGAGTTTGGAAATAGAAATAGAAATTATTTTGAAGCCATAAACCACTCTAGAAAATGTGTGTGTGTGATATCCCATATCTCTACTTCTACTATTTAGTTTTGACAAAATATTCTAAAATGAAAATAAACAAAGTACAAAACTTGGATTCTTAAGCAAGTCTTGATCTTCTTCTTGAACTTTTCTTCAACGCAAATTCCGAAGCTTCCTATGTGCTTTAGCTTGGGAATGCAAATGTTGGGCAAACTCCAAATTTGTGAGTCTTTTAGCGGAGTTGTCAAAATCTGTTTCTTGAACCTGAAATACTTTAAAATCAAGAATATTAAATACATAACTAAATATGTTTTGCTATCATCAAAATAACCGGGATAATGGCCTTTGGGCCAACAATCTCCCCTTTTTGATGATGGCAAAACATATGTAGTTATCACAAGATATTTTGGGTGGAGTCTTCAAATGAAGCTCCCCCTCAACATATGCATATATGAAAATCATACTCAGGCATAGTGATAAAAAATAAACATCACACATATAAAAATAAACATCACACATCCATGCCCATAGAAAATATCAACCAATATCAACCACACATGTCATATCATAGATAAAAGGAAATGAGTCTCAACATGACATAAATACATACCACACAAGATACATGTCCACAAAAATAAAAGGTGTCCAACACAACAACAAAAAAAAAAATAAGTCAAGTACACATAACAAAATAACAAAAGTGTCACAAAATATCTCTCTCTAAATGACTCTCCCCCTTTTTGACATCATCAATAAAGGGGAGGTCACACATCAGCATCACTCAGTCGCCTCGTCATCCTCCTCCTCGTCATCATCTGAGCCCTCGGCCATCGTCTGGTCATCACCATCATCTGAGGAAGAAGAGGAAACTACCTCCTCTGTATCCACGGCATCAACTCTGGGGCGCGGAGGTGGAACAGAGACGCGAGCTCTGGGAGGGAAAGGAGGACCAGCAGCAGGGAGACGACGAGCACCCGGAGTCCCATCAGGAACGACTATGTCCAATTTAGAGAACAGAGATTGGAACTGAACATCCACAAATCTCATGGACTCAGCCATATATGACAAGTCGTTTCGGACCTCCGCCCGAAAAGCAGCATCCATCGCAGCACGAGCCTCCAAATCTGCCCGAAGAGAAGCATCACGAGCAGCCATATCTGCACGAAGTGCAGAGACTTGCTCACCGACCCAGGCCTGATGTGCCTCGATCTGCGAGCGGACCTCAGAAGCAGAAGCACCCTGAAACTCAGGAGCAGGAAAAACAGGAGGTGGAGCTGGAGCTGGATCAGCTGCAGGAACAGGTGGTGGTTGCACAGCTGCGTGTCGACGCAACTGAGCTTCCATCATCTTCAGGGCAGCAGCATTGAAATCTGAAGAGGGTTTTGAAGGGGCTTGACCAGAGAAATCAAAATCTAGAGCCCTAAGCAGATGGGTAATGAGCATACCGTAAGGCAGACTCCTACCAGCAGTACGAATCTGATCACCACTCATGTGAGAAGCGATCACTCGAGGGAAATTTATCTTAATGCCTTTAAGGAGGCAATAGATAATCAAGGGAACAGGACCTCGAGCATGGCTAAATTCACCGGATTTTGGCACGATATTATGAAAGACAATCTTAGCAAGGACCTGAGATTGGAGGGTATACTGACTCACAATCTCATTCCTCACTAGATCGGGATTGTCATCCTGGTGAAGGAGAGTGGATGCGGTGAGTGAAGACTCACCCTCCGGATATACAGGAAAATCATGTAGGTCATAAGAGTAAACATCTATTCCATCAGTGGAAAGATGAAGAATTCTAGCAAATTGACCTAGGGAAATGTTTATGTCCCTACCCATCACACGGGAAATAATCCGGTTCCCACTAAATTCAAATTGGCGTAGAAATAGGGAACCAAAGAGGTGTAAACCTTCTCCCGGATGGAGAGAAAATCCACAAGATTGTTAGCACGGAGTATGTGGGGGATATCTAAATGTTCAAAGTCTTGGATAGCCACATATCTACCCGAAATAGTATTCCTAGGGGCTAAATGTGTGTAACGATCAGAGGCAAGATCGTTACGGAACACAGGATCAGTCCTAGGGGCTTGAGATGAGGATTGGGCAATGCCCTTTCCCTTCTCAGAACGATGTCTTTTAGGAGCCATGACAAAAATCAAATTTTTAGGGTTTTTATAGGTAAAGGCACGATCTAGATGATTAATCAACCTAATATGAAGACAATAGAAGAGATATATCTAAGCTAGAAAGGAAGAACAAGTGAAAAATTCGAAATTTTTACCTTTGAGAAAAACTGAAACCCTAGCTTGAAAATCCAGAAATTCTGAGAATCTGACGGACGGATCGGCTTGAGATTGAAGATCCGAGTTAGAAATGAGAAGATTGAAATGGGTTTTGAAGGAATTTAGGATCAGGTGAACGGATTTGTAGAAGGAAATTTTGGAGAAAAGGGGCTCCTGCGGTCGCTGTGAGAGGAAATGAGAGAGAGAGAGCTGAAACAGTGAGGAAAAAGACCAAATATACGCCAGAATACGACTATCGGTCGACTGGGATTGAGGGACCGGTCGACCGAAACGATACAGAGAGTCCTGCATCCAAATCGGTCGACTGGTCCTATACCAGCAGTCGACCGGTAGCACAAAAAAAAATCAAAAATATTTTCTCAGACAGAGCCGGTCGACTGGGGTTAGGAGCCGGTCGACCGGTAAGTCTGAAAATTCTGCTACCAGGTTCTGGCCAAAAAAAAAAAAAAAATTTAAATAAAAAAATTATAACAAATAAAAATATGTTATATTATAATATTCAGGGAAACAACAATTATTTTTAAATCTTCATTTAGTGATCATATCAACAAAACTTCACACAAAATGATTTAATTTTATTTTACATATTTAAACAAAGATATAAAGATGTTGAAGCCGAATACCCAGTGACGGGTTCTGAACTTCATCCTCTTGATTCCTCTTGAATGAGTTGAGGTGCGCAATTGCCATCTTTAAGGTATTTGCTCAACTATGAAAATTTTCAAAAAGTTTTATTTTATTTATGAAAATAGGTCTATATGTATACAAGTATATAGTCACAAAATCTAAACTATATAGGAAAAAAAATTGGACATGTGGACAAGTATGACATAAGGCGTAACAGTACAAGATATGAAAATTAATACAAGGCATGTACACAACATGATAGAAGGGTAGTTCTATATAAGCATGTAACAATAATGAACAAAAACAAACTAATAATTCTATACTCATGTATACATGTCAAAAAGAAATCAAAATTGAACATGGCATATACAATCATGTTAGAGTTGCAAGTTTATACTAATTATGTATCAATGAAGCATAAAACTAAACTAGCAATCCTATAACAATTGTATATACAAAATTAAAAAAAATTCTTAAATGGAGATGTTACCAATTTACGGGTAGTCTCCAAAAATAGGTGCCTCCACGATAGCGATGCAAGCTAGATTTGAACTTTGAGCTTAGTTGCATCTACCACCCGGGCACCGACTCCCCCTAAGTCTTGGAGGAAGTAGATCCACCTGTGTCACCTACATTTGGAGGATCTTTTGGTACCCAAATCTTTGAGGGTCCTTTAGGGTTAGTACCGGGGCGAACCCAAACATATTTATTCTTAACATTATTTTTAGCATAACAAAATTTTTCTAAATGGCCTTTGCGGCCACAATGAGTGCAAACATAAATTCTACCATTTCCATACATGTATGCATGCTTGTGAGTGTGAGCATGTTTCCGTGCATGTGTGTGTGCATGTTGTGCATGTTTCCCTTGGGGTGTTCCCTTAGGAAATTTAGAAGCTATCTTTTTCAAATCAAATGCACAATTTTTAAGTGTGGTGTCCAAAGCATCAACACGCTTTTGGATCTCAACAAAGTCATTTTTATCTATTGAAACTATGGTGGTTTTACCCTTATTTGCAAGTTTATATTTATCAAAATCATTTTTCAATTTTCCAAAAGAGCTAGATAAAACATCCTTTTCTTTAACAACTATTTCAACTTTATGTTTTAAAGCTTCATTTTCTCTTTTTAATTTCTTATTATGAGATTGGGAAATTTCATACCTATTTTGCAATTCTTCAAAAAATTGTGCAAGTTCATCCATAGTTAACTCATCCTCATCTAAAGAGTTTTCTAGAGTTACCTTTGGTGCATCCTCCCCATGTGCCATGAAACACATGTGCGCGGCGTCGACTTCCTCTTCGGATTCCGACTCCGTGTCATCCCAAGTAGCCACCATGGCCTTCTTCTTTCTTTGCCCGTTCTTGGATGTGGTCGCTTGTAGAGCGGGGCAATCGGCAATGAGGTGACCGATCTTCTTGCAATGAAAGCAAGGACCGGGCTCCTCTCTTTTTCTTTCAAATCTCCCTTGAGGTTTCCCTCGCCGGAAATTGCTTTGTCTTCCCTTCTTGTAGAACATCTTGCCCACCTTCCGGATGAGCATGGCGAAGTCTTCATCGCACTCGTCCGATGAATCATCCTCGTCTTGAATTGTTGGAGCGGCTTTGAAGGCTATTGATTTCTTCTTGGGTGCCTCCCTTTCTTCTCGTACCTTCATTTCCATCTCATGTGTTTTGAGATTGCCGATGAAGCCGGAGAAGTCCATCTCCTCTTTGTCATTTAACTCTTTGAGGGTTGTCGCCTTGACTTCCCAAGCTTTGGGAAGAGCTCGAATCACCTTCCTTATCTTTTGATCGTTGTCAATCTTGTCGCCTAAGGAAGAAAGAGCATTTGTTATTTTTGTAAAGCGAGTGAGCATGTCATCAATGCTCTCATTATCAATCATGTAAAAATTCTCATATTGAGAACGTAACAAGTCAACTTTTGCTCTCTTGACTTGTGACGTTCCCTCATGAGTCACAATAAGCATGTTCCAAACTTCATATGCCGATTTACAATTAATGATGCGTGCAAGGTCATCTTCATTAAGTGCTTGTGTTAATGCATATTGTGCCCTAGCATTTGCTTCATAGTCTTTAGTGATATCCTCGGACCATGTGCTCTCATCACTAGTTGGTTCAATGAAGTCTTTGGTAATGGCCCTAGCTACCCTAACACCTAAGGATTTCAAAAACAAGTTCATCTTGACTTTCCAAATAGGAAAGTTCAAGCCATCAAATTTGGGAGGGGATTTTATGCTAGAAAAGTCCATGGATGCCATGAATGCACAATATATAAGATGCACAAAATAAAATACAACAAATGAATATAGCCAAATATATGGATCTCCCTAAGGTTGTTAGACCTAAGTTGTAGGGTTAGGCTCTGATACCAATTGAAATCACCTAGAGGGGGGGTGAATAGGTGATGGCTATATGATAATGGCAATTATGCGGAATTTAAAAATTTAACTCTAAACAATTAGCACAATACAATATTTCTTGCAAGTAAAAGACAATGTAAAATTGCAAGTAATAAAAGAGATAGAGTTAGAGAAATTTGAGCAAACGCAAACACGCCGATATGTTTCCGAGGTTCGAGCCACGCTCTACGTCCCCGCCTTCACACTTGAAGGATTTCCACTATTGAGGATCCCACCGGATCAACAATACAAGGACAACACTTGTCCGTCTCCCGTGATGACACTTCACCACCTTGAGCACACTAGCTCGCCTTGAGGCCGATGCCTCTACAACTTCACTCAATTACAATGGAAGTGATCACACTTGACCACTTTACAAAGGGCTCACTAAGCACAATCCTAGAACCAAATAATAGACTTAGAGTATGTGATTGTGTAGTGCAAAACTAGAGAGAAGTAGAGGAATAGGCTCCAAGAAAGGTGATGGAAATTTAGGCTTTGGAGAGAAAAATCTTTTCTTTTGAAAACTTTGGAAATCTTTGAAACTTTTGTAAAATTGCACTTGATAGTTCTAAAATCATTAGTCATATCATATGAAGTGACCACCTATTTATAGGGGTCAAAAACTGCTCAAGAGATTCGTTGGAGACAAATCCCAAAAGTCAAAAAGTCAGAAAAAATAGCTGTTGAGTCTGTCAGACTTTTTGACAGACTACCGGTCGACCGGGTCGGTCGACCGCCAACGGTCAAAAATCCGACCGTTGGGGCTCACCGGTCGACCGGGTCGGTCGACTGGCATTTCCAGAGAGCAGCAGGTTGGGGGCCGGTCGAGTATCGGTCGACCTCCGGTCGACTGATACGCACATGCACAAATGTGCATGTCGGTCGAGTGCCGGTCGACTGCCGGTCGACCGGGCACTGTGAATTTCTGAAAAATCAGAATTCACAGACCTGGGCAATTTTGGGTTTTGGTTTTGGGTCTTGGATAAAATGTTTTGGTCTTGAAAAATCATAGAGTATGAGCATGTGTCATACTACTATCAAGGTAAAATACTTGGTAAAAATTCTTTTGATAAAAACTTGATTTTCAATGAAATGTTTTTCCCAAAAACTAGTCTCTCTAAAAACGTATTTCCAAAATAGATATGTTCAACTAAAACTGAGTTTGGAAATAGAAATAGAAATTATTTTGAAGCCATAAACCACTCTAGAAAATGTGTGTGTGTGATATCCCATATCTCTACTTCTACTATTTAGTTTTGACAAAATATTCTAAAATGAAAATAAACAAAGTACAAAACTTGGATTCTTAAGCAAGTCTTGATCTTCTTCTTGAACTTTTCTTCAACGCAAATTCCGAAGCTTCCTATGTGCTTTAGCTTGGGAATGCAAATGTTGGGCAAACTCCAAATTTGTGAGTCTTTTAGCGGAGTTGTCAAAATCTGTTTCTTGAACCTGAAATACTTTAAAATCAAGAATATTAAATACATAACTAAATATGTTTTGCTATCATCAAAATAACCGGGATAATGGCCTTTGGGCCAACAGGATTTACACACACACTTGTTTTGAATGTTTCTATTTTTTTTGAATTGTTTATTTCTAAGTTTATGCCTTAGTTTATACATACATGGACTCAAAGCTTTATATCTTCAAAAACTTGTTTAAAACATGATATAAACTATTTTCTGCATAACACTTAGCTTCAGATTTTTTAAAGAATTTTTACAAAATTTTCTATCTCAAAAATCTGCCCAAAAAATATCTATTTCAGGCAGACCGGTCGACCGGCAGTCGACCGGCTGCTGTGTCCAGACATGCACAGGCTGTGCATGTCTGTCGGTCGACCGACCTACATACCGGTCGACCGGAAAAGAGATGTTTTGCTCTCTGTATCTTTTCGGTCGACTGGGTCGGTCGACCGATAGAAGGAAACTGTGTTTCCTTTGTTGGATCGGTCGACTGGCAGTCGACCGAAGCTCCAACGGCTCTTTTGCCAGCAGGGACCCGGTCGACCGGCAGTCGACCGGTAGGCCTGCATCAGCCATAACGGCTCTTTCTTCTTTTGGAATTTCTGAAAAACTGTTTTTAGTTTTCTCTTTTACAGAGTTTTTAGGAGTTGTTGGGACTCTTTTTCTGATCAAATTAGCTGGAAAAATCAGAGTTTTTAACCTATTCTCTCCCTATAAATAGTGGGGAATAGGCCTTAGTTATTTACCAAGAAAAATACAAGTTTTCATAGTTTTCAAGAGAAAGAGAAAAATAGTTTAAAGCTTTCATTTCCATTCTTTCAAAATTGGTTTTTCAGTTGTGTTTGATCTCTAATATCACTCTACAACTGAAGCTTTTCTCACCACACTTCAAAGAGCCAAAAATTTCATATTCTTTCTATAGGTGAAGTTGTAAAAGAGTGAGAGTGTTTGTAAAAGAGTGTTGTGGTCTAGTTAAAGATCACTATTTGTAATTCTTGTTCTTGTGGAGACAAGCTCCTCAGTGGAGTTTCTTTGTAAGGTGAAGCTACGGGCTTGAGGTCTTTGGAGGCCTAACTTGTACGGGATCCTAAGGGGATAGTGGAAACCCTTCACGGAGGTGAAGGCGGGGACTAGAGCAACGGGCTCGAACCTCGAAACAAATCATCTTGTTTGCGATTGCCTTGGCGTTCTTCTTGCTTACTTTCTTGCTTTATATCACTTCCAATTTATTGCTTGAGAACTAACCTTTATTTGTGCAATCCTTATTTGTTTACTTTACTTGCTATTTTACTTGTGGAATCTTGTGTTGATATACTTGTTGTGTTACATTGTGAGCTTTTTATTTTCATCATCATACTTGGCATTGATCAAATCACACCTCAATACAACACGGTTGCATTGCGCACCTCTAACCCATTTAAGGGGAATTGGGAGGAAGGAGTTCAGAACCTCGCAAGGGGTATTCGGCTCTTAGTCGTGTTTTTGAGAGATTGTTGCATCACTCATTTCATAAGTTTAAAAAGATCATTAGATTAGCAATTACACCTATTCACCCCCCCTCTAGGTGTATTTCAATTGGTATCAGAGCTTGGACTCTAGGATTTGGCTTAACAACCTTAGAGAGATCCTCATATTGCTAATCATTTCATTCATTTCCACATAGTAAACATGGCCGATGGTATTAAGACACCCCCTAAGTTTGATGGACTTAACTTTCCCATATGGAAGGTTAAGATGACTGTTTTCTTGCAATCTCTAGGTAGCTGAGTTGCAAAGGCCGTGACTAAACAATTTAGTGCCCCCGATGGTGATGAATCTACTTGGTCCGAAATTGAGACCAAGGAGTTTGATGCCAATGCTAGGGCTCATTATGCACTCCTACAAGCCCTCAATGATGATGACATAGTTAGAGTCATCCATTGCAAATCCGCCTATGAGATTTGGACCCATTTGCTAGTAACACATGAGGGGACATCACAAGTGAAGAGGGCCAAGATAGACCTTCTTCGGTCCCAATATGAAAATTTTAGCATGCAAGAACATGAAACCATAGATGATATGGTTACTAAATTTACTAAGATTACTAATGGGCTTTCTTCTCTAGGTGAAGACATCAACAACGACCAAAGGGTGAGAAAGATCATCCGGCTCTTCCTCCATCATGGAAGTGAAAGCTACAACATTGAAGGAACTCAATGATAAAGATGAGATTGAGCTCATCGGACTCATTGGGAATTTAAAAACCCATGAGATGGAGAGGAAGGCAAGGGAGGACATGGCACCCTCCAAGAAGAAGACTATTGCCTTCAAAAGTCATGCTACTTACTCCGACGAAGATGATGAAGAAGAAGATGACGAGGAGCTCTCACTTCTAGTCAAAAACGTCCGGAGGATGTACAACAAGGCAAAGTTCCAAGGACGGAGGAGATGGCAAGGAGGCAAAGAAGAGAGAAAGATCATATGCTTCAATTGCCAAAAGCCGGGACACATTGTAGCGGAGTGTCCGGACCAAGTGAAGCCATCTTCATCCAAGAAGCCATACAAGAAGAAGGCTATGAAAGCAACATGGGATGACGAAAGTGAATCCGAGGAGGAGATCGACACCGCCAATATGTGCTTCATGGCAAATGAGAGCACAAGCAAGGTAACCCCCTCAACTCTTCTTGATGATAATTTATCCATGGATGAGCTAGGAGAAGCATTTATAGAACTTTCTCAAAATTATGACTTCATGAAGAAAAAGTACTTGAAAATGAAAAGGATAATGAATCTTTGAATATTCAAGTGTTAAATCTTTCTAAAGAAAATAATGACTTGCATTCTTCTTTAGTTTCCACTAAAATGATTTTGAAAAATATAAGATTGCTTGTAAAGGAAAGACCCCATTTGTAGATTCTAATGAGATTGCCATGCTTAAGGAAAGATTAGACTCATTAGATGTTGTTTTGAAAAAGTGTAGTGAGTTTGATAAGAAGAAGATGGAGAATATGTTTCCTAAGAAACAAGCTCCTAAGAAAAATGTTCATCATGCTCATGCTCATGCTCATGTACATGCTACACAACCTATGCATCATGGTAAACCCCAAAGCATGCTCACACTTCACATACACACCATGCATTTATGTATAGAAAAGTGTACACATGTTCACATTGTGGACGGAAAGGACACTTAGCTAATTTTTGTTATGATAGACTAAGTGCATCACATCATAATGGTTGGGTTCGTAACACTAACTTTCAAGGACCCAAGAAAGTTTGGGTACCAAAGTCAACCATTGTTTTAAATGATGTAGGTACTTTCCAAAGCTCAAAGACGTAGAGGTTTATGGTATCTTGATAGCGGTTGCTCAAGGCACATGACTTGGGACATCAACAACTTTGCAACCCTATCAAGATATCATGAAGGTGGCACCGTCACCTTCGGAGATGACGCCAAGGGTAAAATCATCGGTATTGGTAATGTAAAACTTGGCACCTCTCCTTTAATTGAAAATGTAGTTTAGTAGACGGGCTCAAGCATAATCTCTTGAGCATTAGTCAATTATGTGATAAAGGATTTAATGTTATTTTTGATGATATTGCTTGTAAAATAGTTGACAAAAATTCTAATGTTTGTGTATTTTCCGGTTTTCGTGAAAGTAATGTATATATGATAGATATGCTAAATATGTCTTGTAATATAACATGTTTAAAAGCCCTCAATGACGACTCTTGGTTATGGCATAGGAGATTAGGCCACGTTTCATTTGACCATATTTCTAGGCTTAACTCTAAGGAAATGGTGAAGGGTATTCCTTCATTGAACTTTGAAAAGGACCGAGTTTGTGACGCATGTCAATTTGGGAAACAAACTAAGTCCTCATTCAAATCAATTAAGGATATCATGTCATCACGTCCATTGGAGCTAATCCACATGGATTTATTTGGCCCAACACAAACAAAAGTTTAAGTGGGAGTAGATTTGCTTATGTTTTAGTAGATGATTTTTCGCGTTTTACTTGGGTTTATTTTCTTGAACACAAAAGTCAAACCTTTTCACATTTTCAAGCCTTTAAGAAAAGAGTTGAAAAGGAAAATGACTCCTCAATAATTAAAATAAGAAGTGATAGAGGAGGTGAGTTCATTAACCTTCCCTTTACCACTTTTTGTGAGGAACATGGAATAAAACATGAACTTTCTTGTCTTAGAACTCCACAACAAAATGGAGTAGTTGAGCGGAAAAATCGTACTTTACAAGAGATGGCTAGGACAATGTTAAATGAATATGGTCTACCACATTATTTGTGGGCCGAGGCCGTTCATACTTCATGTTACATTGCAAATCGTGTTTTCCTATGTAAAAATACTACTAAGACTTCTTATGAGATGTATTTTTCTAGAAAACCTAATGTTTCTTATTTCAAAGTGTTTGGTTGCAAATGTTTTGTTTTAAATACAAATATTAATTTGGGAAAATTTGATGCAAAAGCATATGAGGCTATTTTTGTAGGTTACTCAAATACTAGTAAGGCTTATAGAGTCTTCAATAGGTCAACTTTGACCATTGAGGAATCTATTCATGTTAAATTTGAGGAATCTAACAAGTTTGTTAAGAATTGTGTAGAAATTGATGCTTTAGATGAAGGTTTGGAGAAAGTGACCTTGGAGGATGCTTCTACTATGAGAGACAAGCCAAAGGATGGTGATGGAAGTGAAGCCAAAGTGGAAGAGGCTCAAGGAAATGAACATCAAGCAAATGAAGAGGAGCCCTCTCAACCACTACCAAAGGATTGGAGATTCAATCCTCATCATCCCAAGGACCTCGTCATAGGTGAAGTATCAAAAGGGGTAACCACTCGCTCTAAGATTCAAGATTTTTGTGGTAATTTTGCTTTTATTTCACACATAGAACCTAAAAATGTCCTCGAGGCCGAGGCCGATTCATATTGGTTGCTTGCAATGCAAGAGGAGCTCAATCAATTTGAGCGCAACCAAGTTTGGCACCTTGTTCCTAGGCCCCAAGATAGACCAACTATTGGCACTAAATGGATCTTTAAGAACAAGTTGGATGAATCGGGTAATGTAGTTAGAAACAAGGCTAGGTTAGTTGCCCAAGGTTACACTCAAATCGAGGGAATCGATTTTGAAGAAACCTTTGCACCCGTAGCACGGCTCGAAGCCATACGGATGACCTTAGCATATGCCTCATTTAAAGATTTTAAGTTATTTCAAATGGATGTAAAGAGTGCTTTTCTTAATGGTTATATTGATGAGGAGGTGTATGTTGAACAACCCCCCGGGTTTGTTGATCCTACACACCCTAATTATGTTTATAAATTAGATAAAGCACTATATGGTTTGAAACAAGCCCCTAGGGCTTGGTATGAAAGATTGTCTTCATTTTTGCTTTCAAATGATTTTAAGAAAGGAAAAGTTGATAAAACATTATTTACCAAACATATAGATCAAGATATCCTCATAGTTCAAATTTATGTTGATGACATTATTTTTGGATCTACTAATGTTTCACTTTGCAAGAATTTTGAGTCATGCATGAAAAAGGAATTTGAGATGTCTATGATGGGGGAGCTCAACTTCTTCCTTGGACTTCAAATCAAGCAACGTAGTGATGGGACATTCATCAACCAAGCCAAGTACACCAAAGAACTCATCAAGAGGTTCGGGCTTGAAGGATCCAAAGTAGCAAAGACTCCCATGGCAACCACTACGAAACTTGACAAGGACGAACAAGGTAAGGAAGTAGACATCAAATTATTTCGTAGCATGATTGGTAGTTTACTCTATCTTACGGCTAGTAGGCCGGATATAATGTTTTCCGTATGTTTATGTGCACGTTTTCAATCATGTCCTAAGGAATCACACTTAATAGCGGTAAAACGCATAATTAGGTATCTTAAGGGCACAATTGATTTAGGTTTGTGGTCTCCGAAAACTAACCAATTTACCATGACTAGTTATTCGGATGCCGACTATGCCGGTTGTAGGGTAGATAGGAAGAGCACAAGTGGCACTTGCCAATTCTTGGGCAATTGTCTTGTGTCTTGGTCTTCCAAGAAGCAAAATAGTGTAGCCCTTTCAACCGCCGAGGCGGAGTATGTAGCAGCCGGAGCTTGTTGTGCACAAGTACTCTGGATGAAACATACTCTTCTCGATTTTGATTTACATTTGATCATGTTAAGATTTATTGTGATAATACTAGTGCTATTCACATGACCAAAAATGCTAATCAACATAGTAAAACCAAACATATAGACATTAGATATCATTTTCTTAGAGATCACTTTGAAAAAGGTGACATAGATATTGATTTTGTTTCCACAGATTTTCAACTTGCAGATATTGTCACAAAACCTTTAGATTATGCAAGATTTTCATTTATTTGTGGTGAATTGAATGTATGTAAGATTGATACTTAAAATATCTTAGTTTGTTTTGTTTTGGTTTCTAATATGTTTGTTTTGTTTTGTCTTAAATTTTTTTTTAACCCTTTTTGATGTATGACAAAAAGGGGGAGAAATATAAATATATATAAGTTTGGGAGAAAAATATATGGTTTGTTTTAAATTTTGTTATTCCTTATGATAGTTTATTTTTGGTGATGATATTTTTCAATGCTTTATGTATGCTTACATAGTTGTTCATATTCATGTTAAATACATAGCATTGTTTAAGGGGAGCTTTCCAAGCTCTTTCCTCTTTTATTTGTTTAATAACTCATATGTTTTGTCATCATCAAAAAGGGGGAGATTGTTGGCCCAAGGTTACAATCAACCCATGTTTAGTGTATTTTGATGATTACAAAACATATTAGTTATGTGTACTAATATAAATTGTTGTTTAAGTGTGTTTCAGGTTTATATATTAAAGAGATGAATTCTTCCCTAAAGGAAGGTACATTGGACTCAAGACAAGTCAAATTGGGCTCAAAGAACAATATTGAAGATCAAGTGAAGATAGCCCATCTTAAAGTCTTGAAGACCTAGAAGTTTGTAAGTTTAGTTTGTTAAGGATTGAATATGTGAAATTTGGCTCTAGGATTTACACACACACTTGTTTTGAATGTTTCTATTTTTTTGAAATGTTTATTTCTAAGTTTATGCCTTAGTTTATACATACATGGACTCAAAGCTTTATATCTTCAAAAACTTGTTTAAAACATGATATAAACTATTTTCTGCATAACACTTAGCTTCAGATTTTTTTAAAGAATTTTTACAAAATTTTCTATCTCAAAATCTGCCCAAAAAATATCTATTTCAGGCAGACCGGTCGACCGGCAGTCGACCGGCTGCTGTGTCCAGACATGCACAGGCTGTGCATGTCTGTCGGTCGACCGACCTACATACCGGTCGACCGGAAAAGAGATGTTTTGCTCTCTGTATCTTTTCGGTCGACTGGGTCGGTCGACCGATAGAAGGAAACTGTGTTTCCTTTGTTGGATCGGTCGACTGGCAGTCGACCGAAGCTCCAACGGCTCTTTTGCCAGCAGGGACCCGGTCGACCGGCAGTCGACCGGTAGGCCTGCATCAGCCATAACGGCTCTTTCTTCTTTTGGAATTTCTGAAAAACTGTTTTTAGTTTTCTCTTTTACAGAGTTTTTAGGAGTGTTGGGACTCTTTTTCTGATCAAATTAGCTGGAAAAATCAGAGTTTTTAACCTATTCTCTCCCTATAAATAGTGGGGAATAGGCCTTAGTTATTTACCAAGAAAAATACAAGTTTTCATAGTTTTCAAGAGAAAGAGAAAAATAGTTTAAAGCTTTCATTTCCATTCTTTCAAAATTGGTTTTTCAGTTGTTGTTTGATCTCTAATATCACTCTACAACTGAAGCTTTTCTCACCACACTTCAAAGAGCCAAAAATTTCATATTCTTTCTATAGGTGAAGTTGTAAAAGAGTGAGAGTGTTTGTAAAAGAGTGTTGTGGTCTAGTAAAGATCACTATTTGTAATTCTTGTTCTTGTGGAGACAAGCTCCTCGGTGGAGTTTCTTTGTAAGGTGAAGCTACGGGCTTGAGGTCTTTGGAGGCCTAACTTGTACGGGATCCTAAGGGGATAGTGGAAACTCTTCACGGAGGTGAAGGCGGGGACTAGAGCAACGGGCTCGAACCTCGAAACAAATCATCTTGTTTGCGATTGCCTTGGCGTTCTTCTTGCTTACTTTCTTGCTTTATATCACTTCCAATTTATTGCTTGAGAACTAACCTTTATTTGTGCAATCCTTATTTGTTACTTTACTTGCTATTTTACTTGTGGAATCTTGTGTTGATATACTTGTTGTGTTACATTGTGAGCTTTTCATTTTCATCATCATACTTGGCATTGATCAAATCACACCTCAATACAACACGGTTGCATTGCGCACCTCTAACCCATTTAAGGGGAATTGGGAGGAAGGAGTTCAGAACCTCGCAAGGGGTATTCGGCTCTTAGTCGTGTTTTTGAGAGATTGTTGCATCACTCATTTCATAAGTTAAAAAGATCATTAGATTAGCAATTACACCTATTCACCCCCCTCTAGGTGTATTTCAGTCGTATCCACAAGGAGGGAGAGCGATGGAAGCTTGATGCGACTTCTTTGTTCAAGAAAAGAGAAAGTTCCGTGTTCGAATAAAGAATGTGAAAATAAAAACAAGTTTGTTTCAAGAATAGTTTTGAATTGGTTTGCTTGTTGTAAAAGTGAATTTTTCTTAATGGGAAAAATGCATGGCTAACTTTCTACTAAGTGCTCCCACCCATCTCTAACTTTTGGAAGATATAGCCTGACGATGGATCATAGGCAATCATAACCCTTATGCATTGAAACTATTCACGTGAAATCGAGTGAAAGTTCTTCCTAAAACTTAGCTTTACACAATAAAACTCGGACATTCCTTATCAAGATCCAGAGAATAAGGGAAGACACGAGTGCACTAATGATATCGACAAAGTTAAAAGGAAAAGTCTCTAACTTACAACAATAAGTAAAGTACACAACCCATAGATCATCAAAAACCTATTAAGCATGAAATATAAGAAAGTAAATACTTGTAGGTAAGTTAGAGTTAGAACCTCGTCTTAAGATGTCCTAGCTCTCGTTTGCACAAGGCTTGTTTGACACTATTGACTCATTTGGTTATCAATCAAGTTGTTAGAGAATAGTGGGTTAGCAGTTAGTTAGCCATTCAATGGAGGAGTTAGTTAGACATGGTAGTAAAGGAAACAACAAAAGAAAAGGGGTAAAGAGAAAAGGAGTTACACTACAAGAAAATAAAAGAAAAGAAGTGAAGAGAAAGGAAGTTACACTACAATAAGGAAGTAAAAGTAAATGGTAAAGACAAATAAATGGAAAGAAGAAAGAGAAGTAGTTACTTGTATTAGTTTGTCACCTTCAAATACAACACGTACACACTCTCTTTCACTCTAATGGCTAAGGCTAAAACTAGAAGAAGAAAGAAACAACAACTACAATTCTTAACAACAAAGTAAAAATACAACTCTATTCTCTGGATATCTCCCAATTGAAGACCTCTGAGGGGTATTTATAGGCACCAGGGGAAATGGCTTCAGGGGTGACCTATGTCCGAAAGCCTGGGCGCGCGCGCCATGTCAGGGCCAAACACTGGCCTCAGGGCCGCGCACGCCAGTGTTGGGCAGCGTGCTGTCTGACTGTTTCTTATCCACTTGATCTCCTGAATTCGTGATTTAATGCCCTGAGTTGACAAAATCTCTTCCCTAAAGTCAATGGATACTTGGTAGGCCCTTAATCACCCCTTAATTGTGATTTAGGGTCTTCTTCTTCATATGCACACCATTGTCCTAGGATCAAGCAAGCAAGCTTTATTAGCAGAATTTTACATCAAATATATATGAGAATGTGATGAAAATTATGCAAAATTAGAGACTAATCGCAACCCCCACACTTATCTTTTTGCTCGTCCCGAGCAAAACAAAAAAAAGAAATTATTACACCACTTTCGCAGGTGACACGATTGCACTGAGCATGTGCAACAAGCCTTTAAACCTTTAGGTTTTTCCTAGAGGAGGAGTGTTGTCTCCTGAGGGTTTTTAGCAGATTGCACCCAAAAATCCAGTAAAGTGAAAAAAAATATTTAGTTGTTAGCAAATCTCCTTCAAGAAAAAAGAATTTCAATCATCTAATTAAAAATGACTGAATGATACAAAAATTAGGTTCAACCCTCATAAGTCCTCCTATATTTAGCCTTTATATAAAGAAGAAATTATGATTTTTCTTTAAATTTAGGAAGGATCTTATACTTCTAAATCATTTTGTTATTTTGCTTTAGATAGAAATGCATAATGTGTAGTGTGATGTGCTTGAGATTTTTCAACTCAACTTTGAATATTATTTAATTTATTAATATTTATTTATTATTCTTAGTTTCATTAGGCTTTCTTACTTTACTCATGTAACACATATCAAACCGATGACTCTCAAACTAGATTGGTTTTAGGGCACCAGGTGGAAAAACACCCCTGGG
>JAVJIF010004654.1:292500-302476 GCA_038442645.1 Agave tequilana | reverse complement strand
TCAACTACCTTGTCCCAGAATGGTGTATGAAATGATAGAACAGTTGACTTGGACTCAGGAAAGACAGGAACTAATACACTCAGGAAGGTGATTTAAGTCAAGTAAAGGTTCAGGAGTCGGAATGAGTTCAGGAATTGGTTTCAAGTCAAGAAATTGAAACTCCAGTCCACATGTATTGTCCAATAATGGAATGTGACCTAATATGGGTAATATCTCTTTACTTCCAATATTAAGGAATTCTAGCTCATCTCCATACAATTCTTCAAAACTAAGGTCAACTTCATCCGTCAGAATTGTATAATCAGTTTCAGAAGTAAAGAGATTGAGAAAATCAAGGTCACATTTCTCATGAGTTCAATAAAAAAAATGAAGAACTTGCCAATTTATCAATGGTATCTTCAGAATGTATAATTGGTCAAGTTCAATATGATCCTCAAAGATGGGTGATTCAACTTCATTATGAATTGGGACAGGATCCAATGTCGACTCCGGGAAAGATTGAAGTCAGGTAAAGATACCAGTCATTATTGAATCAGGAAAAAGAATTGAATCACTAAGTTGGGGTTCAAGATCATATTCCTCATGTAGTTCAATTCCACAAAAAATGTGAACTTGCCAATTTATCAATGGGACTTTCAAAAGTATGAAATTGGTCAAGTTCAATATGATCATCATAAAATATTGGTGATTCAATTTCACAATGGATAGGCACTGGATCCATACTGACTCGGGAAATGAAGTGAAATCATGTGAAGACACTAGAGTCATAATTGAATCAGGAAGTAGAATTGAATCATCAAGTGGAAGTTCAGGATCATATTCATGTTCAATCAATTTGTTCAATTTCAGGAAAAGGAGAACTTGCCAAAATGTCAATGGGTTATGAAGTTTGGACAAGTTCAGGTGGTTGTGCTGAAATTGAATTATGATTTTCAAAACTACATGACTCATCTGCTTTAATAGAGTGGCTAGTGACACCAGATCTGGGCAAACGGTGAGAACGTAAAGATCAACCATCATATCTATGTCACGATTTCTAGCATTTTGAGCATGAGTCATGTCTTCAAGCATCTTTCCATAATTGATGAATTCATTGTTTTGATGAAAAGATGAAGTGTTGTCTTGGAAGTGATAATGAAATTGTGAGTCCATCAGATTTTGGGATTTGTGTTTGGACTCACGCATACTCATTTCTAAAATTGATGGTGTTTCATTCTCTGGACTGGTGGAACTGAGTATGTATCTTGAAAATGTTGTGGACTGGGTGGATATGGTGGACAAGGAATTTGAAAATTTGACTCGGGCTACGTGAATCCCCAATGACTCGGTGAAGAGTTGAAATCATTATGGAAATTATAATTATTAGATGGGGGGTATGGGTCATATTGATTCGGATAAGGCCAACCCGGCGTATGTGGTTTGGTGCATATTGTAAAACGCCGGGTTGGAATTATCCGAATAGAATGGAGTTGGTGTGAAATATGGATTATTATTAGGATGGAAAGAATTATTATTATTGAATGTCATTTCACACAAAAAATCACAATAAAAAAAAACAAAATAACAAACAAAAGAAAAAAATTCTAACCTAAGTTAGGGTAGACCTATGACCTAGACGACTCCTAACTGATTAGACCGTCCACGGGAGGTTCAGTGTAGACTTTGACCACAAGCTAATCAGCCAGGAAAGGTCAAGGTTGTTGGGAGTTTTTCGTCAGAGACGTTCCTTAATTAAGTAACCAGCACCCTTCAGGCTTTCGGCCCTCAATCCCTTTCCTAGACACTGATTTTGCAAGAGTTAAATTCCAACACTTTTCCCCCTTAGGATAATCTCCTAAGTGAGTCCGAGATGTCCCTAGGGCCAACGTCTACTTTTTTTATTAAATTAGGCTTGGGTTAGTGAGTGCTCGAATTGTGGTTTTCGGGCTAAGGAAAGGGTAATGAACTCCCACCTTATCTTATTTATCGGTTATGCCCTTAAAATTGAATTGTGCAAGTGTACAAGATAGATAACAAGGATTCACTCAAAGCATGAAAATCAAGCAAGAGATGATTCCTAGTCTACATGCAATGCTTACGTACCTTGCATCCAGCACTCTTCAACAGTAAAAGTAAATGAATTGAAAAGACACGTGCCTAGAAATGCAAATGTCTAAACAATTTTTAACGTTTCAACCATTTTTTTACTGTTGACTTATTAGCAGAGTATGGTGAATAATACAGGAAATTAAGTAATGCAGCAGAAGTATTTTGCAGAATCAGAGACCCTGCAGAAAAATGATCAGTAGTGCACTCCTTATTGCCGCAAATTTGCGGCAAAAGCCAGGATTTTGCGGCAATTTGGAGGGATCCTGGTCTCTGCTTTAGAGAGCAGAGGCCCAGGTCCACTTATATGTCACTGCAATGCAAAGTTCCTGTTTTCTTCACCTGTAACCTGCAACAGAGAAGAAGATTCGTTTAGTTTCTTCACTTTAAACCTAAAACGTTGCTGTCCCCGGCAACGGCGCCATTTTTTGATTAGACGGGAAAGGTGTCGTATTATGGAGTATAAATGAGCACAATATATGTATTCAATTAAGGAGATAAGGTTTAGAATCAACCTCAAGTGCTTAGATCACTCCACAAATGTATGAAAGATGATTAATATACCCTTTCTTATCTCCGTTATAGCATAGGGCTATACCGAGTCGATTCTCAGGGAGAGCTCGCGATGGAAGCTTTACGATAGGTAGTGAAGATGTAAAACGAGAATTCTTCTATGCTTAAAAGAATGAAGAATAAAACAATGAAGAAGAAATGAAGAATTGGTGGATATGTTCATGATGGAATAATCGGAAAAGAAATCAAGAAGAGATTTGCTTTGGAACTAAAACTAAAAGAATGAAAACTTTAGAATGAAAAAGCCATGACTAGCTAACCTTACTACCTTGCCAAAACTTACTAAACTCCGTGATAGTGAATGCGTGCCTCATGTTGATTCATCGGCATAGATTCGTCTTGCGTGTTGATCTAATTACTTTTCTCACTTGAATGACGGGGGGTTTAACCCATCGGAGAAGAGAAGACCATCCAACTTGCAAGATTAAAGATAACAATCACCCATGAGTTAGTAGTTAGCAAGGTTAGTGGTTAGCTAGTACATGTAGAAAAGTTAGCTACAAGCCATTACAAAATAAAAGCAAAGCATGAATTAAATTGCAAGAAAGTAAAGCAAGAAATAAAGAAAGCAAGTAAACTAGAAAATGCAAGAGTAGAGAGAAGAGAATGGATGAATCCTTGCTTCACAAGTTGTCACTCCTTGATGTACACAAGCTTTCTCTCTCTTACAAGCTCTCTCTTTACAAAATTTCTAGGGAAGAAGAAGAGGGACTAAAGAACTAAAACCTAGAGAAAAACCTACAAAAATTACAAGCATCTACTAATTTCTCCTCTCTTCTCCATTCTGTCTTTGCTCGCAGGTCCAGGTGCAGTATTTATAGGCCTCAGAGAGAAGCTTCGAGATCCAGGTTGTTGGCGCAAAATCCGGGATCCAACAGACTTATCTTTGCCGCAATTTGGCGGCAAAATCCCGGATTTTGCGGCAAGGATAAGGTTGTTGAGCAACAGCTTCTTGTTGCGAGTTGGTTACGAGGTTGTTAGCCACGTGGCCTTCTGGAATCTTGAGTTGTTACGTAGAATTCTCTGGATCCTGGGTTTCAACTTGGGCTTTATCTTGGGCTTGGAATTATCTCTTTAATTATTGCTAATTAAAGTGATTATTGGGCTTTCTCTCATTTCAGTTGTGGACCTGTAAAAATATAGAGAAGATGAGTAAAAATCATATTTTATTTGCAATATGCATGGGGATTATGTGGTAAAATATGCAATATTGTGTATCAATCAAAAGGCCATTAGCCCTAGTTTTGATGATGACAAACTATATATAGCTAGGTATTAACAAAATTGTTTAATTAAGTTTCAGATAAAATCATATGTTTCATTTCGGCTCCATCACAAGACTCACACATTTGGAAACCAAGAAGATTTAGATCCCAGAGCCTAGCACACTAGAAGAGCTCAAGGATCAAGCATATAGAGAAGACTATTTCAAGATTTGTATTTTTATCTATTTCCATTTTAGTTAGGATTTATAGTTAATTGTTAAATCCAAGATGAAAGAAGTTGATAGCTTTTGGGATTGTCACACACACACATTTCATATTACTTTGTGCTTTCTACCAAATATTTATTACCATGTTTCTTATCGAGTTTCAAAAAAACAAAGTTTCAGAAAATCAGTTTTCAGAAAAATAGGTTTTGGAAAAACCAGTTTTTTGTTTTAGAAAAGAGTTTTATAAAAATATAGTTCTTATTTATTTGGTGTTGATTATGATCACACTCTACTTCCTTAAAGCCCTAGAACTTTATTTTGTATCTGTCTATCAAAAGAAATTTATTGAAAAAGATTGTATTTGAAAAGATATCCAAAAACCTGTTTTTTGCCCTTAGCCGGTCGACAGTGCGGTCGACCGCTGGCAGAGCGGAACTGCTCTGTCGGTCGACCGGGTGGTTGACCGACGTGCACCAAAGTGGATGCATGCACTTCGGTCGACCGGGCCGGTCGACCGGCTACAAGAGCAATGCTCCCTGTTTGTTCCGGTCGATCGGCGGCCCGGTCGACCGACAGAGAGTTTTTACTCTCTGTTTGGGATCCACGGTCGACCGTCTGATCGACCGCTTTCCCAACAGTCAGAAATTCAACCGTTGGCGGTCGACTGCCCGGTCGACGGGCAGCAGAAAATTTTGCTGATGGCTCCCAACGGCTAGATTCAGTTTTGTCTTTTGTTGGGTCATATCCCAATGGATCTATTACATTTTCTAGCCTGGTTTCATCCCCTGTAAATAGTGGGAGTATGAAACAATTTAACAACAAGATTTACAAGCTTTATATCAAAGTTTTTCATAATTTAGCCTCTTTGTAAAAGATTTTCTCTTGAGCCAACTATTTCCAAAATTTGGTGTTTTAGCTTGAGCCTTTCCTCTACATCTCCACTTGCTATTTGCACTACACAATTCCAAGTATTTCACTTCCTCATCTTGGTTGTAGGGTTGTGCTTGTAAGCTACCTTTGTGGTCAAGTGTTGATCACCATTTTCTTCAATTGAGAAGTTGTAGAGGTTGCGGCCTCGAACAGCTAGTGAGCTCCAAGTTGGTGTTGCGACTCCGTGAGAGAGGATAAGTGTGTCCAAAGAGTTTTAGTGAGAACTTGTAGCCGATTGACGATCCGGTGGGATCGGTCATAGTGGAAATCCTTTATCGTGTTGAAGACGGGGACGTAGAGCAGTGGCTTGAACCTCGAAACATATCCTTGTGTTTGCGATTGTCTACTATCTCTCTAAACTCTACTCTCTCTCTCTACTTACACTTATATTGCTTACTCTTTTGCAAGATCTATCTAATTGTAATTGCTTATTGCTAGTTTATTTTTAATTCCGCATTATTTGCCTTTAAGTATAGCAATCACCTATTCACCCCCTCTAGGTGATTTTCAATTGGTATCAGAGCCTAACCCTAGCTTTTGGTTTAACCACCTTAGGGAATCCTCTTTATTTGGCTATATTTATTTGTTGCATCTATTATTTATTTGTGCACTAACTTGTTTTCATGGCATCACTTGATTTCTCTTGCATCAAGTCTCCACCCAAATTTGATAGGTTGAACTTCCCTATTTAGAAGGTCAAAATGAACTTATTCCTAAAATCCCTAGGAGTTAGTGTTGCCAAATTTATTACCAAAGAATTTGTTGAACCTCACGGTGATGAGGATACATGGTCCATAGCAACCGCTAAGGACTATAAGGCCAATGCTAGAGCCTAATGTGCACTTACATAAGCATTAAATGAAGATGATCTTTCTTCTGTGATTAATTGCAAACCCGCTTATGAAGTTTGGAATGATCTTATCATTACTCATGAGGGGACGTCGCAAGTCGAAAGATCCAAAATTGACTTGCTCCGTTCTCAATATGAGAATTTTTATATGCTTGATAATGAAAGTATAGATGAAATGCTCACTCATTTCACTAAGATCATTAATGCTTTATCCTCTTTAGGTGACAAGATTGATAATGACTAAAAGATCCGAAAGGTCATTAAAGCTCTTCCCAAATCTTAGGAAGTCAAGGCAACCACCCTCAAGGAGCTAAACAATAGGGAGGAGATGGACTTCTCTGGCTTCATTGGTAATCTCAAAACCCGTGAGATGGAAATGAAGGTAAGGGAAGAAAGGGAGGCTCGAAAAAGAAAACAATAACTTTCAAGGCGACTCCATCCTCCTTTGATGAAGAAGAATCATCGGAAGATTACAATGAGGACTTTGCCATGCTCATTAGAAAAGTGGGCAAGATGTTCTACAAGAAAGGTAGACAAAGCAACTTCCAAAGAGGAAGACCTCAAGGAAGACTTGAAAGAAGAGGGAGGAAACAGCTCCGTGCTTCCATTGCAAAAGGACGGGTCATCTAATTGCGGATTGCCCCTCTTTACAAGCTACAACCTCCAAAAATATGTAAAAGAAGAAGAAGGCGATGGTGGCCACGTGAGATGACTCGGAGACGGAATTCGAAGAGGAGATCAACACCGCACACATGTGTTTCATGGAACATGGTGATGAAGCTTCTAAGGTAAATCTAGAAAACCCTTTAGAAGATGGATTTGACCATGGATGAATTAGCACAATTTTTTGAAGAATTACAAAATAGATATGAAATTTTTCTTGCTAAAAAAAAAAGTTAAAAAAGGAAAATGATTTATTAAAGAACAAATTTGAGATTGTTTTAAGTTAAAAATGATTTGTCAAAATTTTTTGAAAAATGAAAATGGATTTTAAAAAATATAAAACTGCTTATCAGGGTAAAAGCCCAAGTATCACTAATAATAAAAATGAATTTTTTGAAATTTAAAAACGCATTGAGATTTTGGATACTACTTTAAAAAAGTGTGCATTTGACATGAGCAAATTTGCATCTATATTTCCCAAGGGAAAAACCCAAAGGAAACACACTCATGCATCAAACACACACCATGAAAAGCATGCACACTCACATCAACACAAGCATGCATTTATGTATAGAAAAATATATACTTGTGCTCATTGTGGCAGCAAAGGCCATTTGGCTAAATTTTGTTATGCAAAATTAAACATGATAAATAAAATTATTTGGGTTCGAGAAAATACTAACCCCACAGGACCCAAAAAGATTTGGGTACCAAAGAACACACCAAACTTAATTGATATAGGTGTGTCATCCTCCTCCAAGACTTAAGGGGAGATGGTACTCGGGTGGTGGATGCATTAAGGCTCAACGAACAAATCATCACTTGCATCGCTATCAAAGAGGCACCTACTTTGGAGATTGCCCTTGGTTTGGTAACTTCTCCACTTAACAATTTTATTTCTAGCTAGACCTATACATGCATAGAATTTGCTAGTTTTATTTTGTGATAATATGCTTTAATTATATAGACTTGCATGCCCTTATTTTTTTGTATCTTGACTATAGTTGAGATTGCGTATTTAGTTTGCTTTTATTTATATTCTAGCCATATTTTTTTTGTCCATGTATCAAAGGTTTTTTTTTGTTAAATGAATATTTTTATTGTCAAATATGAAAATTTATTTAACCATAATTAAGCAAGTAAATGGAGATAGAAATTGCGCACCTCAACTCTTATCTAGAGGAATGTCGAGGAGAAGTTCAGAACCCTTAAAGGGGTATTCGGCTTCAATATCTCAAATTTATTGCTTAATTATTAAAATAAAAAAAGAAATATGTTGTTAATAATATTAAAATAAAATTCAAAAAAAATAATTTTATGTGTTTTCCATGCCTATTAAAATTTTAACATTGTTTTCATGTTATATATGTAAAAATATATTAGTCTCTAATTTCCTTTTAAAGAAAATTTAAATTTAAATCAAAAATTTTTTAACTGTTTTTGGATGTTACGGTCGACCTAGTTAGCCTGTCACAGGCCCGGTCGACAGGGCGGTCGACCGAGTAACCTGAAATAAAAAAATAATTTTAGCCCGAAGCTGGTTGACCAGGCGGTCGACCGGCTAAAACCGAGATTGCTCTCGGTTTGCGCCGGTCGATCGGGCGGTCGACCTGGGTCGGGTAAACTGTTTTCTCACCCAGTTTTATAAAGCCCTAAAACCCCAAATTCCCTCATTCTTTCTTCTCCAACCAGTTTTCTCTTTCTCCCCTATTCAATTCTCCTCCTCTCAAACCCAATCCAACCTATTAAAACTCTTCCAAATCCAAAATTTCTTCCTTAAAAATTGTCAAAATCCTTCTCAAGCTCCAGATCTGCAATTTTTCAGGGATTTTGCTTGGATTCTGAGGTATAACCAAAATCTCTCCTTAATCTCTTCAATTCTCTTAATTATTCTTGATTATCCATCTTTATTTCGTGCTATTATCCTGTTTAATCCTTCATCATGTCCAAAAGATCCAGATCTGAGAAGGGAAAAAACCTTTGAATCATCATCCAGCCCCTTCATCTCCTAAAATGCATCTCATAGATTTACTATAATCCACAATAAAAATGTCATCTCTTGTAGGACTGCGGTGCTTAGTGATTTTGAGCACCTTAATCTTGCAAATATCTTGAGTACTAGTTCACTTGAGCATTTTGTCACCATGAAAGAACCAGTTTACCCTGAACTAGTCCATTATTTTTACTCTAACCTGTCTTTCAAAATAATCATATCAGGTCTAGAGTTTTGGGCAAAGATATAAATATTTCTCTTGATAAATTTGCTCATCTTCTACACCTCTCCTGTGAGGGGGTAGGTGTTTATAATGTGGATCTTCATGAATTTGCTTATCCTGACGGTGAGTCTTCCCATACAGCCTCCATTTTTCTTCACGATGATGATAACCCCGCTTTAGTTAGGAATGAGGAGGTGAAGTATTATACTCTCACCACCCAAGTCTTAGCTAAAATCATTTTCTATAACCTACTGCCAAAATTAGGAGAGTATAGTCATGCTAGGGGTTCTTCTCCTCTTCTGATCTATTGCCTTCTGAAAAGCATTAGAATAAATATTCCTAAACTTATCATCGATTACATGATGCCCGATAATCTTCTGGTTTCAAACCGGCACTTGCTCTTTGGGATGCTTATTACATGTCTTCTAAAGTAACTCAGATTCGATCTTTCCACTGAACGGTCTATCGAACCGTCAGTTAACATCAACAGCACTCTCCTTAAGAGGATGCGTGTTAGAAGAGCGTGCTCCGCTCCTCAGCACCAGCCTATCATTCTTGTTGTTGCTCCAGGATCTTCTGCTTCTTCTACTTCCTTTGATCCATATCATGCTCTCTCCACTCAGCTTCGGGAGCACAGCCAGCAGATATCCGCTCAGATGACCACTCACTTTTAGCGGCTAGAGCAGCGAGTGGACAATGATCCCAACCATATTTGTGATTCCATTCGCTATATGCAGACATGCATCCATGATATTTATAATAGGAACACTTGGTCGACTCCTTTTCTGAGTGGTCGGTCACAGCCACTTCCACCCACGGGTCCTCCTTTCGATGCATGGATTCCTCCTCCTGCTGTTCCTGAGGCACCAGCTTCCCTAGAAGACCCTGATTTCCAGGAGGGTTGACCCCTTTTGTTGATGACAAAAAGGGGAGAGATATTTTGATGGAGTTATTTGAGGGTTTGAGAGAGTTAGTTTTTTTTATGTTTGGAGTTTCTATTTTCCATATTTGGATATGGTTTTGTTTTTTTTATGGACATATGCATCGTGCATTTATGTGTATTTGGTTTTTGAGGTTGGCATGAACCTTTAAGCATGTATGGACATATTTATTTCTGATAAGGCAGTTACATTTATTGTCTCTATGTGGTATATGTGTTTGGTTGTGTATTGTTTCTTATTCCCTGTTGATCCAACCATCTACCACTTATTTGGAGGCTGGAGGTAT
>JAVJIF010004654.1:0-287500 GCA_038442645.1 Agave tequilana | reverse complement strand
TTACATTGCGACCTTTGATCGCAGTATTGCAGCCTTTTTTTATTTTTTAGATTAGGGTCGCAGTATTTTTTCGACCTTGCTAAGCTAAATAGGATACTACGACCGTGGTCACAATCTTATGAAATAAGAATCGCAGTCAATTGACACAATGACAATAATCTCATAAGTTAATTAATTAAGATGATTAAAAGATTGCGACTTCGGTCACAGTCTTATATAACAGCAGTCTCTTTGAGAATGTTTTGTTTGATAACAATGTGACCTTGGTCATAATATTTTTTATTAAATAATCTAAATAGATTACTGCGACCATGGTCGCATTCTTATAAAATAAGAGACATAGTCAATTGAAGCAGTGAATAAGGTCTCAAAAGTTAAGTAATTAAAATGGTTAGAAGACTGCGACCGAAGACTGCGACATTGGTCGCAGTCTTATGTAATAGCAGTCTTTTTGAAAAGTTTTGTTTAATAACACTGCGACCTCGCTATATTTTATAACTTATTTTTCATTTTTACGACCAAGGTCGAGTCTTTTTATTAATAAATTTTAATTGAACTACGACTTTTAGTCGCATTCATAATAATAAATTGTCAGATAAAATTGAATTCTGTGATCATAGTCGCAGTATGAAATTTCATCTTCAAACCATTTGTTTTACAAGACAGCGACCAAGATCTGACAGCGTGAGGAGACACAGAGAGATAGACATATAAATGGGGAGAAAAAATAATAATAAAGAATATAAAACTAATACATCATTCCAAGAAAAGACAAACGATAGAGGCTTTTAGTAATTTCAATTATTTTCAAAAGCGGGACGTCATTTTAGATTGTCGAATTATGTGGCTCATAATGTGTCACGTCACCGTAGGCTGAGAGAGACTCTCAGCTGTCAGCTGATATACATATTTCTGTGTGTGCGCGCGCGCTGTGTATATATATATATTCCACTTTATGTGTTTACAGGTTGTTGATTCTTTGTTATCATAGCATGTACAATGTTGAACACTTGATTATAAAATGTGATCATGTGTGTACTACTAATACATTGGTACTTAACCATCTACATACAACATGAATGTTATGATAAAGAGTTTTTGCATTTACCCTTATGTGTAGCCATTTTACAATTTTCACCCATCAAGCTCATGTATTCTTCTACCCTCATAGGAATCTAATTTAGACCAAGAGCAAGAGGCATTTCGGTCAAGCCCGATAACAATTGTATATCTAAAATCTTCATCTCTCCTCTCCAATTGATGTGAATCCTCTGGGCATGATTATCTATGTCATTGTTGGAGAAACTATTGTAAAATTTCTTCACTAGATTTGGGATGTAATGTTCCAAGGTACCCTTATGAATCAAATACCCCAATTCTTATTCATGATTTCTTCTAAGAAATATGTACTGAAAGCTCGAAAGATTGTAGAGGAATTCTTTTCGGCAACAAACTTCATCATAATTCAGAAGCAGAAATAAAAATTGAAACTAGTGGTGCAACTCACAAGATTACGAAAGATGTTCCTTTGTCTCTGCAGGTTAACGGTGTTCAGCTATCCAGACGACAATTTTACCATTAATCGAGCTTCTCCTGTTGAAAATCTGACTCTGCACTACTTCTTCTCTTCTCCTCATTCTTCTGGGCTTTTTTGTCTTCAGAATTTGATCTTAGGGTCTTGTGAAAAAGGAGAAGAAAATGTTATTTTTTTATAGACTTTTTCCTAAAGAAGGAATTATTTATCCATTTAAATTCAAAATCAATCCATCAATCCAAATTCAAATTCAAATTCAAATAAGTCAAGTTTTGGAAAGATATAAAAGTTTTGGAAAGAGTTAATTTTTTTTAAAACATGGTTTAGTAAAAAGAAAACTTCAAGTCCTACTCTAAAAGTTAGTCCAAATTTAAATTTTGAAATCAATTTTCAAAAATTTTGAAAAATTTGAAAGAAAGAAATTTTGAAGAAATAAATTTTTGTTTGATTTTTTTTTCACACACCTAAACCGAGGTATGTTCTTATTCTTACCAAAAATTCAGAAAATTAATTCTCCAGAAATTTTGAAAACATACCTATAAAGCAAAAAAAATCTCTTTACAATAATCAATTGCCTAATTTGCCACGTGGAAATAAATACTCAAAAGTTAGCATCTCTAAAAACAAGTGAAATTAATGTACTCACGTGTGCAAATTTTGAATATTCTCTGGTTGTTGTTTGACCGCGGATTAGCTGTATAGATGGCAAAACACCGTTCTTGTCAGCTCAGTTGCTTTCTACTTTGGAATTTATCTCTTGAATTCTTTTTTGGTTCTATTTTTATCTTTGTATTGGAAAAACACAATTAGTATAAGTTGGGCAGTATAAAAAATTTAAAAAGAACTAAAAACTTAAACTAAGTTAGAAATCTTGGTGACTGGTCACTGATATTGCATATTTATTATAACGTCCTGTATTTTATCTTAAATAAACTCTGCTATTTAATCATTTTTATCATTAAACTGTGTAGGACTTTACTAACGGAGAGGGAAGAGAAAAAAAGCCTAAAAGTCCACTAAACTTAGATTAAATCAAAACCAAGGATTAGAGCAATTGTTCAGCTGAAGATCAGAGCAAATTAGAGAGATAACACCAGATGAAAATGAGTTAATTTAAATTTTTATGAATCCATTTTGGTTAGCTGAAGATCAAAAATAATATCATCAAATCCAGAAACCAACGAAGAAACTAGTTGGATAAACAAACGAAATGTCTCATCAGGAATTCCCGCTCCCTGGATGTGGCCATCTGGCCACATCCAGGCGGCGGATCCACGGTAAAAGCCGTGGATCCACATTGTAAAGAGATATGGCGGAGCATTTTCTCCCCTATCTTCAGACGCTCTCACCCTTTACGTTTTTTACAATAAATACAACATTTTCTGAAGTCTACAGGGGACGATTAGGCAGAAAAGGATTCTTAAACTAATTTTCATTCTAATTTAGTGTAGATTTTTATTTTTATTTTATGTAAGTTTTATTTTTTTTGTAAACATAAGTTAGACTGAGATTTATGTAAGTAAGAGAGATATTTATGTTGAGAGTGACACCGATGTAACCTTCTCCCTTCTTTCTTTCATCATTTCTCTATGTAGTCAAAAGGTATGAAATTTTATGTTCTTTTTTATTTTCTTGCTCTTCTTCTTCTTTTTACTTTTCCTCTTTTGGTATCAATTGCAATCGAATCCAAGTGAGTCTTATAGCATCGAAAGAGCCTTGCCTTTGTGAATGTCACTGACAGCTCTTAACGATGGATTCTGGTCTCAGTGTGTATCATTTCATACTTGTGTCATCTTGATGATGTAATGTAGAAGAGACGAGAATCAACTCTTATGGGCTATGTGCTGATCGCCTCCACTTGAAAGTAACACCGTCGCTAAAGAATCAAGGTAAGCACTTGGCTAAAGGAGATAAGTATCTTTTTGGTTTTCTTCCTTTGTTTTAATCTATTAGTTTAGAACACCTCCAATCATCATCTCTTTACTTTTTTTATTTATTTCTTTAACTTAGTTTTTCATTTCCCAAAATCACCATCTCCTCCAATCTACCACTCTCAATCTAACTTAACATAGCTTTTTCCTCTTTTCTTTCTAAAGAACAAAGAAGACTTTTAACCATTTCAAGTAAACTAAAAGAGAACTTACAACATGCTTCCATGCATGTCCCTCCTTATGGATCACGACACGCATGGCCACATGCTATCACATAGAATTAAGTACTTACATTTTTATTCTTTATTTCTAAAATTCTGTATTTTTTGTGCATGTCTTACTCAATCAAATTTTGATACCGTTGCCGGAGACTGAGATTCATGTAAACGTAGGTTAGATTAACATTTATGAAAGTAAGAGAGAGATTTATGTTGAGAGTGACACTGATGTTACCTTCTCCTTTCTTTCATCATTTTTCTATGTAATCAAAAGGTACGAATATTTATGTTCTTCTTTGTTTTCGTGTTCTTTTTCTTCTTTTACTTTTCCTCTTTTGGTACCAATTGCAATCCAAGTGAATCTTATAGCATCGAAAGAGGCTTACCTTTACGAGTTACATCAATAGCTCATGACGATGGATTCTAGTCTCAGTGTGTATCATTTCATACTTGTGTCGTCTTAATGATATAATATGGACAAGACGGGAATCAACTCTTATGGGCTATTGAGTAGTCTACAATTCTGCATTATTATATCACATTTCCCTGCTGATTTATGAATAAAATATCGGTCTAAACCGTATTTTAGTCTCTCTTGCAGATAAATCAGGAGTTTAAGGGAAAAGGAGTAATAAGAGCTTAATTAAACCCATTTTTGGGTAATTAAATCCGCAATTCTTGGAGGCCAAGTAAGAAAACTTCTAGAAGATGCATTGAATTTAGACATTTGCGTACATCAGACGAATATTCGGGCGAAAATACCATAATTGGGATATACCACGAAGGTCCTCGAAGCAACGGTCGCTAAAACCAGGGAATTAACTCCCTGGTTTTGCCGTGGATCCGCGACAATAGCTGCGGATCCGTGGCAATTTGGTGGGACCACGCGTCAATCTTTGACGCGTGGCCTTCTCGTCTTCTAGAACCCTGTATGCCTATAAAAACCCCTGTAGAGACCTAAAATGAGGCAGTTTTTGATTTTAGGCTAGGTTTCTATCTTTAGTGTAGTGTAGGGTAGGTGTTCTTCATTTCTTGTATTTTATATTTTCATTTCGTTTTTAGATCTTATAGTAGGGCTGAGAGATTCAGAGAGAGATAGAGAGGGTTGATGTAATAGATGGTGATAATCTATGTAAAGGTGCCTCCTTTCTTCTCCATTGTAATCTTCTCCTTCTTCTACATGAAGCTTGGCTAATTTCTTCTTCTCATGGCAATCTAACTACTAATTACTAACCATCTAACCACTTACTTGGTAATCCACATGAATCTAATAGCCTCTACAAGGCCTTGCTCTTGAGTCATTGATGGCTCATGATGATGAATTCTAACATTCTAACATTTCTAATACCTAATTCACTAACTTGCTAACTTGCAAATGCTAACTTTTTTTTGTGAACACCTCTAACCGATTTTGATGATTTAATAGTAGCTTACAACTTGTTATGTGGTATGGATATGTTGTTTGAATGTAGAAGAATAATCTTATGGGCCATGCTCTGTATCGTCTCTTGAAGCCAAGATTAGTGATGGCAAGGATCCATGTGAGGTAACTATCACTAAGAGGTTAGCATGGGTAGTGGAGCAATTGGTAGTTAGTATCCATGAGTTTTATTTTACTTTCCAAACTCTTTTATCATTTTTTCTATTGTTGTTTTTACCACCTTCATAGTTCATATTAGCTTCATCTTCTTTTCTGTTTTGTTTTCCAAAGCACTTCTCTTTTATTTTCACGTCGCCGTTTCCATCTCCTTCTCCACCTATCACTTCTGCATTTCTTTTCTTTTATTTTCTTTTTCTCATTCTTTAACAAAGAAGACTTGTTTGAAAATCACCTAGAGGGGGGGTGAATAGGTGTAAATGCTAATCTAGAAACTAAGTGCGCTAAATGCGGAAGCTTAAAATAAATTTTGCAACACACTTAGTACAACACACAAGTGTAGCCGAATTCCCCATGAAGGGCTCTGGACTAACTCCTCTTGATTCCCCTAGATATGGGTTGAGGTGCTATATGAAGCTCTTGTGGTTAAGTACAAGTGAGGCACACACAAACAACCAAGCATATAAGATGAATAGGCAATATGAATATATGCAAGGCACAAATGCAAGCAATAAGATATGAATGAATGAATGATGCTTTTCACAAATAAAAGAGAGAGAGAGAGAGTTAGGAGACAATGGATCAAACGCTAACAACAAGATATGTTTCGAGGTTTGAGCCCCTAGCTCTACATCCCCGCCTTCACCACCGTGAAGGATTTCCAATCCACTATCTCCCACCGAGGGAACCTCCACCGAGGAGGATTTGTTACAACAATGGAGTACCGAACTCCTCTCTCAAACACCGCCTCACAACCGAGGGGTAGGCCTGTAGCCAAACAACCACAAACACCTCTACCGAAGAGGGTTACAACTAAACTCCGCCTCTCACTAGAGGGAGCAAACCATAATCTCAACCTCTACCAAAGAGGGAGCAAACCAATCACCCGATCAACTTCTACAAAAGAGGGATATAACAAAAGCAAGGGTATTTACAACTAGTGGTTTCTTTCAACCACAAACAATCTCTCTTTTCCACAAAACAAAGATCCTATAGAATAGGATAGAAGATATAGCTCAAGTGTGAAAACTAGGTGTTTGGAAAACAAAAACTCAAAGAAAAATACTTGGGAAAACTCTTGTAAAAGATAGAAAATGAAAACCAAGACAAATCTCCGAAAATACTCTTTTCTTTGATTTTTCCAAAACCTAAAACAAAATAAAGATAGATCTTTTTGGCACTTAAACTCTTTTGAAAACTTGTTTAAAACACTTGAATATCAGAGAAATTTTGGCTCTTAAAATCTTAGTTAAAAACACAAGCAATAGGGTATTTATAGCCCCAAAACAAAACTAGCCGTTAGGCTGATCTGTCAGCCTGACAGGCCTAGCGGTCGGCCAGCCGGCCGACCGCCAACGGTCAGAAATGTGACCGTTGGGGCAACCCGGTCGACTGCACGGCCGACCGCCCCATATACAGAGAGCAGACTCTCTGATCCGGTCGGCCGCCCAGCCGACCGTCCAGATACAGAGAGCAAAGCTCTCTGGTCCGGTCGGCCGCCCGGCCGACCGTCCCTGTGACTGCCAAGCGTGCACAAGCCTGTGCACGTCGGTCGACCGCAAGGGTCGACCGGCCTTTGGTGCGGTCGACCCGTGCGGTCGGCCGACCTGGCCTGTCAGCCACAAATCTGGGACAGAAACATATGTTAAAAATATTTCTAAAAATTCTTTTATCTCTTGTAAAAATACCCAAAAATAGTTTTATCTTTTTGCATTGATATGTAAACATGTGATAAATATTTTAGCTCAAATATCAAGCATATGAAACTATTTTTGTGTTTAAACATTTTTACCAAAAACCAAAACTTGTATTTTTATCAAACTTTGATTTTTCACTACATGAATAGGATAGTCAAAATAAGTTTGTTTAAAAGTTAAGCATGTATGTATATAGAGCATATCTAATATATATAAAAACAAAGTAAACTTGTTTTGATCAATCTATTCATGAAAACCAATTCCAAAACATAAAACTTGTGTGTGTTGTGCACTTGAGCATATCAACTATTCTTATCTTTACACATGGATCTAAAACACACTAAACTAAACTAGGATACCTAAGTCTTCTTGACGATCTTCATCTTCAAGTCGACTCGATCCCAAACGTGATCCACAGAGTGCAAAAGTATGATCTTGATGCTCGGGCACTGGAATCACCATGTGAAAGCTTCTAAACTCCTCTTTTTGAAGCAATCACCAACTAATATCTTGATTAATGATATGAGACTAAAATCACAAGATTATTAGTAAACATAACTACATGAGTTAATCATCATCAAAACTAGAGAGGAAGGCCTCCGGGCCAACAATCTCCCCCTTAACTCATGCATAAACAAATAAACATAATGAATATGCAATGAAAGCTCTTAAACATGAATGCATATCTATGCATAAACAATAAAAGGTTCTAGATACCAATGAAATGTTCAAAACCAAAACAAGCTCTAGATTCCAATTAAAATTAAACTAAATTAAACTTAATATATGCAAAACATAAACATGCATATATAAAACTCAATTAAACTCAAAATCTTTCTCCCTCTTTTGTCAATCATCAACAAAGGGGTAAAAACCAAAACAAAACAAAATCTTCTCACCCTTTTTAATACAAAGAATCAATTATCAGTTAGGGATAAAGGAAAAACTAAATCAATAAAATTTTTCTCCCTCTTTTTGTTCGAAATAAAGAATCAACAAAGGGTTAATAAAAAATGTTCTCCCCTTTTTGTCTAAAACAAAAACAAAACCAAATAGGGGTGACAATCAATTAAGGTATCAATAGAAAATATGTCAAAATAGCATCTTGATACCAATTGAAAGTAAACATAAATCAATCAACAAAAGGTATATGCGATATACATTCATGAAGAGGAAGATGTGAAGTTTCCCTACATAGATACATTACATGAAGGAAGGATGACAAGCCCTAATTCACATAACGTACACTATGTAATGCATAAGAGGAGATGTGAAGCTCCCTCTATACACGTGTACCACATAAAAAAAGATTGTCAAGCTCTTCAATACAAGATACACTCATCATGAATCTATATGTAGAAGAGATGTTATGCTCTCCTTGCATATAGGCAATACAAATCAAAACTTTTGAAATTTTTTTTTTTAAACAAAATTTTGAGATACCATTTTTAAAACATTCAAATAAACATATTGATATCAAAAGAGAGTATTTTTTTAAGTATATAATATCAATTTAAAATTTTTATTTTCTATCATAAAGCAAGGGAGTGGAAATACAAATACCAATTGTAAACATGAAAATCAAATTTTCTCCCCCTTTATGAAATACCAACAAAACACATGCATAGGCTTGAAATAAGATACCAATTGAAAAACAATTGAAAACTAATCAATTGAAACAAAATTGAAGCTCAAGCTTTAGCATAAACAAAACATATATATGTATGAAAAATAGATACCAATAGAAATTGATATTCTTGGAATTAAAAAGCATATATACATACAAACATATATGAGTATACAAGAAATGTCAAAATTGATACCAATTGAAAGAATCCAATGATACCAATTGAAACAACAATAATGATCAAGTGTATACATCATATAACTACCACCCAATCATGGTTCAAGTTTAAATTGATTTTCAATATAAAGCATACATGAGCATGATCTCCCATCCAGCCACCCATCGATGGTAGGGGTTTTCAAAAAATAGATTTGAAAATAAGCTTTGATTGAAAAACTACCAAAATGAAGAATACCGTAACTAGCTATGTGAAAAATTTGTAAACTAGTACGAAATCCTTCAAGCAAGGAATAAAACAAAAATATTTTTCATGAAAATATGAAATTCACAAAATAGTCAACACTCATAATCAATTAAGCATAAATATGACTCATGAAAACAACACATGAGTAAAAACAATAAATGTGAGTGTACAAATAGGATGTGAAGATCATAATCATGAAAGATGGACAATAAGCTCAATATTCCTTGAAACATGAAAACATGAAATTCATCAAAACTTATTTAATCTTCAAGGTATATGTATGTCCTATACAAACTAAAGTATACATACATATCCAAACACAACGAGTCCACAAAGATATATGCATGAAGGCACGTGGCTCAAAGGATGTATATGTATAAATAATAGTTTGGATAAAATAGACATATACATGAAGTTAAACACAAAATTCATGAAAACATGAATAACTAAATTTTCATTAAAACTAATTTCATTTCAAGGTATATGTATGATTTGTCAACACAAAAAGTATACATACATATCCCTATACACAATTTGAGTCCATATTTATAGATTAGCATGAAAGACAAATGACTCAAGGGGTATACATGTATATCTTAAAGTTTGACAAAAATACACATATACATGAAATGGAAACTCATACATAAAATAATTACAAAAATAGGAATACAAGTTTAAAATGTATGAATCATCAAAACTAGACTATACTAGCACATCTAATGGGTTCAAATAAGCATTCAAGCACAAACATATATAGATTTATTTGTGACCCACTATATGTACAAGTATAAATCCTAGTCTTAATGAAAACTAACATCTAAACAAATATTCAAATCATGAAGCATCAACACAAAATGTAAACAATCATGATAAACATGATAAATTTTTAAACATGATTATTAAGAAAATTCACATATTTTTAAACCTATGATAAACATGATAGCTAAACAAACGGTGAGAACACAAAATATGGGTCCATATAAACATGGGTGTCTCAAAATGCTATACATGTATGTCAAGGATCTAATAAGCATGGCATTATCATAATAACCTACAAACAATAAAACATGCTATAAACAATGAATATGAAAGCATGTAAACAAAAATAAGGAGTTAGGAATCGTTACTAAACCTAGAAGGCAACTTTCCTAGTCTCCAAAACATGGTGGTCATCTCCACCAAACTTTCCCTTGAAAATGATGCATCCAAATGGTTTCCTTTAAGCTCGGAACGCATCCACTCCAAGGTACCGCTACTCTCACGTCATGCGAGAGCCCGCTCCTACATCAAATACAAGAGGGGTGGTCTTTGGTACCCATATCTTATCGGGTCCATGGGGGTTAGTCCCTTCTCTAACCCAAACAAACTTATTTGCTAAATTTGAAGTATGTAATCTATCAAAGCAAAATTTAGCAAGGTGGCCCTTACGTCCACAATGTGTACAAGTATACATATGAGCATACACCGTGTGATGGTGTCCGTGAGGAGCATGTGTATGCCTTGGAGGGTGTGTATGCATAATAGATGGAACTTGCTTCTTTCGAAACAAGGTTTCCAAACGTGTGTGGCTCTTGGCACATTGGCTCAAAATGGAGCCCAAACAATCACTCTCTTCTTTAACAAACAAAAATCATCATTGATCCTAGAAGAAGAGGTGCGTGCAATAGGTGAAGTGTGTGATGCATGGCAAAGATGTGCATCAATTTTATTTTGCAAAGAATTATTTTTCTTTAAACAAACATCTAATTCATTAGAAATAAAAAATATTTTGTTTTTCAAAGCAACATTCTCTTTTAAAACAAAGTCAACTTTTGAAGTTAAATTTTCATTTTTCTTCAAAAGTGTTTCACAATCATTTTTAGATTTTAAAAACTCATTTTCTTTTAGAACAAGGTCTAGTTGAGATCTCAATGAATCCCTTTCATTATAGACCTCAACCTTCTCTTGTAAAACATTGTTAAGTCTAGAATGTAAACTTATCTTTTCTTTTTCAAGGCCTAGACTTTCTTTTTCAAAATCTTATTTTTTTCAATCAATTTTTCACAAACAATAGATAGTTCTTCATTCAAACATGGGGATCAACATAATCATCACATGAAGAACTAGCATCAAAACTATCTAGTTGAGATTCCGAATGTACCTCAAGGGAGTCATTACCTTGGACCATGAAGCATTGAGAATCGAATTCTCCACTAGACTCCTCCGGTTGGATTAGCAATTGAAGCTTGGAGGTGGTGGTTGTCAACATATTCTACACTGCAAATGCGGAATCAAAGTTAGAAGCAAGCATAAGATATTCTTTATTTAATGTGCTTCTAATGGCCTCAAGGGCTTGTGCATTGGCCCCTATATGCTTGCGGTCACCAAGATAACATCTCTTGGTAGCGGCAAGGAAAATATGCAATCCTAGGGTTTTTAGGTACATGGACATCCTACGCTTCCAAACAACAATGTTGGAAGGGTTAAAACTAGGTGGGGTCATGAAGTCCATGGTAAACTATATGAGTGTGCAAACAAGCAAATGCAAACAATAGATTAGCAAACAAATGGATCTCACTCCTAGGATGTTAAGCCTAATATCAGGAGCGTAGGCTCTGATACTAATTGTAAATCACCTAGAGGGGGTGAATAGGTGTAAATGCTAATCTAGAAACTAAGTGCGCTAAATGCGGAAGCTTAAAATAAATTTTGCAACACACTTAGTACAACACACAAGTGTAGCCGAATTCCCCGTGAAGGGCTCTGGACTAACTCCTCTTGATTCCCCTAGATATAGGTTGAGGTGCTATATGAAGCTCTTGTGGTTAAGTACAAGTGAGGCATACACAAACAACCAAGCATATAAGATGAATAGGCAATATGAATATATGCAAGGCACAAATGCAAGCAATAAGATATGAATGAATGAATGATGCTTTGCACAAATAAAAGAGAGAGAGTTAGGAGACAATGGATCAAACGCTAACAACAAGATATGTTTCGAGGTTCGAGCCCCTAGCTCTACATCCCCGCCTTCACCACCGTGAAGGATTTCCAATCCACTATCTCCCACCGAGGGAACCTCCACTGAGGAGGATTTGTTACAACAATGGAGTACCGAACTCCTCTCTCAAACACCGCCTCACAACCGAGGGGTAGGCCCGTAGCCAAACAACCACAAACACCTCTACCGAAGAGGGTTACAACAAAACTCCACCTCTCACTAGAGGGAGCAAACCACAATCTCAACCTCTACCAAAGAGGGAGCAAACCAATCACCCGATCAACCTCTACCAAAGAGGGATACAACAAAAGCAAGGGTGTTTACAACTAGTGGTTTCTTTCAACCACAAACAATCTCTCTTTTCCACAAAACAAAGATCCTATAGAATAGGATAAAAGATATAGCTCAAGTGTGGAAAACTAGGTGTTTGGAAAACAAAAACTCAAAGAAAAATACTTGGGAAAACTCTTGTAAAAGATAGAAAATGAAAACCAAGACAAATCTCCAAAATACTCTTTTCTTTGATTTTTCCAAAAACCTAAAACAAAATAAAGATAGATCTTTTTGGCACTTAAACTCTTTTGAAAACTTATTTAAAACACTTGAATATCAGAGAAATTTTGGCTCTTAAAATCTTAGTTAAAAACACCAAGCAATGGGGTATTTATAGCCCCAAAACAAAACTAGCCGTTAGGCTGATCTGTCAGCCTGACAGGCCTAGCGGTCGGCCAGCCGGCCGACCGCCAATGGTCAGAAATGTGACCTTTTGGGCAACCCGGTCGACCGCACGGCCGACCGCCCAGATACAGAGAGCAGACTCTCTGATCCGGTTGGCCGCCCGGCCGACCGTCCAGATACAGAGAGCAAAGCTCTCTGGTCCGGTCGGCCGCCCAGCCGACCGTCCCTGTGACTGCCAAACGTGCACAAGCCTGTGCACGTCGGTCAACCGCAATGGTCGACCGGCTTTTGGTGCGGTCGACCCGTGCGGTCGGCCGACCTGGCCTGTCAGCCACAAATCTGGGACAGAAACACATGTTAAAAATATTTCTAAAAATTCTTTTATCTCTTGTAAAAATACCCAAAAATAGTTTTATCTTTTTGCATTGATATGTAAACATGTGATAAATATTTTAGCTCAAATATCAAGCATATGAAACTATTTTTATGTTTAAACATTTTTACCAAAAATCAAAACTTGTATTTTTATCAAACTTTGATTTTTCACTACATGAATAGGATAGTCAAAATAAGTTTGTTTAAAAGTTAAGCATGTATGTATATAGAGCACATCTAATATACATAAAAACAAAGTAAACTTGTTTTGATCAATCTATTCATGAAAACCAATTCCAAAACATAAAACTTGTGTGTGTTGTGCACTTGAGCATATCAACTATTCTTATCTTTACACATGGATCTAAAACACAATAAACTAAACTAGGATACCTAAGTCTTCTTGACGATCTTCATCTTCAAGTCGACTCGATCCCAAACGTGATCCACGGAGTGCAAAGGTATGATCTTGATGCTCGGGCACTGGAATCACCATGTGAAAGCTAACTCCTCTTTTGAAGCAATCACCAACTAATATCTTGATTAATGATCTAAGACTAAAATCACAAGATTATTAGTAAACATAACTACATGAGTTAATCATCATCAAAACTAGAGAGGAAGGCCTCCGGGCCAACATTGTTAACATAACACGTGAACATAAACTGTTAATGCTTCTATAGCCTCCCATCCCTGTGGATTCGACCCGTTGAGCCAATGCTATAACGAATGTATCGAGGGAATATTAGCACATACAACTTTTCATTGATTTTACAACATACACATTTTAAGGTGCTCATTCCGCCCCGATCAAATTTTTGGCGCCGTTGCCGGGGACGGGAATGGTTTTAATTTCACGTTTTTGTTAACATTTTCTTCTCTGTTTTGGTGTGCAGGTTAAACTTTACAGGAATTTAATATTGCAAACACCCATTAGCATTGTAGCTCCTTGCTCTTGAAAGCAGGGACCCAGCTTCTAAAGAAAAGCCACGCAAATGCGACTTTTGCCGCGGAGACGCGGCTACTTTGTGATAATTGTGTATTTTGTTGTGCTGGGCTGTGTTCATTACAATAGCTAGTGGATCTGTAATTACTTTCCTGCTTTGATTGCCTAAACACCATAATAAACTAAAGAACTAAAATACATTATTTGGATGCATTTAAAACGGTTTAGACATTTGCATTTAGGCACGTGTAATTCAATTCTAATATACTGTATTTTGTTCTATTGTTGTGATTTAGATTGAGGTGTACATATGGCATTGCATATAGCATAGGACAAATATGTGGGTGATTTATCGCTTTGTGTTATATTCTTGTCTATATTGCACACTTGCACAAATTGAACTTAAGGGCAAAACCCATACAAGATAAGGTGAGATTTTTTCACCCTTCCTTAGCCCAAAAATCACCTCTCCACTCACACAACCCAAGCCCTAATAAAAATTGATAGACGTTAGCCACTAGGGACATCTCGGACTCATTAAGAGATTGAACGAGGATGGAACTTGTTTTGAATCTTACTCTTGTGAAATCGGTGTCTAAGGTTGGGGATTAAGAGGTTACGCCTTGAAGATACCGTGGTTTAGCGTAATTAAGGCCCGTTGCTTACGCACGATATCTCCCACCATATTTTGCCCCTACCTGGCCGATTAGCTTGTGGTCAGATTCAAGCAACAACCTCTCCCGGGTAATCGACCAGTTAGGAGTCATCAAGGTCTAGGTCAATACTAGTATAGGCTTGGTTTTGATTTTCTTTCTTTTTGTTTGTTTTTGATTTTTCTTTTTGTTTGTGATTGCTTGTGAAATAGAATTCAAAAATAACAATTCTTTCAATCCTAATATGAATCTATATTTTACACCAACCCCATTTGATTCGGATAATTCCAACCCGGTCTTTTATAATATGAACCAGCCAAATACACCGGGTTAGACTTATCCGAATCAATACAACCCATACCCACAATCTTATAACCATAATTTTTAAAATAATTTCCACTCTTTACAGAGTCAATAGGGATTCACCTCCCCCGAGTTAAATTTTTAACCTCCTTGTCCACCGTATCCACCTTGTCTACGTATCTCACAAATTCATTCCCCAATTTCGCTTCCTATACTCCTTTTCTAGAACCTCCAATTGAAGAAAAATCTGAGTTAGAAAAGAGTATAGAAGCCAATCTACAAGCGGCCAAGCGATAACTTGAGAAAATGATGGCCTCTCCAATTTCACAATATTTTCAAGAGTCTAATCAGTTCCACCTCCTCATAATGAACAACCATCTTCCCTGAAAACGAGTAAGGAACTCTTGTGTGAGTCCAAGCTTCAATCTCAAACCATGTTGAACTCACAATCTTTACTATCTTTCCAAAACTAAGATTCTTATACTCCCTTTCTGGAACATCCACTTGCAGAAAAATCAAGTCTAGAAAAGAGTATAGAAATCTTGCAGGAGTCTGCATTACAATTTTAAAAATCTTCTTCTCAGTCTATTGATAGGTTGGAAACACAATTATGTCAATTAGTAAACATTTATAAGAATGAGGAAACTCTCTCTTATCAACCTTTGACCAATCCAAATATCTCTAATTCTATCAATTTGACCCATGACTCTTGTTGTTTTGGAAACCAATATTCCTACACTCCTTTTCTAGAACAACTACTTGAAGATAGATCACATCTAGAAAAGAGTATAGAAGTCTTGCAGGAGTCCGCGCTACAACTTCAAAAATCTTCTACCCAGTCTATCAATAGGTTAGAAACACAGTTGAGTCAATTGGTTAGCATTTATAAGAATGAGGAAACTCTATCTTATCAACCTTTAACCAATTCAGCTATCCCTATCTCTATTGATCTGACCCAGGATTCTTGTTATTCTAGAAACAAAGATTCAATTTCAGCACACCCATCTGAACTTGTCCAACCTTCAAATGTTAAAAATCCCATTGACATTTTGGCAAGTTATCCTTTTTCTGAAATTGAACTTGAGCATGAATATGATCCTGAACTTTAACTTGGTAATTCAATTTCACTTCCTGATTCAATATTAACTGAGGTATTTTTACCTGAATTCAGGCCTTTTTTCGAGTCAGAATTGGATCCAGTGCCAGTCCATTGTGAAATTGAATCACCAATCTTTTATAATCATCATATTGAACTTGACCAATTTCATTCTTTTGAAAGTCCCATTGATATATTGACAAGTTCTCATTTTATGGAATTGAACTCAATGAGGAATGTGACTTCGATTCTCAAATTTTTATTCCAGTTCAAATTTTTAAATCAATAATTACTGCTGTTTTGTTACCCAATTTGAGCAAAATTTTAGAGTCAGTTTTGATTCCCATACCTGTCATTCTTGAACTTGAATCACCAATCTTAGATAGTCACATTCCATCATGGAAAAATGAATGTGGATTTGAGTTTCATCTACTTGATTTGGACCCACTTTCTGAACCAATCTCGACTCCTGAACCTTTACTTGACTTAAGTCTTTTTCTTGAGTCGGTATTAGTTCCTGTACTTCCTGAGTCCAAATCAATCATTCCATTCTGGGACAAGGGTCTTGATAAATTTGACTCTGAAATTATTTGAAAATTTGAAAATTGGATAGGGTTAAATTCTTAATAAAAATCATACATATATACATCATTTTAGTAGGTTATATTTTAGAGGTCTCTTGTGGGTTCCTCTGGATTCCAGGCACATTGGATTGGGCCATTTTGTGAACCAACCAGACCACCACCGGAACCACCACCTTGAGGTGATTTTTCCTTCCCTCTCTATTAGTTTCATGCATACATACATCACGACGCATTGAGGAAATGCATGAGATAAGTGTGAGGGAGGGTTTATGATTGGAGTTCATTTATGCATCATTTTATACCACCATGCTATGCTTTATGTGAATAAATATAGGATTTTTATTGCTTTTTTCTCTCTTTTTCAGGTCCAATATTTAATGGAGAAGAAGACCAAACAATTATGATTTTTAAAGGAATTAAAGAGTAATTTAGGAGCCCACAAGAGGAAAGCCCAGATCTGGATTAATCCAAAGCATATTCTCTACTTTCTAGAAGATCCAGCTAGGCACACAAGGCATAACAGAATGGCAGAGAATTCGTTAGCACAATAGCTAAGATTCTACAGCGAAAACGCGGCTCTGGCCGCGGATATGCGACAGTCCTTTGGCCGTTGATCAAGCGTTTGATCCAACGATTGTTGTAGGATGGCCTCTTCTCTTGAAGGCTATAAATAGATCCCTAGGGCCTCTCTAATCGGGGAGGAGAGAATAGCATTCTTGTTTAGGGAAATTATTAGGGTTTCTCTAGGTTTTTTTAGTCTCTTGTGTAATTTTCATTTTCTCCTTCTAGAATCCAGAAAAGAGAGAGAGTGAGGGTGAAAAATCTTTGTAATTGAAGAAGGTGACAACTCAATACAAGGATCAATCTTTCATTCTTCAAGTCTTTTCTTGATCTAGTGCATTTTTTTCTTCAAGCTTTTACCTTCTTGCATTTACTTTCTACAATGAATTGTTGATTGTTCTTCATTTCCTTGTCTAACTAATTCATTAACATGACTAACTAACTTCTAACTCTACTAACTACTAACTCTTGGGTGATCTAGCTAATTCATTAACATGACTAACTAACTTCTAACTCTACTAACTACTAACTACTCTTAGGTGATTGCTAACTCATATGAATCATTGGATGCTTTATTTTTAGTCTTGGAATTTACATGTCTCTTTTATCCCCAATGAAGATGAGTTATATTCAATTCTTAGCAAATGCTTTGTACCTCTCTATGATTCATGTGAACTTAGAGTCTTGTCTTTAGAACAAGTGCCGTGATGGAACATGAAGATGGATCACTTCATTATGCTAACGATTATTGTACAAGTTTCTTATTTCATGCTAGCTTGATTATAGCTTTGATGGATTAATGAATCTCGCATTTTTGCGTAGAATACCTAAGTGTGACTACCCTTGTTCCATTATTAAAAATCTATTTAGGGAGCCGATGATTCAAGGAGGCATCTAGCCTAGCCAGATGAGAACACATCCTCGACATGGGACAACACATCGACTTGATAAAGCAAGATATACTATTACCGATGAATCAACATAAGGTATGCATCACCCATAACTAACTTCTAACTCTACTAACTACTAACTCTTGGGTGATTGCTAACTCATATGAATCATTGGATGCTTTATTTTTAGTCTTGCTATTTACAAGTCTCTTTTATCCCCAATGAAGATGAGTTATGTTCAATTCTTAGCAAATGCTTTGTACCCCATCTATATGATTTATATGAGCCTCACTTAGAGCCTTGTCTTTAGAAAAAGTGCCTTGATGGAACATGAAGATGGATCACTTCATTATGCTAATGATTATTGTACAAGTTTCTTATTTCATGCTAGCTTGATTATAGCTTTCATGGACTAATGAATCTTGCATTGTTACGTAGCATGCCTAAGTGTGACTACCCTTGTTCCATTATTGAAAATCTATTTAGGGAGCCGATGATTCAAGGAGGCAACTAGCCAAGCCTAGATGAGATCACATCCTCGACATGGGATAACACATCGACTTGATAAAGCAAGATATACTATTGCCGATGAATCAACATGAGGCATGCATCACCCAATGAGAGTAATAAGTTAGTAGATTAGAATGTTAGTTAGTCATAACTTTTCTTTCTATCGTACTTCAAAAACTCTTTTCTTAAAACATTCTCTTTTCAAATATCTCCGTTTTCATTCCATCTTTCTTTCCGTTTTTCCTTTTCTCTATAAAACTCACAAAGATTTTTTCCTCACTTTCTACGTCATTTTGTTTTTCATTCTTTAAACAAAGAAGAACTTTCATTTTTCTTCTCAAAAATCTCAATATAAAAACCTTGAATGCTTCTATTGCTAACCCTCCCTGCGAATACGACCCGTCATAGCTTGTGCCACGAACGGTGATTCGGAAGAAGTAAAGTAAACCTTCATATACATTCGGAATTTTTAATCATCAGTACACAGACATCAACGGTTTATTCTAAACACTCTCTCATTACAATTAATCATTCCGAACAAATTTTTGGCGCTGTTGCCGGGGAGGGTAACGGTTTTTATTTGAGTTTTTGAACTAAAATGAATTTTTTCTTCTCTGTTGTAGGTTACAGGTTAGGGAAACAGGAAAAGAAGACTTACAGTAACATATAAGTGGTCTTGGGCCATTGCTCTAGAAAGCAAAGACCAAGTACCCTCTGAATTGCCACGTTTTCTCAGCTTTGGTTGCGGAGCCGCGGCAAGAAGGAGTTCACTATTGACTGGTTTTGTGTAGGGCTGCTTGCTTTGCAAAAATATAGCTTGCTGCAAACTTTATTTCTTGTATGCCATCACCAAGAGCCTGCTAATAAACCAATAGTAAACATTTGTTGAAAAGTTTAAAAATTGATTTGAAGTTTACATTTTAGGCACGTGTATTTTCAATTCATTTACTTTACTATTGAAGAGTGCTGGAGCAAGGTACGTTTGCATTACATTTAAAATAGGACTCATCTCTTGGTTGATTTACATCGCTTTGAGTGAATCTTGTTTGCATTTATTGTACACTTGTACAAATTGATCTTAAGGGCACCACCTAATAACAAGGTAAAGTGGGGATTTAATCACCCTTCCTTGGCCCAAAAATCACATTCCAAGCACTCACAATCCCAAGCTTTTTATATAAAAATTGATAGACGTTGGCCCCTAGGGACATCCGGACTCGTTAAGAGATCAGCTGAGGTTGGAAATTATTTTTGATTCATACTCCAGTCAAATCACTGTCTAAGGTTGGGATTAAGAGGTTAAGCCTCGAAGATATTGTGGTTTCGCATAATTAAGGCCCGTTGCTTACGCACGGATACCTCTCACCGTACTTTGCCCCTACATGGCTGATTAGCTGTGGTCTGACTCGAGCAATAACCTTCTTTGGTTCATAGAACAGTTAAGAGTCGTCTAGGTCCAGGTATCCTAGATAGCTTATGATTATTTTTCTTTTTTCTTGTTTGTTATTTTCCTTTTTCGCTTGATTGCTTGGTGAACATTGTATGTGATTGTGCATGCAAGAGTGGTATCGAGATCTAATTTCAGTAAGACTTGTTAGGACTTCTACACTTGCACAAACACCACTTCCTGACACAATTCCAATCATGGCTAACAATATTTCTCTCCAAGACAAGTTCTACCCCATTCCACTTCACGTCCTTCATGCATTCTTTTACCCGAGGCAAATGGAAACAATTTTGAGCTTAAACTGCAATTCATAAATACACTCCCTAGGTTTCATGGCCTAGAATCTGAGGACGCATATTTCTTCAGTCTTGAGTTTGAAGAAGTGTGTTTGATGATGAGAATTCCCCAACTTGGGGAAGATGCAGTTAGATTAAGGTTCATTCCCTTCGCGCTTAAGGATATAGCCAAGAAGTGGCTATATAATCTGCCTGCCAGTTCCATCTCGTCATGAGATGATTTTGTCAAAGTCTTTCTTAAGAAGTTCTATCCCATTCATAAAACGGCCCTCATCAGAAAAAATATAATGCAGTTTAAGCAGGAATCAAGTGAACCATTTTGAAAGTATTTTGAACGGTTTAGAGATTTATTAGCCCAATGTCCTCATCACGGCATAGAGAAGTGGCGACAGTGCCAAATTCTCTATGATGAACTAGACTACCAAACTAAGACACTCCTTGAGACTATGTGTCAAGGGAAAGTTTTGAAGAAAGATGAGAACCAGGGTTGGGACCTCTTTGAAGTTTTAGCAGAAAAAACCATTCAGTGGGAGTCTTGTCTCGAGAAAATCAATCGCACCACTTCTAGAACTAGTATGCATTCGATTGAATCCTCTATAGCTACTGAGGCAAAGATAACACAATTGATGAAAAGGCTAGAACTGCTCGAGGCTAGGGAACCAAATTCTGTGAATCAGGTCAACCGACCACCTGTGATCAATCCAGGTTGTATCTAATGCCATACTCTTAACTACCTGTTTGAGGAGTGTCCAGTCTACCAAGCTCAAATGTATCCTGAGAATATGAATGCAGTATACACCAGACCCAATTACAATCTGTACTCCAAAACATATAACCTGGGATGGAGGAACCATCCAAATTTCTCATGGAGTCAGTCTGGTTGAGCAACCAGGGCAACCATTTCCACACTAATATCCTGCTCAGTCTCATCAACCCAGTTTCCACCAGAGTCCACCAAATTTCCAATCAAGCTTCCAACATAACTTTCAACCCACATATCATCAACAACAAACACAAAATCATCCAGATAAAAAATTGTCAGATTTGGAAAGAATGATTGAAACCTTATCCAAAACGCAGGCCTCAATGATGAACACCCACCACCAGACTATCAATAGGTTAAGGTTCAGATAGGTCAACTGGCTAACTCATTAAATGAAAGACAAAAGGAAACACTGCCAAGTCAGCCATTGCCCAATCCTAAGAACCCCTTCCCTATTCATGAACCTGAAGACATAGGTCCAAGTCAATGTAATACGGTTCACATTTTGAGATCTGAAAAGCAGATAGACAATCAGTTTTCTAGTCACCCTGTTCCTAATAAATCAGTGTCAACACCTCCTGTTCTTGTACCACCAACTCAAAATGATCCATCTTCATGTTCACAACCGTCAACCTCCAAGTCCAATAACAAAGACAAAATAGATGAGCAACCATACAAGCCTATTGTACGATTCCCTAATAGGCTAGCAAACCAAAAGATTAATGCTCAAATGGAGAAGATTAGGAAAATGTTTAATCAGGTCCAGATTAATGTGCCCTTCTTGATGCCATACAACAAGTCCCCTCATATGCCAAGTTCTTAAAAGATATGTACACCAAGAAAAGGAAAGCAAATGTCCCAAAGAAGGTCCTCCTTGCTTCAAACATAAGTGAGTTGCTAACTTGGCCCATTCCTGTTAAATAGAAAGACCCAGGGAGTCTAACCATTTCTTGTATTATTGGACAGACCACGATAAACAGGGCGTTACTCGATTTAGGAGCCATCATCAATCTTCTTCCTTTCTCTGTGTATCAGCAACTCGGGTTGGGCGACCTCTGTCTAACCAGAGTTACTATACAACTGGCTGATCGATCTGTAAAGATTACCAAGTAAGAGATTACAGATGTTCTCATACGGGTCAGAGAATTCATTTACCCCATGGATTTTATTGTTCTGGAGACGCAACCCGTACACAATCCCAAAGCTCAGACCCCTGTCATTCTAGGACGACCCTTCCTAGCCACCGTAAACGCAATCATCAACTGTAGGAATGGATCGATGCGTCTAACTTTTGGAGATATGACAAAAGAGAAACGTTTTTCACCTGGGAAAATAATCCCGAGATTTGGATAATGAGCGTTTGAAGTGATCTTAATCGAGGGATTAACAAGTGAACATGACATATAGATTGAATATGAGTCTGATAGAGAATTTGAATTGGAGTCTGATGACTTCAACCTTGATCAAATCATTGAATCCACAGTGGAGTGGGCAACAAATGCCACCCCTATTCTTCCCTTACACAAAGAACAACCATTGATAGATCAGGTTCCCTCTTTCGAGCATAAGGTTCTTCCTAGTCATCTCAAGTACCAGTACTTGGGTGAGAAGGAAGCATTTCCCATGATAATTGCGTCCCATCTTATGGAACAACAAGAAGAGGATCTTCTTGTAGTCTTAAGAAAAAATCGAGAAGCCATTGGTTGGACCATGGCTGATATAAATGGAATCAGTCCATCCATTGTGCAACACAGGATTCATTTGACGGAAGATGCAAAACCAAAACGTGACCCACAACGTAGACTATACCCGATCATGCAGGAGGCTGTTAGAGCTGAAATTTTGAAGCTATTTGACAACGAGATTATCTATCCCATATCCGATAGCTAATGGGTTAGTCCAGTCCGTGCTGTGCCAAAGAAGGCAGGGTTTACCGTGGTAGAAAATGATAACAAAGAATTAGTGCAAACTCGTCTTCCAATGAAGATTTGAGTCTATATTGATTACCGAAAATTAAACGCTGCTGCCACATGTAAAGACCACTTTCCCCTTCCGTTCATAGATCAAATGCTCGAGAGACTAGCTGGACATGAGTATTACTATTTTCTAGATGGATATTCAGAAATAATCAAATCCCTATCGCTCCTGAGGATCAAGACAAGACTACTTTCACCTGTCCCTTTAGAACATTTGAATACCGAAGAATGCCCTTCAGCCTATGCAATGCTCCCGCAATGTTTCAATTTTGCATGCTTAGTCTTTTTTCCGACATGGTGGAAAGATTTTTAGAGACTTTCATGGATGATTTCTCTATTTATGGCGATTCCTTTGAACAATGCTTGTACCATATACAACGATGCATGGAGAAAAACTTGACACTCAACTGGAAAAAGTGTCACTTTATGGTAAAGCAAGGAATTGCCCTAGGGCACGAAGTTTGAAACAAAGGAATTGAGGTTGATAGATCGAAAGTGGAAGTAATAACAAAGCTCCCTGAGCCAAAATACTTAAAAGACATTAGATCATTTCTAGGGCACGCTGACTTCTATAGAAGATTTATTCAGGGGCTTAGCAAAATTGCTAGACCTTTAACGAATCTCTTAGAAAAAGATGTGCCTTCAATTTTGATGAAGAGTGTCTATAAGCTTGGGAGGAGCTTAAGCACAGACTTATCTCGGAGCCAATAATCTCAGCGCCTGATTGGACTAGGCCTTTTGAAATCATGTGTGATGCCTCTGATTATACCATAGGCGCTGTTCTCAGATAGCGTACTGATAAAAAGCAACACGTGATTTACTATGCTAGTAGGACGCTTAATGAAACCCAACTAAATTACACAACGACTGAAAAGGAATTTTTAGTAGTTGTGTTTGCGTTGGAGAAGTTTCGCCAATACCTACTAGGGTCTAGGATAACGATTTTCACTGATCACTTCGCCCTTAGATACTTGATGCAAAAGAAGGATGCAAAGGCTAGACTAATTCGATGGATACTTCTTTTGTAAGAGTTTGATTTGGAAATTAAAGACAAAAAGGGCGTGTTGAGAATATGGTGGCAGATCACCTTTCAAGAATTCCAAATGCACCAATTGAGACTATACCTATCAATAAAAACTTTCCTGACGAACACATTTTCACAATGTGTAAAGAGCCTTGGTATGCTGATATAGTAAAATACCTTGCAACCGGGCAAACTCCTTCAAATTGGTTAGGTCAGGACAAGCATCGCTTTATGAAACAAATATGTTTTTTTTTGGGGTGAACCGTATTTATTCAAATATTGCCCTGACCAGATAATTAGAAAGTGTCTTTCTGAGGATGAACATTATAGCGTTTTGACATTTTGTCATGAGTTAGCTTGTGGTGGACACTTTGGTCCACGAAAGATTGCTGAGAAAGTCCTTCAAAGTGGGTTCTACTGGCCCACTCTCTTTAGGACGCTTATACTTTCTGCAAGCTCTGTGCCAGATGTCAAATGATGGGTCGAATCACACGTAGAGATATGATGTCCCTTACACCGATCCTGGAGGTAGAAATTTTTGATTTGTGGGGCATCGATTTCATGGGACCCTTCCCTCTGTCTAATGGCAACCAATATATTTTGGTGGCCGTAGACTACGTTTCTAAGTAGGCTGAAGCTATTCCGACTAGGACAAATGACAACCGAGTTGTCATCAAGTTTTTATGTGAAAACATTATTTCGCGTTTCAGAGCCCCCCGTGCGATAATTAGTTACAACGGGAGTCATTTCTGCAACCGGGCTTTTGAAGCCCTAATGCGGAAGTACTCTATCTCTCATAAATTATCCACGGCTTATCATCCTCATACGAACGGGCAAGTGAAAGTCACCAACAGACAAATAAAACTGATATTGGAGAAAACTGTTGGACAAAATCGTAAGGACTAGTCCATCAAACTCATTGATGCCCTATGGGCATATTGGACCGCCTATAAGACTGTCCTCAGTATGTCTTCATATCGAGTTATATTTGGAAAACCCTGCCATTTGCCTGTGGAGCTAGAACACCATGCTATGTGGGCACTAAAACAGCTGAATTTAGACTTAGACAAAGCCGGTGATTTGAGAAAGCTGCAGATATCCGAGTTAGAAGAGTTAAGAAATGATGCATATGATAACGCTCAGATATCTAAACACAGAGCTAAGTTTTTTCATGATAAATCAATTGATAGGAAAAATTTTATCTCAGGACAAAAGGTTCTGTTGTATAATTCTAGACTCCACCTTTTTTTGGTAAACTGAAAATCAAGTGGTCTGGCCCATACGTTGTCCAGAATGTCTCCCCTCATGGTGCCATTGAAATTTTTGATCCTAAGAGTGGCAACACTTTCAAAGTCAATGGTCAACGCTTAAAGCCATTTTTCACCGCAGAATCTGAGTCACACAATGTTCTTGAACAGGGTCTTTGTGACCCAGTCTATATGTGACCACGTCATTTTACACTTTTTTCGGTGTCTCCTATAAATCATTTTGTGACCTCCCTTGTAAATAAAACAAAATAAAAAAAGAAAAAGAAAAAATAATAATAAAAATAAAAAATAATATATATATAAAAACCAAATAATCAGCAAGAAAATAAAAAGAAAAAAAATGGACTTAGGTGCTAAATAGCACCTAAGTTTTTCTCTCTTCATACACTCCTTTTCCTTTTTAAATAACCTGAATTTTCCTAGGGTTGTAAATTTCTAATTTCAACTAGGGCAATTTGGGGATTCCATCCTTCTTAGCCCCTTATATATACCCTCCATCCCGTATTCCTTTCTTTACCCTACTGTCAAACCCAGATCTGAAACGAGCACAACCAGCGCCGCCCCCAAATTTTTCTGACCCTCTATCTCCTCTAACCTGCCACGTTTCCACGGCCATTGCCACGCATCCGCGGCCAACAGACAGCTTCTGGAGCGCCGCCAAATTGCTCTGCTGTCGCGGCAGTCTGAAGTTTCCCGATCTACTATCCGATCATCTACTACCACTGCTGATTGCTCTCTGGAATCTAATTTAGGTTTCCCCTCATGTAGTCCGGGGGAGGTTTGCGTATCTCTTCCCTCTGCTTCATATTATTCATCATGGCACCGTCTATTTTCGCTAAAAAAGATTTTGCTAGGATTCTTAGTGATGTTAATGGTTATGGTCATGTATTTTTAGATCGTATTCGTGCGTGGGATTGGTATGAATTAGTTTATGATAACTCAGATCACGAGGCTTACTATTGTCCCGAGCTTGTCAAGCTTTTCTATAATTCCATAGATAAAGCCTCTATCAATTTTGACAAATACTAATTTTGGTGCACCTACCCACTGGGAACATTGTTATCACGCTTGCTCTGCTAGAGGAATTCACACACGTCCATTGCAACCCACATCATCGCGACCCCCTACCATTAATCGATTACATGACTGTCATGGGGGCTCGCAGTGCAGAACAAGATAGGGGGCTCAAAGCCAGCACTACATTTAGAAACATACATTGCGTTGGTCGCTGGATTCAACGCAACATATTAGGGCTTGACAACACAACCTCCTTCAACAGGCCGGTGCTGCAAATCATTACGACCTTATGACTCGGCAGCACACTATCTGTCATAACACGACCATCTTTCATAATATCATCACCAACTCCTCACGCACATGCGGTGCAAAGTACTCGCCCCCAATTTTGATCGCTCGTCTGTGTAGGACTTTCTTACCAGATGCAATTTTTGACTCATATGATAGGGTGTCCGTTGTACCGGAGAGGGCGACTAGCGCTTACAATAGTTGTCTTCATGCGGTCTAGACCCCTAGTGTTCAATCCGAAGATGCCCCGGTTGAGTCCTCTTCGGAGGAACTCTTGGAGGATGAGGATGATCTGGCCTTTTAGCAGCAGGACCCCCTAGCTGATTCACGCGCCTTCATGTCTACCATTTGGCGAGACATAAAGAAGATATTCCGGGGCAGGTTAGACTACGCACATAGGTTGAGGAGCTGACATCTCGTTTAGACCGCATTGAGGAGGGTCTGCGACGTTCGCAATCGGCCAGACCTAGCACCATCGCTGGTCCAAGCCGACGGAGGGGGTGACACCTTTTCTTTACCTATTTCATGCATATATTTTCTTGCATACATTTGGGACAATGTATGGGATAGGTATGGGGGGTAGATACTAACATATAGGATTTTTCTAGATTTTTTTTTTAGGATTTTCTTTGGTTTCTTTTTTAGGATTTTCTTTTAGATTTTTAGATTTTTCTTTTCTTATATATATAAAAAAAATTTGATCCATTTTTTGAAAAGAATTAACTTGATCTTAGGAATTAAGGAAATTCTAAACTAAGATTTCTTAATATAAGTCGAAATAAGAAGTTTTGTTGGATCTTTAGGTTAAGAAAGAAAAGTATAAAAAAGATAGCTAAATTTTGAATTTTTCCTAAGCACTATATACATTTACATATTGAGGGATTAATCAAGGACTTAGTAACTTTGATTACATATATATAAAATAAAAAGATATATAAAATATATATATAATAATAATAATCATAAATAAAAACTTAATCACTAATTAAGCTCGTTAGTTGTGCCTTAAGAAGCATGACCAGTCACGTCTAAAGGTGGTTGAGTTCTTAGCATTCGTGGCCTAGTTTGCTCGAGTCCTTGGACCTTAGGGATGTATCTTCATCGGGTGCCCTAAGACTATCTGGTCTAGGAGTCATCGGTAAAAGGCTCGCTATATGGGTAAATTAGAAAACCTAATAAAGCTAAGGGAATGTAAATATATAATAAACATTAAAAAACTAATAATAAAAATAATAATAATTAAAAAATGGAAATTATTATTATTATATATATATGTAAATAAATGAACTATAGTCTAAGAAAAATTCTTCATACATATAGATGTATATATGTTAGGCTTGATACAAAATTCAGTTCTCTCTCTATTCTTGAAAACTTAACCTAAGTCGAAAACAAGGCTTCAAATGGAAACTTATAAAAAGAAGGGAAAGTGTAGGGTAATCGAAAACCGGTAGATCATCAAATTCTTGGGAAAAAATGGATCATAAAAAAAAAACGTTTTTCTTTTCTTTTCACTAACATTTTCTTGGGATTTTGTGGGTGCAATCCCCTGAAAACCCTCAGGAGACCACTCCTCCTCTAGGGTAACCTAAAGGTTTAACGGCTTGTTGTACGAACTCAGTGCAATCGTGTCACCTACAAAAGTGGTATAATAATTTAGTTAGGATTTTTCTCTTTGCTTATTTTGCTCGGGAATGAGCAAAAGCTAGGTATGGGGTGTGATTGGAGTTCATTTATGCATCATTTTATACCACCATACTATGCTTTATGTGAATAAATATGGGATTTTATTGCTTTTTCTCTCTTTTTCAGGTCCAATATTTAATGGAGAAGAAGGCCCAACAATTATGATTTTTAAAGGAATTAAAGAGTAATTTAGAAGCCCACAAGAAGAAAGCCCAGATCTGAATTGATCGAAAGCATATTTTCTACTTTCTAGAAGATCTAGCTAGCAACACGAGGTATAACAGAATAGTAAAGAATTCGTTGGCGCAACGGCCAAGATTCTGCCACGGAAATGCGGCTCTGGCCGCGGATCCGCGGCAGTCCTTTGGCCGTTGATCAAGCGTTTGATCCAACGGCTGTAGTAGGATGGCCTCTTCTCCTGAAGGCTATAAATAGACCCCTAGGGCCTCTGTAATCAGGGAGGAGAGAATCGCATTCTTGTTTAAGGAAATTGTTAGGGTTTCTCTAGATTTCTTTAATCTCTTGTGTAATTTTCATTTTCTCCTTCTAGAGTCCACAGAGAGAGAGAATGAGGGTGAGAAATCTTTGTAATTGAAGAAGTTGACAACTCAATACAAGGATCAATCTTTTATTCTTCAAGTCTTTTCTTGTTCTAGTGCATTTTCTTCTTCAAGCTTTTACCTTCTTGCATTTACTTTCTACAGTGAATTGTTACTTATTCTTCATATCCATGTCTAGCTAATTTATTAACATGATTAACTAACTTCTAACTCTACTAATTACTAACTCTGGGCGATTGCTAACTCATATGAATCATTGGATGCTTTATTTTTAGTGTTGTAATTTGCAAGTCTATTTTATCCCCAATGAAGATGAGTTATGTTCAATTCTTCGCAAATGCTTTGTACCCCTTCCATATGATTCATGTGAGCCTCACTTAGAGCCTTCTCTTTTGAACAAGTGTCTTGATGGAACATGAAGATGGATCACTTCATTATGCTAATAACTATTGTACAAGTTTCTTATTTCATGCTAGCTTGATTATAGCTTTGATGGACTAATGAATCTTTTATTTTTGCGTAGTGATCGTATATATATTTTGTATTCTTTTCATTACACTCCTACATTTATCGTGTAATAAATCTACTAATTTCCTTATCTTAAATATCTATTTTGCAGAAGATAATAATGAAGAGAACGAGGATTAAACTAAATAAATACCAGTTAAAACCAGATTTAACTGGATCTATTTGGTTAGCTGAGGATGATCCCAGATCTAGTTAGAACAAATCAAGGATTGGGGCAAATGTTCAGCTGAAGATCAGAGCAAATCAGAAAGATAACACCAAATAGAAACCAATAAATTTAGATTTTTATAAATCCATTTTGGTTAGCTAAAGATCAACCAAGGATAATATCAAATGCAGAGAGACAAATGAATAGAGAGAAGATCAACGGCTGAGATGAAGCAAGTTTGACTCAGATTTTGACTGGATATGTTTTAGTATTTGAATCATAACTTTCGGTACCGAATCTCAAATCTAATGGTTCAAGATGATTCAGAAAACAGACTTATAGGGCTACAACTCTTATGTTGATCACTATTTCTAATTCTGTCATTTGATAAGTGATATTCAGCAATCAACAGGCTAACAAACTGCATATCAGAACTGAATATCTATATCAAATCAAGTTTGGAGATAAGGGGAGGATTCAAATTAGAAATAGCCAGCTTTCCCTATCTTCATACTCCTCTAACCTTTGTATTTCTTCTATAAATACCTGCAATCTCAAAGGAAAAGGACGACCATGCAGAGATAGGATTTAGTCCAGTTTTTCATTCTTTGTAGTGTAGGTTTTTGTTTTCTTTTTATGTAATTTTAATTTCTTTGTAAGCTTAGGTTAAATTGAGATTCATGAAAGTAAGAGAGAGGCTTATGTTGAGAGTGACACCAATGTACCTCCTCCTTTCTTCCATCGTTTCTGCAAGCAATAAAAGGTAACTTTTTTTATGTTCGTCTTTACTTTTGTTTCCTTTTTTTTCTACTTTTTATCTTTTTGGTTATGATGAGCATTCAAGTGAATCTAGTAGCATCAGTATAACAATGTTTGTGTGAGTGCCAACGATATTTCATGATGATTTTCTCCTCCTCAGGACTCCGTATCATTTCATTCTTATTCGTCTTGATGATGTAATGCGAATGGGGACTGAGCTCGATCTTATGGCTTATGCGTTGAACGCCTCCAAAGTAAGATAGAACATGTAAGGGTTCCCGATAAGTCATCAACCAAAGGAGATGAGTATTTCTTTAATCTTTTCTTTCTTTTCTTTTATTTCTTTAGTTTAGATCACCAACACCAACAACACCCACTTCTTTTATCACTCTTTTTCCATTTGTTTATACATATCCAATTCTGGTTTCTCCATCTTCCCAATCTCTCACTTTCTGCCTAACTTAATTATAATTATTTTTCTTTTTTTTAAGAAACTAAAGAAGAACTTTAACCATTAATGGCAGCATAAAAGAGAACTTGCTAAACAAGCTTCCATCGCTAGTCCCTCCTATAGATCACGACCCGTATAGCCACTTGCTATTGCGGTAGAATTGAGTAACTTGCACTTTTCATTCTTAGTTCTGAAATTCGGTATTTTTTGTGCAGGTTTTACCTCAATCAAATTTTGGCGTCATTGCTGGGAGGGACGGTAAGTAATTCTCTTTAAAGTTTACATTTTTGGTTAACTTTCTTTTTGTTTTTTTGTACAGATTTAACAATAAGGAATTCTTGCTGCAGTAGACACATAAGTGGCCTTGGACTCTACTCAAGAAAGCAGAGCCAAGAAGCCCTCAGATTTGCTATAGTCCTGTGGCAAACTGAGTGAACTACTAACCTGTATTTTCTGCAGGTTGGCTGAATTGCGTAGTTTAAATATCTGTAGCATTTATTTCCTTGTTTGTCTCACTGTATTTACTTTCTAACCTCAATAGTAAAATAATGATTGTAATGCTAAAAAAATGATTTAGACTTTGCATTTAGGCACGTGTCTATTTCAATACGTTTTCTATTTACTATTGAAGAGTGCTGGAGCATAGGTACGTGTGCATAACATCTAGTATAAAAACACTTTTGGATTGTTTACATTGCTTCAGTGTTGCTTTTCTTGTTCACTGCACTAAATTGATCTAAGGGCTTGTCCTATAAACAAGATAAGGTGGGGAAGTCATTAACCTCCCTTAGCCCACAAACAATCTCCTCACTCACTAACCCAAGCCTAACTAAAAATGAGTAGACGTTGGCCCTAGGGACATCTCGGACTCAATTAGAAGATTATCTTAAGGGGGAAAGGTGTTAGAATTTGACTCCTGCCAAATCAGTGTCTAGGAAGGGGATTAAGGGCCGAAAGCCCGAAGGTTGATGGTTACTTAATTAAGGAACGTCTTTGATAGATAACCTCCCACCAATCTTACCCTGACCTGGTTGATTAGCTTGTAGTCAAATTCTGCATTATACCTCCTATGGACAGTCTAACCCGTTAGGAGTCGTTTAGGTCAAAGGTTTACCCTAACTTAGGTTAGAATTTTTGTTTTTTGTTTGCTTATTTGTTTGTTTTTTTCTTTGGTTGTGTTTTATTGTGTGATATGGCTTATAACAATAATTTTTCAATTTTAATGGTAATCCATATTACACACCAACCTCTTTTTCGAATATTACCAACCCGGCATATCATAACTTTAACCAACCTAGTGTGCCGGATTGGTTTTATCCGAATCAATATAACCCATGCCCCAATCTTATTACCATAATTTCTAGAATAATTTAAATTCTTCACAGAGTCAGTAGAGATTCACCTCCCCCGAGTCCATTTTTCAACCAGCATGTCCTCCTTATCCACCTTGTCCACAATATTCCCAAGTTTCATACTCAGTTCCATCAGTCTAAAATAGAAAACCATCGATTTTGGAAATGAGTATGCGTGAGTCCAAACAACAATCACAAAATCTGATGGACTCACAAACTTTCCACCAATTTCAAAACAACACTTCATCTTTTCAAGACCAATCGCAATAAAACGATGAACCTATCAACTATGAAAAGATGCTTGAAGCCATGACTCAGGCTTAAAACGCTCGTAATCATGACATAGATATGATGGTCCAAACTCTACGTTCTCACTGTTTGGCCAGTTCTGATGTCGTTAACCATTCTGTTAGAGCTGAAGAGTCATGTTATTTTGGAACTTACCCAAACTCCAAATTTTGAAAATGATATTGACAGTTTGGCAAGTTATTCCTTTCCTGAAATAGAACTTGAGAATGAATATGATCATGAACCTCAACTTAGTAATTCAATTCTACTTCCTGATTCAATTATGACTCCGGTGTCTTCACCTAATTTCGATCTTTTTCCCGAGTCAACATTGGATCCTGTTCCAATTCATAATGAAATTGAATCACCCATCTTTGATGATTAGCATATTGAACTTGACCAATTTCATACTTTTGAAAGTCCATTGATAAATTGGCAAGTTCTCATTTTTATGAAATTGAACTCAATGAGAAATGTGACCTAATTCTCAATTTTGTGATCCAATTCAAATTCCCAAATCAATATTGACTCCTGTTTTGTTACCCAACTTGAGTAATATATTAGAGTCAATTTTGATTCCCACACCTGTCATTTTTGAACTTGAATCACCAATATTAAATCACATTCTATTGTGGAAAAATGAATGTGGACTTGAGTTTCAACTTCTTGATTTTGACCCACTTCTTGAACCAATCTCGACTCCTGAACCTTTACTTGACTTAAGTCACTTTTTTGAGTCGATATTAGTTCCCGTACTTCCTAAGTCCAAGTCAATCATTCTATCTTTTCACACTCCATTTTGGGACAAGGCGGTTGACAAAATTGACTCCGAAATCAATTATGAAATTTGGAAATTAGATGGGGTCAAATTTTTAATAAAAGTCCTTCATGTATACATCATTTTAGTGGGTTTTATTAGAGAGATTTCTGATGGTTTCCTCCGAGCTCCATGTAAAATCGATTGGGCCGCATTTTGTGAACCAATCAGATCACCACCGGAACCACCACCTTAAGCTAGTATTTTCCTTCCCTGTATTCTTTTTCATGCATCTATGCGTTAATTCATACATTGAGGAAATGCATGATATAGGTGTAGGGGAGGGTTCTAACATAACTTAGGTTTTCCTTTTATTAAAAAAAATTTAATATTTTCTTTACTTTTAAAAAATTTTTTGAAAATAGAAACAATATTTTGACATATTTTTGTAAGAAATTAAGTCAATTTTAAGGAATAGGAAAATCAAAATTAGTATTTCTTGAACTTGACCAAAATAAGATTATTTGTTTGATTTTTAGAGTTAGGAAGATAATTTGTCAAAATAATTTAGTCTTGATCTTTACCTTAATGAAATATGCACACTTCATACACTTACACACTTAGGGTTCAAAAAACGAAGATTCTTATGCCTTATAAAAAAAAAGAAAAAAATATATCTATGAAAGATGAACAAATCTAATTATTGATTAGTTAGGTGCTTTGGCCTAAGTAAGCCTTGGTATTTATGCGAAAGATGATTAGATAAGTTTGAGAAAAAAATATAAAAAAAATCCTCTGATTAAGTTGGGTATTTGTGCCTAATAAAGCATACGTATTCACGCCTAAAAGTGGTTCATATAATAAAATCCTTAGGTTTGTGGCCTTGTTTGCTTGAGTCTTAAGTCCTTGGAGTATTTTCTCACCTGGTGTCCTAAGACCGTTTGGTTTGGGAGTCATCGATTAAAGGCTCGTTACATGGGCAGATTAGAAAGCCTAATAGAACTAAGGAATAATAACACCACATATATATATATATATATATATATATATATATATATATATATATATATATATATATATATATATATATATATATATATATAAGGCATAAGAGTTAGAGTTAAAGAACCCTTAGTCAAAATTTTCACGATCACAAGGTGCATATGACTTAGGGTAAAGTAATAGACTAGATGAGAAGTACAATTTGACTCCTTACTTTGATTGATAACAAATTTTTGAATAGAAACTAAGTTTAGGAATGAAAAATTCGGTTTTCCTATAACTTATAGATTACTTGAATCTTACAATAATATTTCAAATATTTTTCTTTCAAAATGTGTTTTCAAAATATTAACAGTTTTTCTTTTTTTTTATGGATTTTGTGGGTACAATCCACTGAAAACTCTTACGAGATAAAACTCGTCCACTAGGGGTAACCTAGAGGTTTAACGGCTTGTTGCACGAGCTCAGTGCAATCGCATAACCTGCGAAAGTGGTCTAATAATGTTTAGTTTATTTTTGTAGTTTTGCTCGAGGACGAGGAAAAGATAGGTGTGGGGGTGTGATCGTACATATATTTTGTATTCTTTTCATTACACTTCTACATTTATCGTGTAATAAATCTACTAATTTCCTTATCTTAAATATCTATTTTGCAGAAGATAATAATGAAGAGAAAGAGGATTAAACTAAATAAATATCAGTTAAAATCAGATTTAACTGATCTATTTGGTTAGCTGAGGATGATCCCAGATCTAATTAGAACAAATCAATGATTGGGGCAAATGTTCATCTGAAGATAAGAGCAAATCAGAAAGATAACACCAAATGGAAACCGATAAAATTCAAATTTTTATAAATCCATTTTGGTTAGCTAAAGATCAACCAAGTATAATATCAAATGCAGAGAGACAAAAGGATAGAGAGAAGATCAACGGATGAGATGAAGCAAGTTTGACTCAGATTCTGACTGGATACATTTTAGTATTTGAATCATAACTTTCGGTACCGAATCTCACATCTGATGATTCAAGATGATCCAAAAAGCAGACTTATAGGGCTACAACTCTTATGTTGATCACTGTTTCTAATTTTGTTATTTGATAAGTGATATTCAGCAATTAATACGCCAACAAATTGCAGATGAGAACTGAATATCTACATCAAATCAAGTTTGGAGATAAGGGGAGGATTCAAATTCAGAAATAGCCAGCTTTTCCTATCTTTATACTCCTCTAACCTCTGCATTTCTTCTATAAATACCTGCAATCTCAAAGGCAAAGGACGACCATGTAGAAATAGAATTTAGTCAAGTTTTTCATTCTTTGTAGTGTAGGTTTTTGTTTTCTTTTATGTAATTTTAATTTCTTTGTAACTGTTGACACTTAAAAAAGGCAAGATTCTCATTGGTCCGAACGATGTCTAAACTTGTTGACATTTACAAAAGACAAGGGACAGACGAGCTGAAGACCAGTTTTTCACCCAACTCCAAGGGACAAGGAAGCGGTTTGGACTCCACTGATCCAGCAAGCAGAACAGTGAACCCGGATTGTTTCTAAACAGACCTCAGCAGGTCTAAAATGCTAGCATTTAGCATTACATTAGCCCAAGGGGATAGCCTCGTTTGAGAGGCTAACATCATCCAGAGCATCGCCAGGAAGCTAACTGACAGCTTCGCCGAAAAGCCTCTTTTCGGACTTCGCCAGAAATTGCCTCTAGCTCCGCTATGAGCTTCAAAGCGGGCAGCTCCGCCATCAACCTGTTATGGTCAACCTTTGACTAATCAAAACTCCTGATAAGATCGGATTCAATCTAATCAAATCCAATCAGGATTCAAATATGGCAGGTGATTGCCACAATCTCTTGACTCTCTTGAAACGAGTAAGTGGATCAAGGAGAATCTCCTAACAATATGGAAAGGATCATAACACATCGGAAAGATCAACCGACTTGCCATTTTCTAGCTCCGCAGAAGCTATTATAGCCTCGCAGCAAGGCTACTTTCCAGATTCAAACAGATTCGGTTCAATCTGTTTCTATATCTTCAAAGGGGACGATTATACCCTTACTTTCCCTATAAATAGCCCATCAGGGGCACAAGGGAGGGGGATCGCAGGGCACAGGAGAGAGAGGACTCCACAAGCAGAGACTTCTTCATAACGCATCGTGCGTTCTCTAATTCAGAGACCTTCCAAGAGAAATACTTCTCTTTTCAGGGTGGCGATACCCTAACAACCTCTTTTCCTCAAGGAATCTCCGGAACCAGGCGAGAAGGAATTCCTCACAGAAGTGGTTTTGAGAAGTAGTCAGAGGGTTCTACCAATCCTCTATTCTCTGATTCCCGGAACCAGGCGAGAAGGGAATCTCATCGCTCGCATCGTCAAAGGGACAAAGTGGTCGCGCGCTGACCAGACTCCTATCGGCACACTTCTCCAGAATCTCTGAGGAGATCTACTTGTAATCTTTTTAAGAATACTTGTAATTTAGCTCCTCAAACTTTTTATTTGTAAGTTTTCCCCCTTTGCAAACATAATGGAAAACAAGATGGCGACTCCGCTGGGGACTGTATTCTCCTCTGCTGAGAATCAAGTGTCGCAATGCGACGAACAGACCTTCGGGTCTATCTCTGAATTCAGAAAAGCCGGTGCAGCCAGATCTTCTCTGGCTAAATCTTCAAGCAAAGTCTCTGCGGAGACGGAAAAGGTTCTCTGCAAACCTGCCGCAGTTCTCTGGCGCAACAAGGAAACATGCCCGCGGCCCAGACCCTGCACTTTTGAGAACCTTGTTATCCAGATCGATCAAGGAAGATTTAAAGAAGTCCTCTCTGGGGGTGGCCTGATGCTTCGAGCACGGAAGCACGGGAAGGTCTTCATGACCAAGGTTTCAAATCAGAAACCAGAGGCAGAATTTTGCCAACACCCCGCAGCCCCGCTTGTGGCTATTCAGGTTCCTTGCGAACCTATGCATCCTCTGCCAAAACGGATATGGAGGCCTAAACAGAGGTCCTCTGCTGAAACTTCAGGCGTAGCCACGCCAGATCCGCGCCTCTCTTATGAAGAAAAAGGCAAGATGCCCGCCTGCGCCAACAATGCTGCCAACCATAAAGTCAAGACGGCGATCATACCGTCGCCTAGAGCAGCAATGCCTACTGCTAGCCCTGTCCTCACAAGCAAGGCTATTGTACCTCGGCATACTCATCGGGTTTACAGCCGCGAGGCTAGAACCAGAGCACTATGCGGTGCTGATCCTTTCCGCAGGAGTAAGGGGAACGATGCGTTGTCCCATATACCAGATGGTTCAGGCCCCTACAGGGCCGACCTGCGAGAATTCTTGGCGGACAAGCGGAGATTGAAGCATTTCCAGACTACTTCCTCCTGTCTTCGACGATGTGAATGCCAATTGGTGATGGTCCATTCTATGCAGTGTCGGTTACGACCGACCCTCGCCACTGCTCCATATCGGCGATCAGTCTTTGATCGACTGTCTGCGCGCGTCCCGATGAGGCATCCCAAAAGGAGCGGGCCACCGGATCCAGCCTCTGCATCCGTCAACATGACCGGAAGGGGGCGAGAGCTGCGCGGAAGAAGTCAAGCCCCTGACGACACCCCTTTCGGCTCCCCAGATCCAGATTATAGCCCGGGCTTAGGTGAAGTCTTGGTGCGCGAAGAAGGTGTTTTCCGAAGCACCAGATCCAGGGTGGCGATACCCTATAATTATGAGCAGCCTTCCTCCTCGACGGTCCCAACCGTGCCACAACTCAGGCGGTCACCCCAATCATCCGATGGAGAAGATGAAGACAGCGGGTATGCCTCTTCAGCAACAGTCAGTTCGGTGCGAACGGACAAAGCATCGGTCAATATGGCCGAGAACGCCAATGACGACCTTCGTCGGCGTTTGGAAGCTCAGGAGCAGACCTCTAGAACTCAGCAAGAGGCCCTGGACAATATTCAACAGATGCTCGCTCAGCTCCTCAGCAACCGGAATGATGATACCGGGAGTAATCATGACGAGGAGGGACATCTCAGCAATGATCCGCCCAAGACGGAGAGAACCCAGGGAGGCTCTTCCCTGGATGCCGAAGTCCTTAAAGGCCTTCAAGCTCAAATTTCATCCCTAGCTCAGAAGGATGAATTGAAGAAAGTGGGGGTAGTCCGTCCTTACCCACTGGAATGGGATTCGGTGCCATATCCGCCAAAGTTCAAACCACCAACGTTGCATACGTATGATGGTAAGAGCTCGCCCAATCAGCACATCTACTATTTCCGGTCCCAGACCGGTAATGTTCTAAGCAACGACGCCATCATGGCTAGGTTGTTCATCGGCACCTTGAAAGGGGTGGCATTCGACTGGTTCCGAAGCCTTCCTCAGGGCTCTATCAATTCCTGGATCGACCTGGAAACTCGGTTCCTCTCTCGCTTCTATGAGGATGACACCGAAGTGACCATGGACAAGCTCCTTTCCACTGTGCAGAGGAAAGGAGAATCTGTCCGTGAATACATTGAGCGGTTCAGAAATCTATCTCTGATGTGCCCAGCAGGGATGCCTTTACCCATGCTTTTACAAACATGCAGACATAACTTCTCGGATCAAGTAGAAGTTCGCATGGGGGCTGTCAAGGCCCACACTTGGAAGGAACTGGTCGAACAAGCTGAGATAGCCGAAAAATCGGCTAAAAAGTTTGAGTCATCCGCCCCTAGAAGCAAATGGGGCGCGAACAACAAAGGGCGCAGCGATCTCCCGCAGTCTTCCCAAGCTAAAGGGAAGGAAATTATGTCCGTCGAGCTGACCGGGGACATGCAGTCAAAGGCCAAGAAGAGCAGCTTCAACAATCAGGAGCCCAAGTTCCCTCCTAAACAGTACTCCTTCAGAGACGACCAGGTGGTCACGATATTCCATCTGCTCCACAAAGGGAATAAGATGAAGTTGCCAGATGCTCGACGCCCTGATGAGATAGGGCGCACAAACGACCCTAAGTACTGCCTCTACCACAGGATGATCCACCATCCTACTGACAAGTGCTATGTTCTCAAGGATAGAATTCAAGCCTTGGTCGACGCCGGAGTCCTCACATTAAAGACGGAACAGAAGAAAGTCACTGCCAACATGGTGACTCTTGAGTTCGGCACTGCCCAGAAGGTCACAGTTCCCGACGGGACCTATTCAGCCCCGGCGCCACGGCTAGAAGTCAAGCATCCTTCAGCCATGACTCAATACAACAAGGGTCTCGTCCCTTTGACATTGGAGACAGGGGAAGTTATGTGGATACACCCTGACCTCGTCCAAGACGTACAGCGGACGTCGAAGGACTCCAGCAAAAAGGGCAAGTCCTGCAATGTCATCTCTGTCCTGCCAGATGATGGTAATCTTACTTCGGCTTCCCTCAGCGATTCAGAAGAAGAGAAGCATGCCTGTACAGCGCAGGCAGATGCGCCTCAACAGATGGGCACCGGTCTGGAAAGTCATACTTAAGGCAGTATGACAAGTCTACTGACGAGATACAACAGCAAACGACGTCAGTACCAATGCCGGCATCCACTCCAGTCCTAACCAAGGGAAGGAGAAGCCTAAGGAAGTGCGGTTCGACCATGTGTTGAAGAAACCGCCAGGCCAAGGGTTAGCCACGCCCTTTCGCTTTGATATATTGGCCCACTTAGCCAATATCCCGGCTCGTATCACAATACACGAGCTTCTTCGTCTCTCTAAAGAGACAAGAGAGGCACTCAGAGATGCGCTAGCCAACTCAGAGTCCTTTCTGACATACATGCCTGAGATTCCTGGTGATGAGATGCGGCTTTCCTGCTCAGAGTGCCATCACGCACAGTCAAAGGTACCTGCCATTACCTTCACGGCGGAAGATATGCTTCTCAAAGACAACAAGCATGATCGACCTCTGTACTATACCGGATATATCGGTTCCACATGCATTGAAAGAATACAAGTCGATCCGGGGTCTGCGCTCAGCATCATCCCCAAAAGGCTCCTCTACTTCCTTGGCATACCACTGTACAGGTTGTCCGCAACCACCACTACAATATATGGTTTCAACGCCGGGAGCAGCCATCCGCTTGGAAAGATTCGGCTTCGCTGCAGAATCGGAAGCCTGAAGTCAGAAGTGACATGCTATGTCATTGACGCGGACACATCATACAACCTGCTACTGGGACGACCATGGATCCATGCCAACTGGATCGTTCCATCCACTCTCCATCAGTGCTTCAAGTATGTTGAAGATGATGCGACAGTACGAACTGTCTTCGCTGAGAAACAGCCCTTCAAGGGGGTGGAAAACTATTTCACAGATGCTCTCCTATATCAAGAGGCTAGTGGAACGCCGGGAGAACCATTACCAGACAGTGATGGAAGTGGCAATGAGGCGGATTCGGAATCTGAAACGGGCATGCCAGCCATTCTGATTGGCGAGCCAATTGTAGCATGCTTTAATGATCCCCGATGTAAGATCCCTTCTGATGAGGAAGGCGAATGGATAATTAATGATAATATTTCTTTTGATTATCCTGCGAGCATCGAGTCGAACAAATCCATTATGGATGGCTCTCTTCATATGCCCGTACATAAGTCGAGTGTGGCTAGTACATCCGTGGAAGCCATAGAAGGGGCCACGCTGGTAGTCCCTCCGTCCAAGCAAGGTCAGTCGCCGATAATCTTCGGCAGAGCCCGGCCAGGGAGATTCTCAACTACAGACTCAAGCTCAGAGTCGGATGCTCCACAGTTCTTTCATTACGCGCCATCAGCGCGCCATATTATGAAGAAGATGGGTTACAACCTGAAGCAGGGAGCGGGCCTAAACTTCGGAAAAGGAAGACGCGGCTTGATGCGTAACTCCGTCCCAAGAGGGAAACCTGCAAATTACTATGATAGTACGCGCAGGGGGTTGGGTTATGTTACACCCACATCATCAACAACGGTTCAGGACAAAAGCGATGGATCGATCCCATCATAGTCGGCCTCATCCTCCGAATGGGACTCTAATGTCAGCATAGGAGGGATATTCGAAAGCCTCATGACTTCAAGCAGTCAGTTGGAACCCGCAGAGGTTGCCGATGAGGAATCATGGGCCCAGCAATTAAGTCTCCAATGGGAAAAGCGGTTCGAGCTGCGCGAGCCACCTACCGAAGACAAGGTGATCCAGGTTAACTTGGGTAGTCAAGATCACCCCAAACCGATTTTCATAAGTGAAAGCCTATCACTTATCGAAAAGGAAGAATTGATAATGCTCATAAAAGAGTATATAGATGTTTTCGCCTGGAGCTATGAAGACATGCCCGGACTTGATCCACAGGTCGCTATGCACCGTCTAAACATCAAGCCCGACGTTAAGCCAGTCAAGCAGCAACAACGTCGGTTCCGCCCAAACATCATGGAGGCTATTGAAGCCGAAGTTCATAAGCTCATTGCTTGTGGCTTCATCCGGGAGGAACAACATCCAGATTGGGTGGCTAACATAGTCCCCGTCCTCAAGAAGAATGGGAAAATACGAATCTGCATCGACTACCGTGATCTCAATACGGCCTGTCCCAAAGATGAATTCCCATTGCCGATCACCGATGTCATGATCGACAACACATGCGGATTCGAGAGGATGTCTTTCATGGACGGCTTCTCAGGGTACAACCAGGTCAAGATGTATCCTGATGACGAGAAGCATACTTCTTTCGAACGCCATTGGGGGTATACTGCTACACTGTAATGCCCTTCGGACTGAAGAACGCCGGAGCAACCTACCAGCGGGCAATGAGCATGATCTTCCGCGACCATCTCCGGAAGACGGTGGAGTGCTATGTTGACGACATTGCCGTCAAAAGCCGCAGCAAAAATGAACATCTTCGCGATCTGAGAACGATGTTCGACATAATGCGGGCTCATCAGCTGAAAATGAACCCGACAAAATCCTTCTTGGGAGTGTCCAGCGGCAAATTCCTTGGGTTCATTGTCACATCAAAAGGGATCCATCTGGACCCAGACAAAGTCAAAGCCATACAGGACATGCATCCACCAAGGAACCTCAAAGAGCTCCGAGGCTTGCAAGGCAGATTAGCCTACATCAGAAGATTCATAGCAAATCTTTCGGGCCGTTGCCAGCCCTTTACCCGTCTCATGAAAAAGGGTACTGCCTTCATATGGGACCAAGCCTGTCAAGAAGCTTATGAAGACATTAAGAGGTATCTCACAAAACCTCCGGTCTTAGTGGCCCCTATATCAGGGAAACCATTCTTGCTTTATGTAAAAGCTCTGGACTATTCCCTCGGCGCTCTCCTCGCCCAGAAGGACGACAATGGCCATGAGCAAGCCATTTATTATCTCAGCAGGACTCTCATAGGAGCGGAATCTCGCTACAATCCTATTGAGAAAGAGTGTTTAGCTCTCGTCTTCGCTGTCCAGAAGACTCGACATTATTTGGTTGGCCAAACCATACATGTCATCTCCAGGGTGAACCCTTTACGTCTTCTCATGACGAAGCCAGGGTCGTTGAACTCAAGATTGGCTAAATGGGCACTGCTATTGTCCCAATACGACATAACCTTTACCCCTTAAAAGGCGGTTAAAGGTCAAGCCCTTGCAGAGTTCTTGGCTGCGCATCCAGTTCCGGAACATTCAAAACTTCACGAAGACATCCCTGATGAGGTCTTCGAGTCTAATACAACCTCAGCAGAGGAAGTGTGGCAGATGTTCTTCGACGGAGCATCGCGGATGGGCCCTAAAGGCAAGATTATTGCCGGAGTGGGGGTTGTGTTCATCTCCCCACAGGATCATATCCTTCCCAGGGCATTCTCCTTGACAGAGTCATGCTCTAACAATGTAGCGGAATACAATGCTCTGCTCATCGGTCTCCAGCTCGCCCATGGAATGGGGGTACGCTACCTTGAAGCTTATGGCGATTCAAAGTTGATCATTAGCCAGGTAAAAGGCGAATATGAAGTCCGCCATGAGGACTTGGTGCCTTACTATCATACAGCCATCGAACTGGCTAGCCTATTTGAAGGCTTCTACATCGGGCATGTGTCTCGATCTCAGAATACCAAGGCGGATGCTCCCGCTGCACTAGCGACGACGCTAGCCTTACCGGCCGACACAGAGTATCACCTCACAGTCGCAACCCGGCATCTCGTATGTTCCAAGCATATGCTAAGGATCCAAGAGGTCCATAATATCTCCGTGGATCTTGAGCCGAGGGATTGGCGCTTCCCCCTCATTGACTACGCTCTGCACGGTCTGCTTCCAGATGATCCCAAAGAAGCGGCGTCCATCAGACGAAGGTCGCTCCGTTTCTACTATGATCCCACTTTGAAGACACTCTACCGTCGTTCATATGACGGTGTCCTCCTCCGTTGTCTCTCTCATTCAGAGGCACAGGAAGTGCTTAAAGAAGCACATGATGGCATTTGCGGAGCTCACCAGCCGGGTCCAAAGCTTAAAGACAGGTTGCACAGACTTGGGTACTACTGGCCGACCATGATGGCCGATGCCACCCAATATGCACGAAGGTGTAAGGCGTGCCAGGTCCATGCAGACTTCATACACCAACCTTCAGAATTGCTCCACCCTACTGTTGCTTCATGGCCATTTGAAGCATGGGGAATCGATGTCGTAGGGCCAATCAGTCCCTCTTCGGCAAGAGGTCACCGGTTTATCCTGGCAATAACCGATTACTTCTCAAAATGGGCAGAGGCCATACCGTGGCCGAAGTTAAAACCTCCAATCTGGTTAGCTTCATCAAACACCAGGTCATCCATCGATTTGGTGTACCCAGACGGATCATCCATGACAATGGTCCCCAATTCATAAGCCAGGGGTTCTATCGGTTCTGCGATAAATACCGAATTCAGAATGTGGCTTCAACCGCCTACAATCCTGCCGCCAACGGCTTGGCAGAGGCATTTAACAAGACAATCATCAAGCTGCTCAAGAAGTTTGTCTCCTCGAACAAGCGAGATTGGGACGAAAAGCTCGGTGAATGCCTTTGGGCCTACCGGACTACGGTTCGGACACCGACAGGCAATACGCCTTTCTCCCTGGTATATGGGTGCGAAGCGGTCATCCCATTGGAAATCCAGGTGCCATCATTACGGGTAGCCTTGACTACTAAGATGACATCAGAAGACAATGATCGCCTGCGTCTTCAAGAGCTCGAAGCCCTAGACGAGAAGCGGCTACAAGCTCAGCAACACATCGAGCTATATCAGGCTCGGATGTCAAAAGCCTTCAATAAAAAGGTCAAGCAAAGAGTCTTCCAGAAAGGAGACCTGGTCTTAGCTGTCAGACGACCGATGATCATGACGCACAAGACCAAAGGCAAATTTCAGCCTAAATGGGAAGGACCGTTTGTGATAGAGACGGTCTATTCAAACGGAGCATACCGCCTTACGACTGCAGACGGCGACCTCCTCATGATGCCGATCAATGGCAAATTCTTAAAGAAGTATTATCCTTAATCAAGGATCTTGCTCTCGATCATGTTAACATTACACCTCTGATCGAGACCCGCGCGTCCGGAATGCGCACAAAGAGAGCCTTTCTCTTTCTCCAAGCATATCAAACCTGTTGGTAGCTGGGGGTTTGCTTAAAATCCCAAGGGACCTGCTCCCATTTGATTCCCTCTCCAAAATCACCTACCAATTCTCGTCCATAGAATGGTAGGACCACATATACTCCGCTGTTACGTTAACATTAAACCTATGACAGCAGTCCCCTCATTTCTCCTCGTGAGAACGAGATCTCCAAAGTCACTTACCAATTCTCATCCATAGAATGGTAGGACCACATATATCCCACTGTTATGTTAACATTAAACCTATGACAGTGGTTCCCTCGTGCAAACGAGACCTCTTCACCTATCATGAAGCTTGGTGGCTTCTCAACCAGTTACGTCATTGCGACCTCTGAACTGGCAGATAGCCAAGTTTCATATACCATTGAGCTTAGTGGCGTCTCAAATTGGTTATGTCATTGCGACCTCTGAACCAGCAGACAGCTAAGTCTCGATCCCGAGCCCTGTTGACATTTACAAAAGACAGGTCTCGATACTCGTTGACATTTACAAAAGACGAGTATCACCTATTGATTGAAGCTTGGTGGCTTCTCAACCAGTTACGTCATTGCGACCTCTGAACTGGCAGATAGCCAAGTTTCATCTACCATTGAGCTTAGTGGCGTCTCAAATTGGTTATGTCATTGCGACCTCTGAACCAGCAGACAGCTAAGTCTCGATCCGAGCCCTGTTGACATTTACAAAAGACAGGTCTCGATACTCGTTGACATTTACAAAAGACGAGTATCACCTATTGATTGAAGCTTGGTGGCTTCTCAACCAGTTACGTCATTGCGACCTCTGAACTGGCAGATAGCCAAGTTTCATCTACCATTGAGCTTAGTGGCGTCTCAAATTGGTCATGTCATTGCAACCCCTGAACCAGCTGACAGCTAAGTCTCAATCTCGATGCTTGCTGACATTTACAAAAGGCAAGTATCTCCCTTCCTTTCAAGCCCCGCAAAGGGCTAACCTCGAGACTGGCAACGTCCCATTCGGTTATGTTACTGCAACCTCTGAACCAACAGACAGTCATGTCTCATTATCTAAACAACAGACGACAAAAGAAAAAATTTTCTATTAAATCCAAAAGGATGGGATACATGGAGGAGCCTATAGGCGTACATGATAAGATCGGATCCGATCTCCGAGCGAAACTAGTCATGTCCGGAAACAAGTAGTTCCCCCAGCTCTTCAAGCTCTTCGAGCTACCCTTACCACCAGTGTGGATGCTGGAACAAATGTGCAGGTGGCACATCAATTCCCGATATGTCTCAAGCAAAGCAGGCTCTTGCTTCTCCAAGAGAGCCAACTCCGCCTCACACGGAAAATACTCTTCATATGGAAGAGACCCGAAGGGCAAAGCAGAGATCTCTCGCATCTCATGCAGGGCCATGCCCAATTCACCAACCGGGGTGAAGAAAGTCCCCGAGGCTGGGCAGTACAACTCAAGGATGGCGTAGAAGCACGCCACCTTCATCTCAATGCCGTAGCAGGTCGCCCTGACGGCCTCATAGAGGTTCAACCTCTCTAATTCCCCCTCAAAATGATTGAGGATATAATTGGTCAACTCCGCCCACCATGACCTAGGAGGGTGGACCCAACCAGGAGCCCTGAAATCTGTGGCGGGGTAGTTCCCCTCAGCCTCGCAGAACTGAGTACCGAAGGTCGGCGCCGCAGCTGGATTCTCTCCTACTGGAAGGTCCCGCAACACCTTCCCAGGGTATAGCCCTATTATGCTACGGGAGGGCCCGCCCTCGAATAGCCGGTCTGGAATGTCAACCTCCCGACACTTATAGACTCGGCATTTAGGCTCACGCCCCACGCCATCTTCCGAGCCTGAGTCACGCTCGCGAAGGAAGACAAAGCGAAATGCCGCTTAGTAGACGGGAGATAGAATCTCTCGCCATCCAACTGGAAGATCCACTGGCCTTCGCCGGCCTGCAGCTGGCGATCGGGATCAGGTGCAGCATCCCCGAACATGAAGTCAGGCTTTTTGTAAGCCTGACGGTCAATATCTTCAAACGAAGCCGTAGTCAGGATGCTCCGCATGGCCTGCGGGCCACCGCTCTGAATGAGCGTATCCCGTACAAGGGGGCTCGGCTCACTGAACAAGGAAGCCTGCCCGATGAACTGCAAGCTGATGCTCCCTGCTCGACTGGTTACGCCAAATAGACTGTTCTGAAGGCCGGAGGCGTAATGTATTGCAAAAACAAAAAAAAATGAACTATGATTAGTTCATTAATCAAATGGACGCGAAGACATAAAAATTCGCTAAGGCATAGCCTCGCCCAGTAAGCAGGAACAGCGGGATAATAGCTTTGATAAAAAGCTTCGCTTCACAGATAAGACTGCATCTTTGCAGGAAGTGGCATAGCCCTAAGGGCTGACGTCATCAAAAGGACTTCATGACCAACAGTCGTCCTTCGTGGCCACGACTGAAGGCACACGACCCATATCCTGTTCCTCAACAGGATGAAGACTGCCCCAAGCAATGGCTTCCTATGGAAGCCCAAGGGAAGAACTGTTCAGTTCTTACTTCCCTGGTGCAAGTAAAATAGGGAAGTTAAGGGAAACGAGTTCCCTGATAAGGACAGATCATATTCGATCGTCCTAATAGCCGAGTATCGACTCCAAAGGATGAAGACCACTCTCTAATCAAATTGGAGAGTCTCTTACCAGCGATTGGTCGCTCAATGAACGGAGGAGGAGGACCCTCCGCTGCAGAAGTCGCTGCTTCCTTTCCCGCTCGTCTCTTGGGCGCCATTGAAGGAATGCAAGAGTGCTCGAAGTACTCTGAAGCAAAGGAAAAAAGAAGAAGAGGAAGAGATAGAAAGGAGATCTTCCCATATTCAGCCCAATCGGGCTTTTATAGGCCAATCAGCGCCTAAATCAAGGCCTCGAAAAAGGGCACATGCCGCCGTTTCGAATTAATTCGAAACAGTGCCCAAAGCGCCTAAGGCGCTTTTCCCAAAGTGCGACGGTTCAACCCCACTAAAGGGTTAACTCCGCGCAGGAGCAAAGTGCGGGCTTCGCACAAACCTTCAAAGACTTCGCCAGGAGGTCTACCTTAGCCCGCCAAAGAGGCTGCTGTTTGCGGGACATGCCGGTCTCGCGAAGATCATTCGAAGAAAGGACAATGTCCTTAACTCTGCATACAGTTCAGCCCAGCTATGGCCAGACTCTCAGTGAAAGCAAGCAAATCAGATGATCAGACAATGAACTTTCATTGATTCAAAAGCAAGGGTACATTGATATTACATCGAAGTGGTGTTTCATACAACACACTCAGTTGCCCAACAAAGATCTTTTGAGGCATACAAGCGGTTTTATCTGCTACCAAGCCAGATCAACGGGACAGGAAAGGCCTTCCTCCTGCACAAGGCCGTAATCCTTCGCACATGAGCAGATGGTGCCGCGAGGACACGGTCATTTTTCTCCACAAAATGGCAGATCTTACCAGGCCATTTTTTTTGAAGCCTGGCAATAAAAGCTTATCGCCGCCAACACGTCAGATCACCTATAATGGGAACTAGTTTTGATGCTAGTGATCTGACGGGTGTGAGGCCCACTCCCATGAAGTGGATCGTCCCCGACGAAGGCCACCAAAGTTGAAAGTCGGCAGCCAGCCTCACCTCAGATCGAATCATCTCGGATAAGAGGCTGCCAACAGCCCCTGGGACGCGCATCCGCTGCCCCGAATTGTTCCTCCTGCTTAAAAGTAAAGCTTCAACCGGGGAAGCATAAGGCAATTTTATGGCTTCTTCCATCAAGTCACCAGACTGGCAAGCATAGCTCGCTGCAAGGCAAATTGAAGCAAGTTAGCAGTTAAGCACAGAAAGAGCTGCAAAAATATTAAGTCAGATTCTTCAGCGGCAAAGCAATCCGACTTCAGCAGAGGACAAGTTCCACCTGCACAGCAACTATGGGCTGGCTCAGCAAACGCCAAGTCCTAGCCTCGCCTATACGACAAAGTCAGACTGATCTTGTGAAGAACAGTCTCAACCTCACCAATATGGCAAGACTGGCTCAACTATTGAAGAAGCCAAGTCCCAAGTCCTGCCTGAGCAGCGGACTTAACAAGCAATGGTCTTTCTGATCAAATCAAGATGATGGTTTCGCAGAAAGCCGTGATGAGATCCTTCTCTGCAGCAGCCAATTGCAAGATGAAGAACAAGGGAAGCTAATCTCTGAAGCGAGCTGCCAAAGCTAAATCAAGGGAGATGAGTTCCCTAAAAAGCGGTGAAGTCTTTGAATGATCAAGACTTACTGGTCCTTGGCCGGTTAGACAACCAGAGTGGGCTTTCTCACTAATTCAGAGATCTGAGTATCTCTTTCAACCAAGAGAAGGGAAGAAGAAAGGCAAGGCACTTCTCTTCAGAGGACCTCAAGTGTCCTATTTATAGGCCCCATGGCCTGAGCACAACCACCTCAAGCGTGGAAGCACGAGCGCACTTAAGGCATTGATTGCGCCTTGAGGACAGGAACGGTTCCCATTGGAACCGTACAAGGGAAGAAAACGTCTCCCTCATAAAAGGCACTTATGGCGCCTTGAATAAAGGGAATATCCTCCCTGGAAACGTGCAAATCGGAGAACATCTCTCTCGATTGGCGCGAAAGAAGGAATGATCCTCCTCGTAACCGCCCCACGGCAGTTGGCTTTGAAAAAGCAACAGGAGTTCCAAAGCGAACTTATTTCTTGAAAGCCCAGATGCGGAGCTACCCCGACGCGAAGCTATTCGCGAACCAGTGCAAACTCTTCGGCGGATCCATCCCAAAGCAGGATTGAAGGCGAAGCTGAACTCAACCATCATGGCGATGTTCATACTCCACACCACCATCACAGCAGTTCAAAGTGTTTCGAAGTCTGGGCTATTGCAGACTTTCGAAAACTTTGAGGGGGTCTTGTTGACACTTAAAAAAGGCAAGATTCTCATTGGTCCGAACGATGTCTAAACTTGTTGACATTTACAAAAGACAAGGGACAGACGAGCTGAAGACCAGTTTTTCACCCAACTCCAAGGGACAAGGAAGCGGTTTGGACTCCACTGATCCAGCAAGCAGAACAGTGAACCCGGATTGTTTCTAAACAGACCTCAGCAGGTCTAAAATGCTAGCATTTAGCATTACATTAGCCCAAGGGGATAGCCTCGTTTGAGAGGCTAACATCATCCAGAGCATCGCCAGGAAGCTAACTGACAGCTTCGCCGAAAAGCCTCTTTTCGGACTTCGCCAGAAATTGCCTCTAGCTCCGCTATGAGCTTCAAAGCGGGCAGCTCCGCCATCAACCTGTTATGGTCAACCTTTGACTAATCAAAACTCCTGATAAGATCGGATTCAATCTAATCAAATCCAATCAGGATTCAAATATGGCAGGTGATTGCCACAATCTCTTGACTCTCTTGAAACGAGTAAGTGGATCAAGGAGAATCTCCTAACAATATGGAAAGGATCATAACACATCGGAAAGATCAACCGTCTTGCCATTTTCTAGCTCCGCAGAAGCTATTATAGCCTCGCAGCAAGGCTACTTTCCAGATTCAAACAGATTCGGTTCAATCTGTTTCTATATCTTCAAAGGGGACGATTATACCCTTACTTTCCCTATAAATAGCCCATCAGGGGCACAAGGGAGGGGATCGCAGGGCACAGGAGAGAGAGGACTCCACAAGCAGAGACTTCTTCATAACGCATCGTGCGTTCTCTAATTCAGAGACCTTCCAAGAGAAATACTTCTCTTTTCAGGGTGGCGATACCCTAACAACCTCTTTTCCTCAAGGAATCTCCGGAACCAGGCGAGAAGGAATTCCTCACAGAAGTGGTTTTGAGAAGTAGTCAGAGGGTTCTACCAATCCTCTATTCTCTGATTCCCGGAACCAGGCGAGAAGGGAATCTCATCGCTCGCATCGTCAAAGGGACAAAGTGGTCGCGCGCTGACCAGACTCCTATCGGCACACTTCTCCAGAATCTCTGAGGAGATCTACTTGTAATCTTTTTAAGAATACTTGTAATTTAGCTCCTCAAACTTTTTATTTGTAAGTTTTCCCCCTTGCAAACATAATGGAAAACAGTAACCTTAGGTTAGATTGAGATTCATGTGAGAGAGAGGGGGGCTTATGTTGAGAGTGACACTGATGTACCTCGTCCTTTCTTCCATCGTTTCTGCAAGCAATAAAGGTAACTTTTTTTTATGTTCGTCTTTACTTTTGTTTCCTTCTTCTTCTTTCTACTTTTTTTCTTTTTTGTTATGATGAGCATTCAAGTGAATCTAGTAGCATCAGTATAACAATGTTTGTGTAAGTGCCAATGATATTTCATGATGATGTTCTCCTCCTCAAGACTCTGTATCATTAAATTCTTGTTCGTCTTGATGATGTAATGCGAATGGGGACCGAGCTCGATCTTATAGCTTATGCGTTGAACGCCTCCAAAGTAAGGTAGAACATGCAAGGATTCCAGGTAAGTCATCAATCAAAGGAGATAAGTATTTCTTTAATCTTTTTATTCTTTTCTTTTATTTCTTTAGTTTAGATCACCAACACCAACAACACCCACTTCTTTTTTCACTAATTTTCCATTTCTTTGTACATATCCAATTCTGGTTTCTCCATCTTCCCAATCTCTCACTTTCTGCCTAACTTCATTGTAATTTATTTTTCTTTTCTTTTTAAGAAAATAAAGAAGAACTTTAACCATTAATGGTAGCATAAAAGAGAACTTACTAAATAAGCTTCCATCGCTAGTCCCTCCTTGTGGATCACGACCCGCATAGCCACTTGCTATTGCGGTAGAATTGAGTAACTTGCACTTTTCATTCTTGTTCTGAAATTTGGTATTTTGTGTGCAGGTTTTACCTCAATCACGTAGAATACCTAAGTGTGACTACCCTTGTTTCATTATTAAAAATCGATTTAGGGAGCCGATGATTCAAGGAGGCAACTAGCCAAGCCTAGATGAGAAAACATCCTCGACATGGGACAACACATCGACTTGACAAAGCAAGATATACTATTGCCGATGAATCAACATGAGGCTTGCATCACCCAATGAGAGTAGTAAGTTAGTAGACTAGAATGTTAGTTGGTCATGACTTTTCTTTCTATCGTACTTCAAAAACCCTTTTCTTAAAATATTCTCTTTTCAAATATCTCCGTTTTCATTCCATCTTTCTTTTCGTTTTTCCTTTTCTCTACAAAACCCACAAAGATTTTCACTCATTGTTTACGTCGTTTTGTTTTTCATTCTTTAAACAAAGAAGAACTTTCATTTTCTTCTCGAAAATCTCAATATAAAAATCTTGAATGCTTCTATTGCTAACCCTCCCTGCGTATACGACCCGTCATAGCTTGTACACCTTCATATACATTTGGAGTTGTTGCTCATCAGTATGCGGACATCAACTGTTTATTCTAAACCCTCTCTCAATACAATTAATCCTTCCGAGCAGTTTACTAACATAGAGTTTTTAGATTTTCTTTATTTTACACTTCTTTTAGGAGTCTTTCTTTTACACTTCTTTTAGGATACTTTTAGAAATCTTCCCTTTTTGTATAGGATTTTTCTTTCTTTTAAAAAAAACAAAACAAAACAAAAAGAAAATTAAGATGATCTTAGAAATTAAAAAAGTCTTAATTATGACATCTTAAACCTAGTCGAAATAATAGATCTTATTTAAAATTATAGGCTAAGTAAGATAAATTGGAGAGATAGTTTTATCTTAAATTTTTTGCCTTAGATAGTATGCACTTCACACTTACATAATTTTTGGGATGGATACAAAGACCTAAAATTCCATAAAGCAAAAACAAAGAAAATATATATATATGATACACACAAAAATAAAAAGATCACTTATTAAGCTAGATAATTATGTCTCAAGAAGCATGATTATTTACGCCTAACGGTGGTCAAAAGAAACAATAATCCCCCCTAGTTTTGTGGCCTTATTTACTCTAATTCTTAAACCCGAGGGATGTTATTGTCACAAAGTGGCTTGATGGTTAGAGTTGAAATCTCAGAAATCTTCACTATCACAAAGTGCATATTATCTAGGTTTTATGAAGGATAAAATATTCAATCCAATTTTGAATTCTTACCTTAATTGAAGATAAGATCTTGCATATAGACTAAGTTTAAGGAAGAATAATTTTAGTAGACTTATGACCTTAGATCGCTTATATTTTGTAAAAATATTTCGAAAACTTATCTCTCTTTCAAAATGTGTTTTCAAAATACTAACATTTGTCTACTTTCTTTATGGATTTTGTGGGTGCAATCTACTGAAAACCCTCAGGAGACAACACTCCTCCTCTAGGAGTAACCTAGAGGTTTAACGGCTTGTTGCACATGCTCAGTGAAATCGCGTCATATGCGAAAGTGGTGTAATAACATTTGTAGTATAGTTTTTCTTTTCTTGTTTTGCTCGGGACGAGCAAAAGATAAGTGTGAGGGTGTGAGTAGTCTACAATTCTGCATTATTATATCGCATTTTTCTGCTAATTTATGAATAAAATGTCGGTCTAAATCGTGTTTTGATCTCTCTTGCAGATAAATCAGGTATTTAAGGACAAAAGAGTAATAAGAGCTTAATTAAACCTATTTTTGGATAATTAATCCGCAATTCTTGGAGGCCAAGTAAGGGATCTTCTAGAAGATGCATTGAATCTAGACCTTTGCACACGTCAGACGAATATTCGGGTGAAAAAACGGAATTGGGATATACCATGAAGGTCCTCGAAGCAACGACAAGATCCTCACCAAAACCAGGAATTAACTCCCTGGTTTTGTCACGGATCCGTGGCAATAGCAGTGGATCCGCGACAATTTGATAGGACCACGCATCGATCTTCGTCGTGTGGCCCCATCTCGTCTTCTAAAACCCCTGTATGTCTATAAAAACCCCTGTAGAGACCCAAAACGAGGCAGTTTTTGATTTTAGGCTAGGTTTTTTTTTCTTTAGTGTGGTGTAGGGTAGGTGTTCTTCATTTCTTATATTTTGTATTTTATTTCGTTTTTAGATCTTGTAGTAGGGCTAAGAGATTCAGAGAGAGATAGAGAAGGATTGATGTAATAGATGGTGACAATCTATGTAAAAGTGCCTCCTTTCTTCTCCGTTGTAATCTTCTCCATCTTCTACATGATACTTGGCTAATTTCTTCTTCTCATGACAATCTAACTGCTAACCACTAACCATCTAATTACTTACTTGATAATCCACATGAATCTAATAGCCTCTACAAGGCCTTGCTCTTGCAAGAGACATTGATGGCTCATGATGATGGATTCTAACATTCTAACATTTTTAACACCTAACCTACTAACTTGCTAACTTGTAAATGCTAACTTTATTCAATGCTCACCTCTAACTGGTTTTTATGATTTAATAGAAGTTTGCAACTTGTTATATGGTATGGATGTGTTGCTTGAATGTAGAAGAATAATCTTATGGGCCATGCTCTGTATCGTCTCTTGAAGCCAAGCATTAGTGATGGCCAAGGATCAATATGAGGCAACTATCACTAAGAGGTTAGCATGGTTAGTACAGCAATTGGTAGTTAGTAGCCATGAGTATTATTTTACTTTGTTTTAAAATTTAATTTTCAAACTCTTTTAGCATTTTTTCTATCGTTGTTTTTACCACCTTCATAGTTCACATCTTAGCTTTATCTTTTTTCTATATTGTTTTTCAAACCACTTCTTTTTTATTTTCACTTCGCCGTTTCCATCGCCTTCCTTACCTATCACTTCCGGATTTCTTTTCTTTTATTTTCTTTTTCTCATTCTTTAACAATGAAGACTTGTTAACATAACACGTGAACATAAACTGTTAATGCTTCTATCGCCTCCCGTCCTTGTGTATTCGCCCCATTGAGGCAATGCTATAACAGAAGTATCGAGGGAACATTAGCACATACAAGTTTTTCATTGATTTTACAAAATACACATTTTAAGGTGCTCGTTCCGCCCCGATCAGCTATGCATTGATTACCTCCACTTCAAGGTAACACTGTCGCCAAAGAATCAAGGTGAGCATTTGGCCGAAGGAGGTAAGTATTTCTTTCTGGTTTTCTTTCTTTCTTTTAATCCATTAGTTTAGACCACCTCCAATCGCCATCTCTTACACTTTTTATTTGTTTCTTTAACTTAGTTTTTCATTTTCAAATTCACTATCTCCTTCAATCTACCACTTTCAATCTAACTTAACATAGCTTTTTCCTCTTTTTTTTCTAAAGAACAAAGAAGACTTTTAAGCATTTCAAGTAAACTAAAAGAGAACTTACAACATGCTTCTATCGCAAGTCCCTCCTTGTGGATCACGACCCGTATAGCCACTTATTGTCACGGTAGAATTGAGTACCTTACACTTCTATTCTTTATTTCTGAAATTCTGTATTTTTTGTGTAAGTTCTTACTCAATCAAGTTTTGGTGTTGTTACCGAGGGGGACGGTAAGTAAATCTCTTTTTATTACTTTATTAGTTAACTTTCTTTCTGTTCTTGGTGTGCAGTGAATGATATCAAGAAAACGAGAGCTAAGTGAACAATAAGTGTCTTTAGATTCTGTTCTAGAAAGCAGAACCTAGAAGACTTCAGTTTTATCGTGCAAACACTATAAAAGCCGCGAATTTGCAATAATCTGAGAGAACTACTCACCTAGATTTTTTTTGCAGGGTGACTGAACTTTAAATATCTAGCTTCTACATGTTTTAGTTTCTCATTTAATATACTCTGGATATACTAACTCAATAGTAAATAGGTGTTTGTATATGCTAAAAATGGTTTAGACTTTGAATTTAGGCATGTGTCTATTTTATTACATTTTCTATTTACTCTTAGAGAGTGCTGGAGTCAAGGTATGTGTGCATAGAATTTAGTATAGGTTCATTCTTGTATGAAATATTGCTTGAGTGTTACTTTTTACTATATACTTGTATACTGCACTAAACTGAATTAAGGGTTTGTCCTATAAACAAGATAAGGTTGGAAAGTCATTACTCTCTCTTAGCCCACAAATAATTTCCTCACTCACTAACCCAAGCCTAACTAAAACTGAGTTGACGTAGGACCTAGGGACATCTCAGACTCAATAGGATATTGATCTATGGGAAAAGTTGATTAGAATTTGACTCTTATCAAATCGGTGTTAAAGGTCGGGGATTGAGAGATGAAACCTCGATGGCTGGTGGTTTGGCTTAATTAGGCCCGCTGCTTTTAGCGCGGATATCTCTCACCAATCTTTCCCTGATCTAACCGATCAACTTATGGTCAGATTCTACAATATACCCTTAGTGGACAGTCTAACTAGTTAGAAGTTGTCTAGGTCTAAGGTCTACCCTAACTTAGGCTAGATTTTTTATCTATGGACATCTCGTACTCAATAGCATATTGATCTATGGGAAAAGTTGATTAGAATTTGACTCTTATCAAATCGGTGTTAAGGTCGGGGATTGAGAGATGAAACCTCGATGGCTGGTGGTTTGGCTTAATTAGGCCCACCGCTTTTAGCGCGGATATCTCTCACCAATCTTTCCCTGATCTAACCGATCAACTTATGGTCAGATTCTGTAATATACCCTTAGTGGACAGTCTAACTAGTTAGAAGTTGTCTAGGTCTAAGGTCTACCCTAACTTAGGCTAGATTTTTTTGTGTGTTTGTTTGTTTGTTTGCTTATTTTTTTATTTTTTTATTTTTGACATCTTGGTGATATTGATTATAATCACAAATATTCCTTTGCATATTGTTATCCATACTTCACCCTGACCTCTTTTGACTCGGACATTACCGACCTGCATATCATAACTTTAACCAGCCAAGTATGCCGGATTGGTTTTATCCGAATCAATGTATGCCCCAGTCCTAATATTATGAACAAGACTGGAACAATCATCATTATTCTTCACAGAGTCAATGAGGATATAACTCCCTCGAGTCATATTGTCAACCACTATTCCAACATTTACCTTAAAATTTTTCTAGTCATGAACAACTCATAGAAGAAAAAAATCTGAGGTGACTAAGAGTATATAATCCATGATTGAGTCTCAAGAACAAAAACTAAAATGATAGACTCACAATTCTCATAAGACTTCCAAATTCAAGATCCTTACTCCATTTTTCAAGTCTCACAACAAGAAGAAGAACCTATGGACTTAGATAGGAGAATGAAAAATTCTGATTCAGTCCGAAAATGATTTTTTTCAATTCTGTCAATAGGCTAGAAGTATAAATGAGTCGTTTGATCAACATAATGAAAGATAAGAATAAGGAAACTCTATCTAACACATTTTCAGCCATTCCTGATTGCCCTAGCCATATTGATAGGAATTAAGAATCATAATATCTTGAAGACTTTGACCAAGACTCAGTTTTATCTCATTACCTTGAACTAGACCAATATCAACCCATTGACATATTGACAAGTTTTCATTTCAATAAAATTAAACTTGAACATGAATGTGACCTCGATCCACAACTTTGTGATTCAATTCCAATTTTTGAATCTATGTTGACTCTGGTATCATTACTCAATTTGGACCCATTTCCCAAGTCAACATTGATTCCCACACCTATAAACTTTGAAATTAAACCACCAATTTTGGAAAGTCACATTCTATTGATGGGAAGAGAATATGAATTTTAATTTTTTTGATTTGTACTTAACTATTGAACCAATACTAACTCTCGAACCTACATTTGATTTTTCGAGTTAGTAATAGTTCTCCAACCTATCAATCTTGAGCCCAAGTCAATCATTCCACCAAGTCATATTCTTTTGTTAGACATAGGTATAGACTATAATGACTCAGTGATGATTTTTCAAGATTGGTCATACGAAGGGGATAATTTTTATGATAGGATCTTGCATGATTCTATTCATATCGAGGATTATAAATATTTAAATAGAAAAGAGGTCAATAAAGGTGAGTGTTGTGAACCACCACATTATCTTTATTGTGTAGCAACGCTTGGCCCAATCCGATCACCACCAGAACCATCACCTTAGGGTAACATTTTTCTTCTCTTTCTTCTTTTTCATGCATTTATGCATTAATTCATACATTAAGGACAATACATGAGATAGGAGTGGGGGAGGGTTCTAACATAACATAGATTTTCTTTTTTATAATAAAATAATTAATATTTTCTTTACTTTTAAAAACTTTTTGAAAAGAGAAATAATATTTTAACAAATTTTTTTATAAGAAATTAAGTCAATTTTAAGGAATAGGAGAATTATAATTAGGATTTCCTATACTTGGTCAAAATAAGATACTTATTTGATTTCTAGGTTAAGCAGAAAAATTGGAAAAGTAATTTTGTATTGATCTTTACCTTGATGAAATATGCATACTTTATATACTTACACACTTAAGGTTCAAAAATAAAGATTGTTATGCCTTATAAAAAAAAGTAAAAAGAAAAAGTATATATATATATATATATATATATGAAAAATAAACAAAACTAATTATTAATTAGCTAGGTATCTTGGCCTAAGAAAGCCTTTGTATTTATGCAAAAGGTACTTAGTGAAAATCACCTAGAAGGGGGGGTGAATAGGTGATGATGCTAATCAAAGGGCAATTTAAAAATTAAAGCTACAACAATCACCAAGCAAGAGTCACAAGATGAATGCAAGCAAGTATGACAATAAATGTGATGAGCAAGTAATAAGTGCAAGCAGAGTAGAGTAAGGAATGCAAGAATGTAAACCAATCGCAAACACAAGGATATGTTATCGAGGTTCGAGCACCCAGCTCTACTCCCCGCCTTCCCCAGAAGGATTCTAGCTACTTCCACTATCACAAAGATCTCAATTACAATGGAGTACCCAACTCCACAATCTCAGTACAAGTAATTTCCTTGGTAGTCAAAAGACCACAAACTCTCTCTTTCAAATATCTCTTCCCTTACAAAGGTCCTTAGAGAATATTGAGTAGGAATGAAGCTCTTTTGTGTGTAAGAAAAAGAAATTGAAATCAGAGAAAAACTTTTGAAACCCTTCAGAAATTGAGAGAATTTAGCTCAAAAACCAAGAATTTTGAAAGCCTTAAACTTTTGAATTTTTAGCAATAATTGTTGTTGTAACCAATCTCTCCCCAAATACCCCTATTTATAGGAGAGGGCTAGGGTTTAGGGATAAAACATATTTACTGATGTTTAGGAGGTAATTAGATCAAAATATATCCTTAAACGAATTTTTAAACACAAAAGACAAAAATAAACAGCTCTTAAAAATCTGCCCGTTACTGTTCAAACGGCTACATCGGTCGACCGGGCCGGTCGACCGGTAGTACAAAATTCCGACCGTTACAGGTTATCGGTCGACCGACCCGGTCGACTGATACAAACTGTGACTCAAAAATAAATATCGGTCGACTGCCCCGGTCGACCGACAGACATGCACACGGATACGTGCATTCTGCCAGGACCTCGGTCGACTGGTCCGGTCGACCGGACCAGCCTGACATAGACTCGGTCGACTGTCGGTAGACTGCCGGTCGACCGGATCAGGTCAGAAAACGAAATAAAGACAGAATTTTGAGAAGAAAAATATTTTCAACAAAATTATTTTAAACAGGAATTCAGCATGTAACATAAAAAGAAATTTGTAGAAGAAAGATTTTGTACTAAAATATTTTTGTATATTTTATAGGAAATAAACTAAGAAATAGTATATGCGCAAAAACGTGTGTGATTGAGCTTCAAACCTAATCTCTATTCTTTAACATACTATAAACTGAAAAACAAATTACATGAAGACTTCTTGTGCTATCTTCAAGTCTTTGAGCCATCCAATGCCTTGCTAGTGCCTTCTCTTCTATGATCCTTCCTTGATGAGCAAATTGCCTTCCTTCCTTTGTGGAACTTAGAAGTTCTTGCAATAGCTAAGCGAATGGTCTCTAAACATGGTACAAACCTGAAACTCATCTTAGCAAACTTGTTAGTACCAAATAGCACTAATTTGGTTTGTCATCATCAAAACACAAAACAATTGGAGAGTGTAACCTCTTGGGCCAACAATCTCCCCTTTTTGATGATGACAAAACAAATAGGCTATTAACAAAAATATAGGGTAGGAGAAAACTCCCCTCAAATTATGTTATACATAAAACACAAGAATATGCTCTAGATACCAATAATTGAAATGATGCACCAATTATTTAAACCAATTAAAACAAATATATAAAACACAAAAATTGCTCTTGATACCAAAAATACCAAAAACAACTAAAACACAAAAATTCATAAAAACAAAACATATAAATTCATATGGAACCAAGACCAAATGAACTTATTTTTGTCCATGTAAACTTATTCTCCCCCTTTTTGTCATACATCAAAAAGGGTTATGAAAAACATGTTTATTCAATAATACAAACATTAAGTTCTCCACAAATAAACGAAAATCTAGCAAAATCAAGAGGTTTAGTGAAAATATCGGCTAGTTGTAAATCCGTGGAAACATAATCAATATCTATATCACCTTTCTCAAAATGATCTCTAAGAAAGTGATATCTAATCTCAATGTGCTTGGTCTTACTATGTTGATTTGCATTTTTGGTCATGTGTATAGTACTAGTATTATCACAAAATATTTTTATATGATCAAAGTGCAAATCAAAATCAAGGAGAGTATGTTTCATCCAAAGGACTTGTGCACAACAAGCCCCCGCGGCAACATACTCCGCCTCGGCGGTTGAGAGAGCTACGAAATTTTGTTTCCTAGAGGACCATGAAACAAGACAATTACCAAGAAATTGACATGTCCCACTAGTACTCTTTCTATCTACTCTACAACCCGCATAGTCGGCATCCGAATAACTAGTCATTGAAAAATCTATAGTTTTCGGATACCAAAGACCCATTCCAATAGTGCCCTTAATATAACGAATAATGCGTTTTACCGCAATAAGATGAGACTCTTTAGGACACGATTGAAATCTAGCACAAAGACACACACTAAACATGATATCCGGCCTACTTGCCGTCAAATATAAAAGACTTCCTATCATGCTTCTATATAATTTAATATCAACATTTTACCTTGTTCGTCCTTATCAAGCTTGGTTGTAGTTGCCATTGGAGTGTTGCAAGCCTTTGATCCTTCAAACCCAAACTTCTTTACTAGCTCCTTTGCATACTTGGCTTGGTTAATGAAGGTTCCGTCTTGCAATTGCTTGATTTGGAGTCCAAGGAAGAAATTTAGCTCACCCATGGAAGACATTTCAAATTCTAGTTGCATTACCTTCTCAAAATCCTTGCATAAAAGCTCATTAGTAGAACCAAAAATTATATCATCAACATAAATTTGCACAATTAAAATATCATTATCAACATGCTTAGTAAAAAGAGTTGTGTCTACTTTGCCTTTAATAAAATCATTTGAAATGAGAAAACTAGAAAGCCTTTCATACCAAGCTCTTGGAGCTTGTTTCAATCCATACAAAGCTTTATCAAGTTTAAAAACAAAATCGGGATGAACATGATCAACAAAACCGGGAGGTTGAGAAACATAAACTTCTTCATTAATAAAACCATTTAAAAATGCACTTTTTACATCCATTTGAAAAAGTTTAAAATTTTTAAAACATGCAAAAGCTAGTGTCATCCGTATGGCTTCAAGCCGTGCTACGGGTGCAAAGGTCTCCTCAAAGTCAATTCCCTCAACTTGAGTGTAACCTTGGGCCACTAACCTAGCTTTATTCCTAATGACATTTCCGGACTCATCCATCTTGTTTCTAAAGATCCACTTAGTACCAATTATTGGTCTATCGTGGGGCTTAGGAACAAGGTGCCAAACTTGGTTGCGCTCAAATTGATTGAGTTCCTCTTGCATGGCAAGCAACCAATATGGGTCCGTCTCGGCTTCGAGAATGCCTTTGGGTTCAAAATGAGAAATAAAAGCAAAGTTACCACATATGTCATGGAGTTTGGAGCGCGTTGTGACTCCTTTAGATGCATCACCCAAGATGAGCTCCTTAGGATGATTTGTAGCGTATCTCCAAGCTTTAGGAAGCGGTTGAGTGCTTTCCTCCTTATCCTCTTGAACTTCACCAATAGGATCTAGCTTTTCTTCTTGAGCGGGTGAGTCCTTCAAGGATAGTCTCTCCATGTCTTCACCTAATGGTTCAATCTCTACAACATTCTCAACAACCACATTAGATTCTTCAAATTTAACATGCATGGATTCTTCAATGGTTTGAGAAGATCTAATGAAAACTCTATATGCTTTGCTAGTAGAGGAATATCCAACAAAGATAGCCTCATAAGCCTTAGCATCAAATTTACCCAAATTATCCTTAGTATTCAAAACAAAACACTTGCATCCAAAAACTTTAAAATATGCAACATTTGGTTTTCTAGAATGATACATTTCAAAAGAAGTTTTTGAAGAATTTTTGCATAAATAAATACGATTCGATATATAGCATGCGGTGTTTACGGCCTCGGCCCATAAATATTGAGGGAGGTCATATTCACTTATCATTGTCCTAGCCATCTCTTGAAGTGTTCTATTTTTCCTTTCAACAACTCCATTTTGTTGTGGAGTTCTAGGACAAGATGTTTCATGCTTAATTCCCTTTTCATCACAATAAGTCATGAAGAGTTGGTTAATAAACTCACCACCTCTATCACTCCTTATTCTCAAAATCGGAAAACCTTTTCTTTTTCAACTCTTTTTCGAAAAATTTTAAAATGAGAAAAAGTTTGATCTTTATTTTGTAAAAAGAAAACCCAAGTAAAACGGGAGAAATCATCAACCAAAACAAATGCAAATCTACTTCCATTTAAACTCTTAGTTTTAGTTGGTCCAAAAAGATCCATATGAATTAATTCTAAAGGCCTAGTTGACATGATATCCTTGATTGGTTTAAAGGAAGACTTGGTTTGTTTCCCAAGTTGGCACGCACCATAAATGCGGTCTTTCTCAAAATTCAAGCAAGGTATACCCTTCACCAATTCCTTTGAATTAATCCTAGAAATATGGTCAAAAGATGCATGTCCTAATCTTCTATGCCAAAGCCAAGAATTTTCATCAAAAGCATTCAAGCATTTAGTAGAACAATCTAAATTAAGCATGTCAATTATATAAACATTATTATCACGAAAACCGGTAAGAATACAAACATCGGATTTAACATCAAAAATCTTGCATGAGGAATCATCAAAAACAACTTTAAGTCCACGGTCACAAAGTTGACTAATGCTAAGCAAATTATGTTTTAAACCATCTACTAAAACAACATTCTCAATAATAGGAGATGCACCAATTTGAATGTTACCAATACCGATGATGGTGCCTTTGGAATCATCCCCGAAGGTGACGGAGCCACCTTCCATGTACCTTGATAGGGTTGTGAAGTTGTTGATATCCCACGTCATGTGTCTCGAATAACCACTATCAAGGTACCACCGCTCCCTACGTCTTGGAGCCTTGGTGTGTACCTACATCAAACATTTTAGGACTTGATTTGGTACCCACATTTTCTTGGGTCCATGAGGGTTAGAGCCATTAACCCAAACAAGATTATTTGAACTATGCAATTTATCATAGCAAAATTTAGCTAAATGTCCATTTTTGCCACAATAAGTACATCTATACACTCTACCATATCTAAAAGCATAGTGAGTGTGTGATTTGTGAGCATGGGCATTGTGAGCATGAAAAGATTTAGCATGAGAAGTATTATTTGAAGTGTGAGCATGTGGAATTTTAGCATGAGAATCTTTAACATGAGAAGTGTGCTTTTTGGAAAACTTTTCTTCAAGCTTCTTGGTGTTAAAAGCACAATCTTTCAAAATCTTTTCAAAATCAACCATTTTGGTTTTTAAGGAAGAAATTTCTTTATTATCAACAATAGGGGTTTTACCCTTACAAGAAATCTTATAAGCGTCAAAATCATTTTGAATAGAAACAAGATTGGAAGAAAGATCATCTTTTTCTTTTGAAACCAAAGCAAGTTGATTTTTAAGAAAAGCAACTTCTTTTTGTAATTTAAAGCATTCAAGTTTCTTATTATCATAAGTTTCAGAAAGTTCTACAAAGGCATGAACTAGAACTTCCTTACTTAGTTCATCATCTTCATCATCAAGGGATTGAGGGGTTACCTTAGGTGTGTTTGCCATGAAACACATATTAGCTTGATCCACCTCCTCTTCGGACTCGCTTTCCGAATCTCATGTTGCTTTGTAGGCTTTCTTCTCCTCCGATTTCTTTGGCTTGAAGGAGGAAGTCATTTTCTTCTTGAACTCCAGACAATCCGCCATGATATGTCCGGGTTTGCGGCAATTGTAGCATATGATCTTCCGCTCCTCTTTGCCTTCGAATCTTTTTCGGAAATTGAACTTGTTCTTTCGGTACAACCTCTTGACATTCCGCACAAGTAGAGTTAGCTCCTCATCTTCTTCTTCGTCTTCATCATCGTCATCATTGGTGGATGAAGTCTTGAAGGCTATAGATTTCTTCTTTGAAGTAGTGGCCTCTTCTCTTGCCTTCTTCTCCATCTCATGGGTCTTTAGGTTCCCAATGAGACTAATGATGTCCATCTCGTCCTTGTCGTTCAACTCCTTTAAGGTGGTGGCCTTGATCTCCCATGAAGAAGGAAGAGCCCGTATCACTTTGCGCACCTTTTGATCGTTGGAGATGACGTCACCTAATGATGAAAGACCATTTGTAATTTTAGTGAAACGAGTAATCATACAATCAATGGATTCATCATCAAGCATTTTAAAAGATTCATATTGAGACCTCAAGAGATCTATCTTAGCTCTCTTGAATTGTGAAGTCCCTTCGTGTGTGACCAATAAATGTTGCCAAATCTCATAGGCGGATTGGCAATGAATTACCCGTGTAAGGTCATCCTCATTCAAGGCGGTTAATAGGGAGTTTTGGGCTTTGGAGTTAGCCTCATATTCTCTAAAGTTGATGTCGGTCCAAGTACTCTCATCACTATCGGGTGCTACATAGGGTTTAGTCAAGGACTTGGCCACTAAGCTACCCAAAGATTACAAAAATATAGTCATCCTAACCTTCCAAATTGGGAAATTAAGTCCATCAAATTTAGGTGGGGTTTTAATGTTGTCGGCCATATTTACTAGTGTATGAATGGATGAATGAAAATGTTGATTAGCAATATTTAAGGATCTCTCTATGGATGTTAAGCCAAACCTAGAGTCCAAGTTCTGATACCAATTGAAAATCACCTAGGGGGGGTGAATAGGTGATGATGCTAATCAAAGGGCAATTTAAAAATTAAAGCTACAACAATCACCAAGCAAGAGTCACAAGATGAATGCAAGCAAGTATGACAATAAATGTGATGAGCAAGTAATAAGTGCAAGCAGAGTAGAGTAAGGAATGCAAGAATGTAAACCAATCGCAAACACAAGGATATGTTATCGAGGTTCGAGCACCCAGCTCTACTCCCCGCCTTCCCCAGAAGGATTCTAGCTACTTCCACTATCACAAAGATCTCAATTACAATGGAGTACCCAACTCCACAATCTCAGTACAAGTAATTTCCTTGGTAGTCAAAAGACCACAAACTCTCTCTTTCAAATATCTCTTCCCTTACAAAGGTCCTTAGAGAATATTGAGTAGGAATGAAGCTCTTTGTGTGTAAGGAAAAGAAATTGAAATCAGAGAAAAACTTTTGAAAATCCTTCAGAAATTGAGAGAATTTAGCTCAAAAACCAAGAACTTTGAAAGCCTTAAACTTTTGAATTTTTAGCAATAATTGTTGTTGTAACCAATCTCTCCCCAAACACCCTATTTATAGGAGAGGGCTAGGGTTTAGGGATAAAACATATTTACTGATGTTTAGGAGGTAATTAGATCAAAATATATCCTTAAACGAATTTTTAAACACAAAGACAAAAATAAACAGCTCTTAAAAATCTGCCCGTTACTGTTCAAACGGCTACATCGGTCGACCGGGCCGGTCGACCGGTAGTACAAAATTCCGACCGTTACAGGTTATCGGTCGACCGACCCGGTCGACTGATACAAACTGTGACTCAAAAATAAATATCGGTCGACTGCCCCGGTCGACCGACAGACATGCACACGGATACGTGCATTCTGCCAGGACCTCGGTCGACTGGTCCGGTCGACCGGACCAGCCTGACATAGACTCGGTCGACTGTCGGTAGACTGCCGGTCGACCGGATCAGGTCAGAAAACGAAATAAAGACAGAATTTTGAGAAGAAAAATATTTTCAACAAAACTATTTTAAACAGGAATTCAGTATGTAACATAAAAAGAAATTTGTAGAAGAAAGATTTTGTACTAAAATATTTTTGTATATTTTATAGGAAATAAACTAAGAAATAGTATATGCGCAAAAACGTGTGTGATTGAGCTTCAAACCTAATCTCTATTCTTTAACATACTATAAACTGAAAAACAAATTACATGAAGACTTCTTGTGCTATCTTCAAGTCTTTGAGCCATCCAATGCCTTGCTAGTGCCTTCTCTTCTATGATCCTTCCTTGATGAGCAAATTGCCTTCCTTGCTTTGTGAAACTTAGAAGTTCTTGCAATAGCTAAGCGAATGGTCTCTAAACATGGTACAAACCTGAAACTCTTCTTAGCAAACTTGTTAGTACCAAATAGCACTAATTTGGTTTGTCATCATCAAAACACAAAACAATTGGAGAGTGTAACCTCTTGGGCCAACACTTAGTATGTTTGAAAAAATATATATGTGTGTATATATATAAAATCCTCTGATTAAGCTCAGTATTTGTGGCTCATAAAGTATAAGTATTCACATCTAAAAGCGGTCCATCTTATGAATAAAAACTCTTAGTTTTGTGGCCTTGTTTGCTCGAGTCCTTAAGTCCTTGTGTGTTTTCTCACTCGGTGTCTTAAGACCGTCCAGTTTGGGAGTTACCGACTAAAGGCTCATTATATGGATAGATTAGAAAGCCTAATAGAACTGAGAGATAATACCACCAAAAATATAAAAAATAAAATATAAATGTTAGAGTTAAAAATCCTGAGTCAAAATTTCACTATCACAAATATGCACATGACTTAAGGAAAAACAACAGACTAGATTAGAAATACAGTTTGACTTCTTACCTTGATTGACAACAAGTTTTTGAATAGAGACTAAGTTTAAAATAAAAAATTCAGTTTTCTTTAACTTATAGATTACTTGAAATTTTACAATAATACTTCAAATATTTTTCTCTTTTTTAAAATGCTTTTCGAAAATACGAACGCTTTGTTTCTCTTTCTTTATGGATTTTGTAGGTGTAATCAACTGAATAACCTCACAGGATAAAACTCATCTTCTAGGGGTAATCTAGAGGTTTAACGATTTGTTGAACATGCTAGTGCAACCGTGATTCCTACGAAAGTGAGTTAGACTAGGTTAGCTCCGTTTACTTTTTATTTGTTTTGCTCGAGGACGAGCAAAAGATAGGTGTGAATGTGTGATTGGTCACTAATATTACATATTCATTGTCACATTCCTATATTCTATCTTAAATAAACTATGCTATTTAATCATTTTTATCATTTAAATTGTGCAGGCTTTTTCTAAAGGAGAGGGAAGAGAAAATGATCCCAAATGCAAAATGATCCCAAAAGCCCACTAAATTCAAATTAAATCAAAATCAAGGATTAGGACAATTGTTCAGCTAAAGATCAGAGCAAATCCAAGAGATAACACTAAATGAAAACCGATTAAATTCAGATTTTTATGAATCATTTCGGTTAGCTGAAGATCAATGTAATATCGTCAAATTCAGAAAACAAAGAAACTAGTTAGATAAATGGACAAACACCTCATCAGGGATCCCGACTCCCTAGATGTGGCCATCTCGCCGCATCCAGGTCATGGATTTGCGGTAATGTAAAGAGATATAGGGGAGTGTTTGCTCCTCCTATCTTCAGATGCTATCCCCCTTTACGTTTTTGCTATAAATATTGCATTTTCTGAAGTCTACAGAGGACGATTAGGTAGAGAAGAATTCTTAGACTAGTTTTCATTCTAGTTTAGTGTAGGTTTTCATTTTTATTTTAATCTAATTTTATTTTTTTGTAAACATAGATTAGACTGAGATTCATGTCAGTAAGAGAGATTTATGTTGAGAGTGACATTGATGTACCTTCATCTTTCTTTCATCATTTCTCTGTATAATCAGAAGGTACAGATTTTTATGTTCTTCTTTATTTTTGTGTTCTTCTTCTTCTTTTTACTTTTCCTTATGCAGTACCAATTGCAATCCAAGTGAGTCTTATAGCATCAAAAGGGCCTAGTCTTTGCAAGTGCCATCGATAGCTCATGACGATGGATTCTACTCTCAGTGTGTATTATTTCATATTTGTGTCATCTTGATGATATAATGTGAAAGAGATCTTGATGATATAATGTGAAAGAGAAGAGAATCAACTCTCATGGACTGATCCCTCTACTTCAAGGTAACATTGTTGCCAAAAAATCAAGGTTAGCATTTGGCTAAAGGAGGTTGGAGGTAAGTATTTCTTTTGGTTTTCTTCCTTTCTTTTAATCCATTAGTTTAGATCACCTCCAATTACTATCTCTTTACTCTTTTTATTTATTTTTTTAACTTAGTTTTCCATTTCTCAAAATCACCATCTCTTCCGAGCTACCACTTTCAATCTAACTTAACATAGCTTCTTCCTCTTTTCTTTTTAAAGAACAAAGAAGACTTTTAACCATTTGAAGTAAACTAAAAAGAACATACAACACGCTTCCATCATAAGTCCCTCCTTGTGAATCACGACCTGCATAGTCACTTGCTATCGTGGTAGATTGAGTACCTTGCACTTCTATTCTTTATTTCTAAAATTCTGTATTTTCTGTGTAGGTTCTTACTTAATCATTTGAATTGTCTTCCAAGAAGTACTTTAAGTTATAGTCATTAGCTAGACTATCTCTGATCTGATCATGGTGTTTTTAGGTTGAAGAAGTCCTCATGTTTGTCGAGTTCTCCTCCAATGTATGATTTCAATCTTTGACTGTTAATTTTAAAGGATCTGTTATCTTAGTGCTAATCTCCACTGCTCCATGCGGGAATACTTGTTTTATCATGAAAGGTCCTGACTATCATAAGTGCAATTTTTCGAAAAATAAATAAAGGCAGGAATTATATAGCAAAACCTGCTGTCCTATAATAAATTCTCTTCTTGCAATGTGTTTATCGTGCCATGCTTTGGTTCTTTCCTTGTAAATTTGGGCGTTCTCAAATGCATAATTTCTCAACTCATCCATCTCATTGAGTTGAAGAATTCTTTTTTCTCTGCTTTTAGTAAGTCAAAATTCAAAATTTTCATTGTCCAGTATGCTTTGTGCTCAAGTTCTACTGAGAAATGACAAGCCTTTTCATAGACCAAACGGTATGGAGACATACCTATCGGTGTTTTAAATATTGTCCTATATGCCCATAATGCATCATCCATCTTTGTAAACCAATCTTTTCTTGAGTTGCCTACTATCTTCTCTAAGATCCATTTTTACTCTCTATTGTATGCCTCGACTTGCCCGCTTGTTTGGGGATGGTATGGAGTGGCTACACGATGTTTAACTCCATACTTACTAAAAAAAAAAAAAAATCAAGCTGACGGTTGTAGAAATGCTTTCCTCCATCGCTTATGATTTCTCATGGTGTTCCAAACCTTGAGAATATGTTTTTATATAGAAATTCACCACAGCATTGCCATCATTTGTTGGCAATTCTACAGTCATCACCCACTTTAAATTCATCACAACATTGCCATCATTTGTTGGCAATTCTACAGTCACCACCCACTTTAAGACATTATCCACTGTAATGAGGATGTATTGATTTCGATAAGATGATGGAAACAGCCTCATGAAATCTATTCCCCCAAAATCAAACAATTCTACTTCAAGGATGTAGTTGAGCGGCATCTCATTTCTCCTAGATATGTTCCCACTTCTTTGGCAAGCATTGCATAATTCCACAATAGCATGCACATCTTTAAATATTGTAGGTCAATAGAATCTACACTGAAGTAACTTTATTATTATTTTCATAGATCTAAAGTGTCCACCAACCTCTCTGTCGTGGCAGTGATGAAGAATACTCTCTATCTCTTCTTCAGGTGTACATCTTCTGATGATTTAATCGACATAATGCTTGCACATCAATGGGTCTTCCTATTGGTAGTACTTCACATCGGACAAGAATTTCTTCTTCTTTTTGTACAAGAGATCTGCAAGGATAATGCCACAAGCCAAATAATTCACTACATCAGCTTACCATGGTGTTATGGGAGTTTTAATGGTGCATATGGATTCCTCTGAAAGAGAGTCATCCATTAGGCTTTCTTTTGTTATACTTATCTCGATTGTATGTTCCTCTAATTTATCCATATGAATACACTTATTGTTCTTCATCGGACAGTTCACTGCTTCAGACATGTTGAAAGTAACTTCATCGTCTTGCACACGGAGAGTAAGTTTGCCCTATCGGACGTCAATCAATGTATTTTCAATTGCTAAGAAAGGCCTACCTAAGATAATTGGTACTTTCATGTCTTCCTCCATGTTGAGGATGATGAAATCTCCTGGTAAGTAGAGCTTGTCTATTTTCACTAGTACATCAACGCTCATACCCTTTGGGTATTGATGGATCTGTCCACTAACTAGAGTGACATAGTCGTTGGTGTCGCTTCTCCCAATCCAAATTTCCTAAAAACAGACAAAGGGATGAGGTTAATAGTTGCTCCAAGATCACATAAAATTCCTATTTTGTAAGGTATAGAAAAACTCCCTGGATCATTTAGCTTAGGAAGTAGCTTATTCAACAGAATTGCGCTACACTCATTTAGCATCACTGTCTCATGGTCCTCTAGCTTCTTCTTGTTTGTCAGAATGTCTTTCATGAACTTCACATACTTTGGCATCTGTGCTAAGGCATCTACAAAAGGTATATTGATGTGCAATTTCTTAAATATATCGATAATTTGAGAGAATTGCTTATTTGTGTTTTATTTCCTGAGTCTGTGGGAATGGAATAGGTGGAACATATGGCTTCACTGGAGCTTTCTTCACAGGTTCTGGTTCTGGGATTGCTTCATCTTCTGAAAGGTGGATCCACTGTCTTTTGGATTGAACTGTCCTCAGACTTCTTGGATTCTTCTTTGTTTCCATCTGTAGCCTTGTCTAAACTCTCTGTATTAGTGTTCTGTAACTATTGCTGCTCCAATTGCCTGTTGCTTCTCAATGTGATTGCGTTTGCTTGCTCCCTCAGATTCTTTTCGGTATAGCTTGGCAATGATCCCTGTGGCATGTTAGCTAATGCCGCAGCAATCTGGACCATCTTAACTTCAAGAGCATGTATGGATGCTATAGTGCTCTTCTGAAATTGCATTATATTGTTTGCCAATTGAGCTATTGCTTCTTCCCATTCTTGATTCTTTCCTCCATGTTGCTATTGGCATTGTTGTTGTTGTTGCGGCTGAAAGTTTGGCCTTATAATGTTCTCCCATTGAAGATTTGGATGGTTCCTCCATCGTGGACTGTATGTGTTGGAGTAGGGGTTGTTCTACCTTTGATAATTAATTATATAGTTATCTTGCTCAGTTTTCTCAAAGGCAAAACTACCAGATTGACAGAATTACTTTCATGCCCCCTCCACAAAAATCACAAGAAGAGTTTGTCTGGATGGAACTTACATTGGCTGTTCCCAACCATTTTGTTATCATCACCAATTGTGCTTGGATTGCTTATAACATATCTAGCTCGTGTACTCCTGTGATCTTCTTTGTTGTTCCTCTTGATAATTGCCATTGATAGTGATTTGATGACATCTCATCATGTAATTTTCGAGCCTCCTCCAAATTCTTACTCATCATGGCTCCACTTGTTGCAGCGTCTTATTCATCTTTGTATTCAGATGGAGTCTGTTATAGAAGAACTGGATCTCCGGCCATAGGGGTAGCCCTTGATTTGATGTTTTGTTGAGCAAAACTTTGTCCCTCTCTCATTCACCATATATGGAATCATCATCTAATCGGGAGAAAGTCATAATATTGCCTTGCAGCTTTGTTACTTTGGCTGGTGGAAGATACTTGGCAGAAGTGCTGATGCCATCTCCTCCTATGTTGTAATTGTCTCCTTTGATAAAGAATAAAATCAAAATTTTGCCTTATCCTTAATAGAAAAGGAAAGAGTGTTAACTTATTGCATCAGGAGAGGCCCCATTGTTCTTCCACGTGTCGCATATCTCCAAGAAATTTTTAATGTACTTGTTCGGATCTTCGTTAGGTGCTCCTCCGAATTGGCGCTATGTTTTACACCAATTATATGACACTGGTCTTCAACTCAAAGTTGTTGGCTTGAATAGTCAGCTTGATAATACAAGATATTGATGCTGATGTATATTGCACATCATAATCTCTCAGTACTTTGCGTTCCTCGTTGTTCCCCATCTTCGCTTCTTGTTCTCTCCTTTTCTTTAGCGAGCATTTGATGTTCTCTCGATCTCTAGGTCCGGTTCTTTCAGGTCAGAACTCCCAGAAAGTAGCATATTCCTTCAAAAATCAGAACTTGAATCTCATGTTGGCCCAGAGGCCTTTCACCTTTTATTTGATGATGACTATCTTATGAAGGTTAGTTTACTAATGATCTTGTGTTTAATAAGTTTCAGATATTGATCAAGATCTTAGTAGAGATTTGACTTCAACAAGAGATTCATAGTCAAAGTGCTGAAGCAAACAAGTTTTGATTCAAAAGCTCGCCGTCAAGATCACATCTACCACTCGGTTAGAGTCAAGCTCTTTGGATCGTGTTTGGATCGAGTCAACTTGGAGAAGGAGTTCTAGAAGAAGACCTCGGTTTGTTTTGTTTTAGTTTCATGTTAGATCTTGTGTAAAGATAACTAGTGTTGATATGCTCTAGCACAAACACACACATACTAAGTTCAAAAGTTTAATGGTTTCGATTTAACCAGTTTTAGATTTTCAAAGAATATATATTGTTTTCATAAATAGATTTCATTTAAAGAACTTTGCATGGTTTATATGTATAGTAGATTCATCCATATACATTGTTTGGTTCATAATGTTTAGAAACTTACTTTGATGTATATCTAGTTCACGGTTTCAAGTTTTATTTTTAAACAAAACTTAGTTTTAAATTTATTGTCAAAAACATAGATATATCATTTATAAATGTATTGGATTCTACCCATACATATTATGCTTCAAAAGAGTTTAAATATCTTTTTTTTGTATTTATGCAAGTTTGAAAAATCAGATTTTTATTTAGAACATGTTTTTAGAAAATACCAGTTTTGGTTTAAAGCTTAATTTGTATATCACAAAAATAGTTCAAATTGTTTGAAATATGTGTCAAATTTTGATCACACATATTTGTTCTTTAAATATTTATAAGAACTAATTTTCGTGGAATTTATCTGATTTTATAAGATTTTATGGTATTTAAAAGATCAAGTTTTCAAACCCTAAAATCTGTTCTGAGCCTACTGGCGGTCGACCGGACCAGAGCTCAGTTGACCGGTAGGTTGACCGATATGCACATGATGTGCACAAGGCTCTGGTCACTGGGACGGTCGATCGACCAGAGAGTTTACTCTCTAGTTCTGGTCTCGGTCGACGGGGCGGTCAACCGACAGGCAGTTTGCCTTGGGGTGGTCGACCGACAACCCCAACGGTCGAAAATCCGATTGTTGGCAGTCGATCGAGCGGTCGATCAACATGTCACTTTTCACCTGTTCTGAACCCCAATGGCTATATTTTCAAACCCTTATAAAAATGAGTTTGAGGCTAGTTTTCACTAAGATTTTTTAGAGCAATTTTTTCCAAATTGTAAACTGTTTCTAAAAAAGTTTTCAAAAGAAGTTTTAATGCCAAAATTCTTATCTTTATTTGTTTCAAAGTTTTTGAAAAATCAAAAGCAAATAAATCTTGGAAATTTAGTTTTGATCTTTATTTTCATGTTTATTTAGAAGTTTTTCCCAAGTATTTTCTTTATTATGCCTTTTCCAAAATACTTTATTTTCTCACATACTTGAGCTATTATCTCAAATCTATCTTTAGGATCTTTATACTGTGAGAAAATTGTTTGTAATCCTTTAAGATCACCAAGAGAGATTGTTTGTGATCTTTGAATCACCAAGTGTATTTTCTTTTGCTTTGTGCTTGGCTAGGTGCTCACCTTTTAGAGAGAGGTTTGTGTATTGAGAGAGAAGTTATGTACTCTCGGTGTTGAGTTATAATTCCTCAGTGGAGGTCCCTTTGTGGAAGGTCCTGTGTAGACATAGTAAAAATTCTTCTGTGTGAAGGCGGGGTCGTAGAGCAGTGACTCGAACCTTGAAGCATATCTTGCAGTTTGCGTTTGATCCACTATCTCTAGACTCTATCTCTCTTTATATCCTACATTGCTTTATATTCTTCATATTCATATGCTAGATATAGTTTGTGTGTGCTCACACTTGTGTTGAACCAAGAGAGCTTCTAATAGTACATTAACTCTTAATTTGGAGAATCTCGAGGAGTAGCTCTAGAGCCCTTCACAAGGAATTCAGGCTCACTCTTGGTTACACATAGTGTGTTTGCAATCAAGTTTTTTAATTTCACATCATTTACACTAGATTAGCTAGTACACTTATTCACCCCCCTCTGGTGCACTTTCAACTCAGACTTCAGACTCTAAACTTGGACGATGGATCTGCTGGTGGGACTGCGGATTCGATGTCTTTGTTTTCCAATCGATGATCATACATTCATATTGTATTATTTATTATTTCCGACACTTATCTTGCAATATATCTTCAAATCATCTTATCTTAATGTTTATTTCATACAGGATATGGTTAATGAAGGTAGAGAAGATAATACCAAATAAATACTACTTAAATCAGATTTATATGGATCTATTTGTTTAGCTAAAGATCATTACAAATGTAATCCAAGTATTTGCTATCGCGGTAGAATTGAGAACCTTACACTTTTATTATTCATTTTTAAAATTCTGTATTTTCTATGCAGGTTTTATCTCAATCAAATTTTGGCGCCATTACTGGGGAGGGCGGTAGGTTTATTAAAAGTTTAATTAAACTGTTTAACTTATTTCTTCTCTGTTTTTGTGTGTAGGGACTAATTTCAGAAATCTAAAAATTATATTGGAATATTGCATACCTGAGCCTCTGCTCTAGAAAGTAGAGTCAAGGGACCTAACTTTTGCCACAAAAACGCGGCTAGTAGGGAGGACTACTAACCTTCTTACTTACAGGTTACTTGAATTAAAAAGTTTAGCCTTCTGAAGTATTTAGTTTTTCTATTTAACATATTTTGCATATGTTTCTAATCTCAACAGTAACATGTGTTTGTTAATTGCTTAAAAAATGTTTAGACATTGCATATTAGGCATTTGTCTAATTTCGTTACATTTTCTTTACTGTAGAAGAGTGTTGAAGTTTAGGTATGTGTAGATAGAATTTAATATAGGGAACACTTTTGAATGATTTATATTGTTTAAGTTTTACTTTTTTGCTAAATACTTGTACCAAAAATGATTAAGGGCATTTTCTGTAAACAAGATAAGGTGGGAAAGTTATTACCCTTCTTTAGCCCGAAAACCATCTCCATACTCACTAACCAAGCCTAATTAAAATTGAGTAAACATTGGCCCAAAGGATATGTTGGACTTCATAGGAGACTGACCTATGGGGGAAGTTGATTATAATTTGACTCTTCCTAAATCGGTATCAAAGGTCAGGGATTGAGAAGAGAAACCTTAAAAAATAGTGGTTTAGCATAATTAGGCCCGTTGCTAAGGCACGGATACCTCCCACTGGTCTTGCCCCTACCGGGCCGATTAACTTGTGGTCAGATTCTGCAATATACCCTCCATGGACAGTGTAACCAGTTAGGAGTCGTCTAAGTCTAAGATCTACCATAACTTAGGCTAGATTTTTCTTTATTTGTTTATTTGTCTGTTTGCTTATTTTGTTTTTGTTTTTGACATCTTTGTGATATGGATTATAATTACAATTATACCAATGCATATAGTGATCCATACTTCACCCTGACCTCTTTTGACTCGGATATTTTCAACCCGATATTTCATAACTCTAACAAATCAAGTATATCGGACTGGTCTTATCTGAATCAACATATGTCCCAGTCCCAATATTATGAAAAAGACTGGAATAATCATCATCTCCACTCTTCAGAGAGTCAGTGGGGATACAACTCAGAGTCATATTATCAACAACCTTACCAACATTCAGCTTCATATACTCTTTTTTCTGAAGAACCAATTGACTAGAAAAAGAGGATGGAAGCCTTAGAAGAGCTCGAGTAGTTAAATCAAAATCTAGAAAATTCAAAATCCCATCAAAATTATCAAATCCAAGATCCTCACTTCATTTTTCAAGTCCCACAAAAGAAGAAGAAGCTACTAACTTAGGAAAGAGTATGAAATTCATGATTCAGTTCCAAAATGTTTCCTTCACTAGGCTAGAAGCACTTATGAGTCAATTGAACAATGCTTATAGGAAAGAGGAAACTCTCTCGAATCAATATTTAACCAATTTTGATTGCCCTAGACATATAAGAATCAAGAATCATGGTGTCTAGGAGACTTTCACCAAGATTTAATTTCTTCACACCAATTTAAACTTGACCAATCTCGAATTTTTGACAAATAGACAAGTTTTCCATTTAATGAAATTGAACTTGACGGTGAATGTCAACCTGATTTCCAACCTTGTGATTCAGCTCCCATTTTGAATCTATGTGACTCCGACGTCCTTAACTGATTCAGACCTTTTTCTCGAGCCGATATTTATTCCCATATCCATAGATCTTGAAACTCAATCACCTATTTTGGATAGTCACATTCCATTGATGAAAAATGAATGTGACTTTAATTCTTTGATTTGGAACCAACTATTGAACCAAAATCGACTCTCAAATGTAAATTTGATTTTTTCGAGTCAGTATTGGTTCATGAACCTATTTTTTTAAGCCCAAAATCAACTACTCTACCGAGTCACATTCTTTTGTTGGACCTAGGTATTGAACAAAATGACTCCGAGATAATATTCCACGATTGGTCATATAACCAGGATGATTTTAATGCTAGGGCCTTGCATGATCCTATTCACTTGGGGGTTGTAATTCTGTAAATAGGAAAGAGGTCATCGAAGGTGGGTTTCATGATAATTCACAATATTTAGATTGGGCAGCAACCTTGGCCCAATCTGACCACCACCAGATCCAGCACTTTGAGGTAAATTTTTCTTTCCTTTCTTCTTTTTCATGCAAATATGCATTCATTCATATATTGAGGACAATGCATGAGATAGGTATAGGGGAGTGTTCTAATATAACATAGGTTTTTAAGTTTTTCTTTTAATTTTAAAAAAATGAAAACAAATATAGCATGTTCTTTGCTTTTAAAAACTTTTTGGAAAGAGAAACAATATTTTGACCTTTTTTTATAAGAAATTAAGTTAATTTTATGAAATAAGATAATCATTATTAGGATTTCTTATACCTAGTCAAAATAAGATTATTTGTTTATTCTAGGGTTAAAAAAAAAATTGAAAAATAATTTAGTCTTGATTTTTAACTTGTTGAAATATGCACACTTTACACACTTTCACACTTAGGGTTAAAAAATAAAGATTTTTATGCCTTATAAAAAGAGAGAAAAAAATATATATATCAAAAATCCTTTGATTAAGCTGAGTATTTGTGCTTCATAAAGTATAAGTATTCACGCCTAAAAGTGGTCCATATAATTAATAAAATCCTTAAGTTTTGTGGCCTTTTTTGCTCGAGTCCCTAAGTTATTGGGGTGTTTTCTCACCCGGTTCCCTAAGACCATCCAGTTTGAAAGTCACCGACCTAAGGCTTGTTACATGGGCAGATTAAAAAACCTAATAGAACTAAGGAATAGTACGATCAAAAATTTATAAAAATAAGGAATAAGAGTTAGAGTTAATGAACCCCCAGTCAAAATTTCACGGTCACAAAGGTGCAAATGACTTGGGGTTAAATTAATAGTTTAGATAAGAAATACAGTTTGACTCCTTTCCTGATTGATAATATGTTTTTGAATAGAGATTAAGTTTAGGATTGAAAAGTTTTGCTTTCCTACAACTTATATATTACTTGAATTTTTACAATAAAGCTTCAAATATTTTCTCATCTTTTCAAAATATATTTTCAAAGTATTAACATTTTATTTCTCATTCTTTATGGATTTTGTCGGCGTAATCCACTGAAAACTCTCACAAGATAAAACTCATCCTCTAGGGGTAACTTAGAGGTTTAACGTTTTGTTGTACATGCTAAGTGCAATCGTGATTCTTACAAAAGTGTTTTAGATTAATTTTTTCTTTGTTTTGCTCGAGGATAAGCAAAAGATAGGTGTGGAGGTGTAATCGTACACGGATACTACATTATTTATTAGTATATTCCTACACTTATTTTGTAATAAATTTGCTAATCACCTTGTCTTAATGATTAATTCATGCAGGATATAATTAATGAAGGGAAAGAAGTAATACCAAATAAATACTAGTTAAATCAGATTTATATGGATCTATTTAGTTAACTGAAAATCATTACAAATCTAATCCAACTAAATCAGATTTATATGGATCTATTTAGTTAGCAGAAAATCATTTCAAACCTAATCCAACTAAATCAGATTTAGTTAGATTTATTTTATTAGTTGGGAAATCAAGGAGATAGAGGCAAATCAAGAAGTTCAAAGGCAATCCTATCAATATCCAAAGGAATATCTAAAGGATTGCGATGTAAATTCAGAAGATTCAGGGAGATAAGACACAATCTAACTAAAAATCAAGGGATAAAATAAAAATTTATTTCCAATCTTATCCTAACCAGATCAAAAGATCTTTTTTGTAGGCAAGAGATTTTGCCCTTATCTTTATACACTCTTCCTTATTCAATTTTGGCATAAATACTTGTATTTCTGAAGGCAAAGGTGTAAATCACCTAGAAGGGGGTGAACATGTGATGTGCTAATCAAATGCTAAGCAATGCGAAATTAAAAACTATTACACTATCACACAAAGATAACCAAAGATTGAAGGGCTTTGAACTACTCAAGATTTCTCTAGATTAAGAGTTAAGGTGAAACTATATCTCTCTTGGTTAAATGCTTGTGTGAGTATAAACACAATATCAAGCATGTAAACAATAAGCAAGGAATAAGAGCATGCAAGCTATTAAACAATCTGAAATATGTATATCAATTAAGCACAAGAAAATATCAAGCATATAGAGATGTGAATCAATATGAGCGAGCAAGATATAAAGACACAAGTGAGTAGAGAGAGATAAGCAATCGTAAATTTTGGAGATTTATTTCGAGGTTCGAGCCACTTGCTCTACGTCCCTGTGATCGTGAAATGAAAGTGATAAAAATTACAGTGTAGCTTTGGGCTGACGAGTCGTGTCCATGAGGAGGAATGCGATGAAAGGTTTTTGGTATTTTTGTATAGAAATCTAAGAATGGTGCTGTTTTTTAGTTGAAAAGAGAATGGAGAGAAGGGAAGTGATTTAAAAAAAACTTAAAACTTAGAGAAGGTTTTGGAAAAGGTGATTTTGAAAAGCTTGAAGAGTGATTTGTTTTTCTAATATAAGAAGAAGATCTGGGCTCACTATCTCACTACTCAACGATGTGTTCTTCTTTTGAAATTCTAGTGTCTCAACTTGATCATAGGCAAAAACTTAAACTTGACTTAAGAAAGTTTTACGTATAGCAAATAAGATAGCTTGAAAACCTTAACTCTTTTCTTTAAGAAACCTTGTTGAATTGAATGTTAAAACATCAAGTATTTCAAGCATGAAATAAAAACAAGTTCAAGAGATGTTTTAAAAGAATTACAAGTTTAGAAATCCAATCCCATCCTCATGTGCCTTGAAGAACACTTTCAAAGAAGAAAGGCTTAGTTTAGGCATGCATATGATTCCATTGGGTCTTTACATAAAAATCATTCAAAAAGAAGAGGGATCGAAGAGAGGAATAATAGTGAGCCCAGAAAAACGAATTTAGCTTCCCATGGAAGATGAAAAACAATACATGACAATAAAGCAAGACATACCCAAGAATTGGAGTGGAAGAAGAGAAAGCTTGATCCTTTTATTAATGTTACTTCAATCTTTAGAATACAATCACTCTATTCCTCTCTTTCACTGGTATTTCAACTGAACTACAAATTATAAAAATATAGATACAACTTCTATACTATCTAACAAAGAGCCTAAACCTTAAAAGTAAAGAGAAAATCTTAAACTATTTTCTGGTCCCTTTTTCTCTGAAAAATACAGTATTTATAGGCAAAAACCAAAAAGGGGGAGGTCGTATGAAGATAGGGGAGCAAACACTCCCCCAACAAAGCTTAACAAGCTGTGGAAACACGGCTTGCCAGGTGGCCACACCAGGTTGGTGGGTCTCGTTCGTTTGGTGTTCTGACTTTATCTCCTACTGTTTTCCCATTTCAGCTCCAGGACTTAACGAAACAGCCTTTGATCTTTGGCTTTAATCACTTGATTTGGGAAGGTTCATTTTAACTAGTTTTCAACCTCTCTGATTTATCATGATCTGCTCTGATTTCCTGATTTTGAATTAATTCTGAATTAAATCAGAATTTGATGGGCTTTTGGGTTCGTTTCTCTTTCCTATCCTTTAGCAATGGGCCTGCAATTTATAAAGAAAAATAGGACTTATTAATATGATTTATTTAGATAATAAACATGATAATGTGACAACAAATATGCAGTATATGTGATCGATCACACCCCCACACTTATCTTTTGCTCGCCCCCGAGCAAAACATTAAAACTAATCCTAATAAATTATTAGACCACTTTCATAGGTCACTCGATTGCACTGAGCATGTGCAACAAGCCATTAAACCTCTAGGTTACCCCTAGAGGATGAGTTTTGTCTCGTAAGGGTTTTCAGTGGATTGTACCCACAAAATCCATAAAGAGATAAAAATGTTAGTATTTTCAAAAAGTATTTTGAAAGGAGAAAATATTTGAAGTATATTTGTAAGAGTTCAAGTAATCTATAAGTTATAGGAATATCAAACTTTTCATTTCTAAGCTTAGTCTCGATTCAAAAATATATCATCAATTAAAGTATGGAGTCAAATTGTATTTCTCATCTAGTCTATTACTTTACCCTGAGTCATGATCGTGAAGTTTGACTAAGGGTTTTTTAACATTAACTCCTATGCCTTATTTATATTTATTTCTGGTGGTATTTATTCCTTAATTCCATTAGGCTTTCTAATCTGCCCATGAACGAGCCTTAAGTCGGTTACACCCAGACCGGACAGTCTTAGGGCACTAGGTGAGAAACACCCCTAAGGACATAAGCATTCGAGCAGACAAGGACACAAAACCAAGGGTTTTTATCATAAAATATACCCCTTTTAGGCGTGAATACTTATGCTTCATGAGGCACAAATACCCAGCTTAATTAGAGGATTATATATATATATATATATATATATATATATATATATATATTTCAAACTTATTTAATTATCTTTTGCATAAATACCAAGGCTTGCTTAGATCAAAGCACCTAGCTAATCAATAATTAGATTTGCATATATATATATATATATATATATATATATATATATATATATATATATATATATATATATATATATATATATATATATTTCTTTTTTATAAGGCATAAGAATTTTTGTCTTTGAACCCTAAGTGTGTAAGTGCATAAAGTGTGCATATTTCTTCAAGGTAAAGATCAAGACTAAATTACTTTTATCAATTTTCTTCCTAACCCTGAAAATCAAACAAGTTATCTTATTTTGACTAAGTATAAGAAATCCTAATTATGATTTTCCTATTTCTTAAAATTGACTTAATTTCTTATAGAAAAAATAAATCAAAATATTGTTCTTTTCTTTCAAAAAGTTTTTTTATATATATAATTTTTTTGTTTTTCGTTTTTATATTAGTCATGTTAGTCATATTAGAGCCCTCCCCCACACTTATCTCATGCATTGTCCTCAATATATGAAAGAAATGTATAGATGCATGAAATGGAATGCAAAAGAGGTGCATATATTATACAAAAATATGTACAACATCATGTTTCTCTCACACCTAGATCTTTTTCGGTCTCATCCCTCTAGCTCTCTTCCCATCATTTCAATGGGTCCTCTTTATAGGGTAAAGTGGGGAGGCCAATCTTTTTGTCGGTTTAACTCTCTTCCTCCCCAGCTCACTTTTTTTAAGTTTTTCTTCCTCATATTTTTACATCCATTATTCAAAAATTGATCACCATCACACTTCTCAGTTGGAACTTCCTCATTATTCAAAAATTCTAACTCAGTTCTATACATTTCTTCAAAACTTAGGTCAACACTTCCCCTGGAGGTGTGTAATTAACCAAAATATCCCTAGTTGCTTCATCCAAACACATAAGTTTTTCTTAGAAGAGGTTTTCAAGGAGTATGTCAATCAGAGGTTCTTAAATTATATTCTCATGCGATATATTATTAGTTGGCTCATTGAAAGTGAAGATATTTAAATCAAAATTTTCTTTTAAGGGTACTCTAAAATTAGGATCTCTGACATATACCTTCTCATTAAGATTATCACATTCATTCTTAAATAATTCATTAAGAAATAGAGACTCATTCTATACACCTTCACTTTCTTCATCACAATTGTTTTAAAAAAAGTTTACCTCAAATGTTTGGTCTCTTATCTTACGAGGTTGTTTTTCTGGTTGAAGACATTGACTTCTCTAGTCATGTTCCCAAAAGTTAATCTCATAGACCCATTCCTACAATTGATAATAGCATTAGTAGTAGCAAGGAATAGGCGCCCTAAGATAACAGGAGTTTGAGCCCTACGATTGGACATAGGTTGTGTCTCAAGAACTATGAAATCAACTGGGTAGATAAACTCCCCAACTCAGATAAGGACACCATAAATTTCTCCCTTTGAAACTTTCACAGAACGGTCAGCAAGTTTGATTGTGACTCGAGTTGGACTAAGATCGCCCAACTCGAGTTATTGATAAACTGAGAATGGAAGCAGGTTGATACTTGCTCTCAAGTCAAGAAGTGCATAACTAATCTCGGCTTGTCCTATAGTGCAGGCAATGGTGGGACAACCCGGATCCTTTTACTTGACAGGGATCGGACCTGACAGTAGCTCACTAATGTTAGTGACTAAGAAGACTTTCTTAAATACATTAGTCTTTCTCTTCTTGGTGCACATGTCCTTAAGAAATTTTGCATAAGATGGGACTTATTGGATGGCATCAAGGAGTGGCACATTTGTCTTCACTTAGTTAAAGATCTCAATTATTTTATCCATGTATGGATTTGTTTGTTGTTCTTTAGCCTATTAGGAAATGGTACTATAGACTTGTACACCTGACTGGTTGACTTATCTGTTTCAGATTCGTTAGATTTGGAAGAATTGGGACTAGATGAGGTGGATGCTGGAGTGTGATTGTGCTGACTAGGATTGGATGGTATTGACACTTGGTTATCAACTTTCTTTCCTGACCTCAATGTATGAACAACATTACATTGATTCAATGATTGATCCTCAGCCAAATGAGCTTGTTGAGAATTCTTAGGATTCATAATTGGTTGACTAGGCAAGATGCCCTTTTGCCTCTCATTCTGTGAATTGGCTAATTGGCTCATTTGACCCTCTATCCTCTATATTATTTGCATGAGGGAATCTTTGTTCTTCATGTACCTTTTCATATTTCTCAAAGTCAGTCATTCTTCTTCCAAGCTGAGGATTCTGAAAGAAGGGTTGTAGAGCTTGGTTGGGAAACTTTTGTTGATAATGTGAAAAATTGTTGGGATTATTGTGAGGGTGATTTGGAAAGTTGGGTTGATGATTGAAAAAATTATTGGAATGATGAAAGTGGCTTGCATGGTTTGACCGTGGGTTGTCATTATTTTGTTGGCTCTATGAGAAATTTGGGTGATTTCTCCAGCCAGGATTATACGTTAGTGCGTAAGAATCATTGTTCGGCCTTGAAAAGGCTGCATTCATCGATTCTGAAAAGTGTTGTTGAGTATGAAACACAGGACTCCCCTCAAACACATGAATCATGGCTTGACAATAAGTACAATCTGGAGTTGGAATTTAGTTTGGGCTGACTTGATTGACTGGACTTCGTTCCTTAGTTTTTAAAACTTCCAGTCTTCTCGCTAGGTTAGCTAACTTAGCCTCGCTAGTTATGGATGATTCAATTGAATGGAGACCTCCTTTTGAAGATATGGAGTTTGAATTCCTGGAGCTTTCACTAGTTGGTTCCCATTGGATGGTCTTTTCAGCTAGATTCTCATATAAATCCCATCCTTCATTCTCATCCTTCTGCAAGAATCCCCCTTGGCACATGCTTTCTAAGAGGGTCTTGGTTGAGTAGTCTAAACTGTCATAAAAAATTTGGCATTGTCATTATTTCTCTATTCTATGATGAGGACATTGGACATGGGGGTCTTTGACAGGTTATGAATTGGATAGAATTTCTTAAGAAGACCTTGATGAAATCATCTCAGGATGTGATAGAGCCGGCCGCTAAGCTGTAGAGCCATTTCTTGGCTTTGTCCTTAAGAGCCAATGGGACACATCTCAACCTAATAGCATCATCAGCAAGGTGTGAGATTTTCATCATTAAGCATACTTCCTCAAATTCTGTTATGAAGAAATAAGCATCTTCGGACTCTAAGCCATGGAACTTAGGGAGTGTATTGATGAACTGTGGCTTAAGCTCAAAGTTGTGTTCACCAACAAATGAAAGTTGGATGCAGGATGGAAGTGAGGTTCTAATGGGATAGAATCTATCCTGCAAAGATGTCAGTAGATGTCGAGAGACATAACCGAATCTAGTCTTGGTTTGAACTTGGGTGGTGATGTGTTTCTAGTTACCTAGATGAATTAGGGTCTTTTGACCACACTTGCATACACAAACACAATCACAAACAAGTTCACCAATAACCAATAAAAGTAAATAACCAAGTCCAGTCTAAGGTAACCTTGACCTAGATAACTCCTAACTAGTTGATTGTCCGCAGGAGCTATATTGCAGACTTTGACCACAAGCTAATCAGCAGGTCGGGCAAGATTGGTGGGAGGTATCTGCGCAAAAGCGACGGACCTAATTAAGCCAAACCACCAGCCTTCGGGGTTTCGCCCCTCAATCCCTTTCCTAGACACTGATTTGGCAGGAGTCAAATTCTAACACCTTCCCCCTTAGGATAATCTCCTAATGAGTTTGAGATGTCCCTAAGGCCAACGTCTATCAGATTTTAAATTAGGCTTAGGCTTTGCGTGCTTGGAGATGGTTTATAGGCTAAAGAAGGGTAATAACTTTCCCACCTTATCTTGATTTGGGTTTTGCCCTTAGAATAGATTGTGCAAAGTGTGCAAGATATAGGAAAGTAACATTCAAAAGCAAATATCACCCAAGAATGTTTCCTAAACACTATATGCTATGCATACGTACCTTGTCTCCAGCTATCTTTAACAGTAATTGTAAAATAAACGTAATTAGACAAATGCCTAGAATACAAGTCTAAACGTTTTTTAAGCAATTAACAATCACTCATATTACTGTTGGATTAAAAATAAGGATTGTGAATATCAGATATATGATTGAGATTTAAGAATTTGTAAATAAGAAATTGAAGTGTAGAGTTCTTAGTCTCAATGCTATCCGCTGTAGCAAGGGCCAAAGCGGGTCGTGATCCTCAGGGAAGGATGCGATGCAAGCTTTTCGGCCGATTCCTCTGTATGCTTTAAATAAAACAGAGAAAGGATTAGATTTGAAATGTATATGAATGGAAAGATGTGGTTTTACTGATATTCTACCACAAACCCATAGTGCAAGTTAAGGATATTGATCATCATATTGGAATATATGGACTCCATCCTAGGTTTTCTAGAGGATATGCAAGCAAGAGAAAAAGATTGTAGAATCTTACTAGCTACACTCCTAAAAATCCAACACGTTTTCATCCTAACATCTAAGCACAACGTAAGAGAAGATTTACCTTGAAGTTACGTTGTCAAAGTTCTTAAGCATGAAATGTGAAAAATTACTTAAAGGTGTGACTTTAGATTTCGAAACTAATCATCATTTAGTCTTCAAGCAATCTACTTTAAACCTAGGGTTTCTAAAAAAATGTCATCAATCCGATCAATGCTTAACTGCTCTAGGGTTGCTTTAAGAATTTCAGCAAACCACAATAGTAAATTAGTTCATCATTTTTTTTATCTTTTCAATTTATTTAATTTTTTTTTATGTTGTTTAATAAGAAGAATTGAGAAAGAAAGGAAACAAATAAATCAGAAGATCACAGATTAAAAACTAAACCAGAGAGATCACAAAATAAAAGCAAAATTAAATAGCAGAGAATTAAATGGAAAAAGGTAACCTTTATTCGAAAAACGTCTCCCAAATACAAGCTCCTTCTCCTCCACAATGTACTCAAAACAAAATTACAAACTTGCAGAAATTTTAAGAAATAGCTAAAGAAAACCCTAATCTCTCTCTGGATGCCCTCTGCTGCGCCTGCAGGGGTATTTATAGGTGCAGAAGGCGATAGAGTCCCGGATAAACTCCTCCACGAAAACTGGTAGATGGATAAGGCAGGATTGCCGCGGAAACGCGGCTTGGGCCGCGTTTCCGCGGCCACAGTCTGATCTCTGGCCGCACGCTTTCGTGCGTGGCCTCCTCTGGTCCGTCCATCTGGGCATATGCTTCTGGAAGCTGGATCCTGGCTCTTCATTTTAGATTTTCGAGATAACTTAGAAATCAAGTTACCCTAAATCCAAATCCCTTTAAAAATGAATCTCATCCATGCACATGTATTTATCCTCATCCACCAAGCATTTAGGATTTGATAGAATTCTATCCTTTCCCTCTTTGTAGTATTTGCAATATTTACATCTTGTATTTGCACTTTGACTTCTTTTAATTGCACTTTTGTAGTTGGGCTTGGACTTGGGCTTGGATCTGGGATTTTGGGCTTCATTAAGCTTTAATTCTTTATTTAATTCAAAACTCAAGGCCTGCACACATTAAATAACAAAATATTAATAAATGTGCATTATTATATGAATAAATGTAAAAATGTGATAGTAAATATGATGACAATTATGCATTTTTCACTACCAATCACACCCCAGCACTTATCTTTTTGCTCGTCCTCGAGTAAAAATCAAAGAAAAAGAAAATCTAACCTACCTAACTCACTTTCGTAGGAATCACGGTTGCACTTAGCATGTGCAACAAGTCGTTAAACCCCTAGGTTACCCTAGAGGACGAGTGTTGTCTCGTGAGGGTTTTCAGCGGATTACACGCACAAAATCCATAAAAAGGAGAATATTCGAATTATATTTGAAGAGACTAAGTAGTCTATAAGTTTTAGGATTATCATTTTTATTCATTCTTAAACTTAGTCTTAATAAAGTGAATTGTTATTTATTTTAGGTAAGGATCAAAATTGAATGCTTGTATAGTCTTTTTCGTTACCAAAAATCATATGCATCCTTATGAATTTTTACTAGGAATCCTTAACTTCGACTCTCATGCCTCTTTATTATTTTTATAGCATCATCTAATTTTCTTTCGTATAAGTATCAAGGCTTCTTGAGGCCCTCATACCTAACTAATTAACTAATAGATGTGTTAATGTAATTAATTTTTTTTGGCATGTATAACTCATCTAATTTTCTTTCGTGTAAGTATCAAGGCTTCTTGAGGCCTTCATACCTAACTAATTGACTAATAGATGTGTTAATACATGTATAATATTTCTCAGTTTCTTAGGCTTTCTAATCCACCCATGTAGCGAACTTAAAGTCGGTGGCTCCCAAACCGGTCGGCTTTAGGGCACCAGGTGAGAAAACACCCCGCGGACTCAAATTCGAATGAACTAGGCCACAAAACTAAGGACTTTATTTTATTTAGAACTCACCTTTAGGCGTGAATACTTATGCTTCTTGAGGCACATGTATCCAGCTTAATTAGTGATATATGTTATTATATATATATATATATATATATATATATATATATATATATATATATATATATATATATATATATATATATATATATGAGGCACAAGGGTCTTTGTTTTGGAATCCTATATATGCACTAGGAATGCACATTTCATTAAGGTAAAAATCAAGACTAATTATTTATTCAATTTCTCCTCCTATACCTAAAAATTAAACAATTCATTTATTTTGACCAAGTTTTTCGAAATCCTAATCATGACTTTCCTAATTCTTAAAACTAACTTAGATTTCTTTCAAGAAATAAGTCAAAGTATTATCCTTTTATAATAAATTTTTTTTTATAAAATTTTTTTAAAATTTTGTTTTTTATATTACATACCTTTTTTTTTAAAATTTTTTTTTATATTACATACCCTTCCCCCACACTTGTTTCATGCATTGTCCCTAATGTATGAATGAAATGCATGGATGCATGAACTGGCAGAAAGATATTGTTACCGATACAGTGGGTCAAAAAGACCCATGGCTGCATTTACTTCCGGTACTGACTCCAAAAAGATTTTAAGACGTTGACCATTTACCTTGAATACATTGCCATTTTTGGGGTCGTAGATCTCTATGGCTCTGTGTGGAAACACAGTCTTAACAATGAAGGGCCCTGTCCATCTTGACTTCAACTTGCCAGGAAAGAGATGAAGTCTAGAGTTATAGAGTAAAACTTTTTGTCCTTGGACAAATGTTTTTCTCGTGATGAACTTGTCATGAAAAACCTTAACTCTATCCTTCGCAATCTTCGCATTGTCGTATGCTTCATTCCTTAATTCCTCTAGTTCAGAAATTTGCAATTTCCGAATCTCACCGGCCTTATCTAAATCGAAATTTAGCTGCTTAATTGCCCATAGGGCCCGGTGCTCTAGCTCAACAGGAAGGTGGCAAGCCTTTCCAAAGACTAGTCTGTAGGGAGACATTCCTAGAATCGTCTTAAAGGCAGTCCTATATGCCCATAGGGCATCCACCAGTTTGGTGGACCAGTCCTTCCTATTCTGATTCACAGTTTTCTCCAAGATGAGCTTGACTTGCCTATTAGAAACTTCTACCTGTCCGCTAGTTTGAGGATGGTAGGGCGTAGACAATTTGTGAGTTATGGCATATTTTCGCATAAGAGCTTCAAAAGTTCTATTGCAAAAATGTGTGCCATTGTCACTAATGATGGCTCGAGGGATTCCAAAGCGTGAGATGATATTATCTTTCAAGAATTTGACAACAACTTTGTTGCCATTTGTCTTGCAAGGGACAGCTTCAACCCATTTTGACACGTAGTCTACGGCCAACAAGATGTATTGGTGCCCAAACGAACTAGGGAAGGGTCCCATAAAATCGATGCCCCAGACTTTCGAAAAGTACTACTTCTAGAATTGGATTTAGGGGCATCATATTTCGCTTGGAAATTCTTCCTATCATTTGACATCTTGTGCAACTTTTGCAATACTCAAATGCGTCTTTGAACACGGTTGGCCAATAAAAGCCACTTTGCAGGATCTTTTCGGCAGTTTTGCGGGGACCAAAATGTCCACCGCAAGAGAACTCATGACAAAAAGCTAGAACGCTTTTAGTTTCCTCGTCGGGGACACATCTCCTAATGATTTGGTCGCTACAATATTTGAAAAGATAAGGATCTTCCCACATGTAATACCGGACTTGAGATAAGAATCGGTATCTATCCTATTTTGACCAATTAGGCGGTGTTTGGTTTGTGACTAAGTAATTTACTATGTCAGCAAACCATGGCTCCTTAGAGATGGCTAGAAGTTGTTCATCAGGGAAATTGTCATTGATGGGCAGTTCGTCAGAAGGTGCGTTTGGCACACGAGAGAGATGGTCTGCTACGACATTTTCGACACCTTTTTTATCTCAAATTTCGAGATCGAATTCTTGAAGGAGAAGGATCCAACGAATGAGTCGGGCCTTCGCATCTTTTTTAGCATAAGGTATCGAAGTGCAGAATGGTCGGTGAAAATCGTGGTCTTGGTCCCTAGTAGGTATGGGCGGAATTTCTCCAAAGCGAAAACTACTGCCAAGAATTCCTTCTCGGTTGTAGTATAGTTCATTTGGGCGTCATTCAGCGTCCTACTCGAATAATAGATCACGTGTTGCTTGCTATCCTTACGCTGTCCTAAGACAACACCTATCGCAAAATCTGAGGCATCGCACATGATCTCAAAAGGCTTGGACCAGTCCGGAGGTGAGATGATAGGTGCAGAAATAAGTTCCACTTTCAACTTTTCCCATGCACTATTGCACCTATCGTCAAATAAGAAGGGCACGTCTTTAGCTAGAAGGTTTGTAAGGGGTCTAGCAGTTTTGCTAAAATCCTTAATGAACCTACGATAAAACCCAGCGTGTCCTAAGAAAGACCGAATGTCCTTCACACATCGTGGAATTGGAAGTTTGGCTATGATATCCACCTTAGCCTTGTCCACTTTTATCCCTTCCCTAGATATCTCATGACCTAGGACAATCCCATGCTGCACCATGAAGTAGCACTTTTCCCAATTGAGGGTCAAGTTCTTTTCGGTGCACCTACTCAGTACTAGCTCCAAGTGGTGGAGATAATGGTCAAATGAATTTCCATAGACGGAGAAGTCATCCATGAAAATCTCTAAGAAGCGCTCGACCATATAGAAAACAGGCTTAACATACAACGTTGGAATGTGGCGGGGGCATTACATAGGCCGAAAGGCATTCGACGGTAGGCAAATATCCCAAATGGGCACGTGAACGTTGTCTTTTCTTGGTCCTCCGGGGCTATAGGGATTTGATTATACCCTGAATAACCGTCCAAGAAACAGTAATACTCATGACCGGCTAATCTTTCCAGCATTTGGTCAATAAATGGGAGGGGAAAATGATCTTTCCTAGTGGCTGCGTTTAACTTGCGGTAGTCTATGCATACTCTAACCTTGGTAGGCAATCGTGTTTGCACTAACTCATGCTTGTCATTCTCTACCACAGTAAAGCTAGACTTCTTAGGGACCACATGCATTGGGCTAACCCATTCGCTATCGGAAATGGGATAAATGATCCCATTATCTAACAGTTTCACTATTTCGGCATGTACAGCCTCCTGCATGAGTGGGTTTAGCCTACGCTGTGGATCCCTCTTCGGTCTAACCCCTTCCTCTAGATGGATACGATGCTGGACTATCGTAGGGCTCAGTCCCTTGATATCTGCCATAGTCCAACCAATAGCTTCCCTATGTCTCCTAAGGATTGCCAGTAGGTCTTCCTCTTGCCTATTAGTCAAATTAGATGCAACTATGATCGGTAACGTCTCTTGTTCACCTAGGTAGGCGTACTTAAGATGTTTAGGCAAGGCTTTTAACCTCAAAGAAGGAGGTGGCTCAATGGGTGGAGGAGTTAAGCTAGAATCTCCCATCTCTATAGAACTCAGATTTGATTCCCATTCGATCTCATCAAGGCTGAGATCACTTGCTTCTAAGTCTTCCTCTTCCTCTGACTCTAGTGTGATCTCCTCATTATGCTCACTCGTCATGTTCTCAATGAAGTTAACCTCAAAGGGTTGGTCGGTCACATCGTAGGGATGCTTACCTAGGTTGAAAACATTGACTTCCTTGGTCATATCCCCAAAAGTCAGTCTCATGGATCCGTTTCTACAATTTATGATTGCATTTACGATTGCTAGGAACGGTCTCCTAAGATGACGGGAGTTTGGGACCTAGGATTAGACACAAGTTGTGTCTCTAAAACAATGAAATCGACTGGGTAAATAAATTCTCCCACCCGTATGAGAACGTCATTGATCTCTCCCTTAGGAACTTGATTGAGCGGTCAGCCAACTGAATAGTAACTTGGGTCGGGTTGAGTTCACCTAATCCAAGTTGCTGATATACGGAGAAAGGGAGCAAATTGATGCTAGCTCCTAAATCGAGGAGTGCTCGATTGATTTCGGCTCGACCTATGGTGCAAGAGATGGTGGGGCAACCAGGGTCCTTATACTTAATAGGGATCTGGTTGGACAATAGCTCACTAATGTTAGTGGCTAGAAAAACCTTCTTAGGCACATTAGTCTTTCTTTTCTTGGTGCACATGTCCTTAAGGAACTTGGCATAACTAGGGACCTGTTGGATTGCATCAAGAAGTGGGATGTTGAGCCTAACTTGATTGAACACCTCTAATAATTTCTCCATATGTGCATTGTTGTTGCTTCTAAGCCTATTTGGAAATGGAGCTATAGGCTGGTGCACTTGACCTGCTGACTTTTCAACTTCAGTTTCATTGGAGCTGGGTGGAGAAGGAGTGGAGCTAGATGGAATGGATGACTGAGATGGATCCTGTAGCATGGATACTTGATTATCAACTTGTTTCCCCGATCTGAGTGTATGAACCATGTGACACTGATTTGGGTCTTGAGCCTCATTGGCTGGCCTAGGATTCTTAGGATTTGGCAATGGTTGACTCGGTAGGGTACCCCTCTGTCTTTCTTGCTGATTTAATTGGACCTCTATCCTGGTCAAGACTTGAGCTAGTGTGTCATGGCTTTTAACAAGAGTGTCCACCTTTCTTCCATGTTTGAAAGCCTTGTTTCCATTTGTGAATATTGGAAATATGGTGGAGGATTTTGACTAGGAAAACTTTGCTGATAGGGCGGATTTTGGAAATTGTTGGAGAATTTGGGCCTAATTTGATCATTGTTGCTTGGGCCCCATGAAAAATTGGGATGATTTCTCCAACCAGGATTGTAGGTGGGTGAATAAGGATTGTTGGCGGGCCTTGTGAAGGCCGCACTCATATGTTCGGGCAAGCTTTGATGCGCGAAAAAGACAGGACATTCTTCGAACACATGGTTCATATCTTGACAATAAGTACAGCCCGCCGAAGATGTTGGGCTGACTTGGTTCACAGAGACTGGCTCTTTAGTTTCAAGGGCCTCTAGTCTTCGCATAACAACAACTAACTTAGCATCGGTTGCTATGTTGGCCTCAATGGAATGGATACCTCCTTTAGAAGAAGGAGGGTCATTAGTCCTAAATTTTTCCGGAGTAGGTTCCCATTGGATGGTATTTTCAGCTAATTCCTCATACAATTGCCATCCTTCATTTTCGTTCTTTTTCATAAATCCTCCTTGGCACATGGATTCTAACAACGTTTTAGTTTGATATTCTAATCCATCATATAGAACTTGGCAAAGTCGCCATTTCTCTATCCCATGGTGAGGGCATTGGGCAAGAAGGTCCTTAAAACGTTTGAAATATTTCCAAAAAGGCTCATTTGCTGTTTGCTTAAACTGTAGGATATTCTTCCTAATCAGTGCAGTCTTGTGAACGGGATAAAATTTCTTTAAGAAGGCCTTAACGAAATTATCCCAAGAAGATATAGAACCGACCTCTAAACTGTAGAGCCATTTCTTTGCTAAATCCTTCAAAGCAAAGGGGACAAACCTAAGTTTGATGTCATCTTTTCCTAACTTAGGAATATTCATCATGAGACACACTTCCTCAAATTCCCTTATGAAGAAGTATGCATCCTCGGAGTCAAGTCCATGAAATTTCGGAAGGGTGTTGATGTATTGTGGCTTAAGCTCAAATGGGTCAACACCTTCATCGTTAAGCTTGATGTAAGAAGGAAGAGAAGTCCTGATAGGATAGATCCTATCTTGGAGTGATGGCGGTTGTGCCATGTGTGAGTCGGGCTTGAGCTCGGGTGGTGAACTAGTTCTAGTTAGCCGGGATGTAAGTGGGTCTCTCGACCAAACGGACATGCACAATTAGCAAACAAGTTCACCCAATCAATCAATAAAAAAGAAAAACAATCAAAAATCCTAATCTAGGGTAAGCCTTGACCTAGACGACTCCTAACTTTAGACTGTCCTTAGGAGGTCTACTGTCGACGTTAACCACAAGCTAATCGGCCAGGTAGGTGGCAAGAACGGTGGGAGGTTTTCCGTCAGAGACGTTCCTTAATTAAATAACCACCGTTCTTCGGGCTTTCGGCCCTCAATCCCCTGCCTAGACACCGATTTGACAAGAGTTAATTTCGAACAATTTTCCTCCTTCGGTCAATCTCCTTTTGAGTCCGAGTTAACCTAGGGCCAACGTCTAGTTAAATTTTACTTAAGGTTAGGGTTGTGAGTGTGACGGATATAATTTGTGGGCCAAGGAAGGGTGATGAAATCCCCACCTTATCTGTTTATGGGTTATGCCCTTAAGATATTTTTGTGTACGTGTAAAGCTGTAGAAAAGTAATCACTCAAGAAAGCAGTAAATCAGCCAAGAGTGTTTCCTAATCTATATGCTATGCAAACGTACCTTGTCGCCAGCACTCTTCAACAGAATTAAAAAAATTAAAATAGACACGTGCCCTAAATGCAAGAGTCTAATTTTTTTTATTATCAACAAATTGGTTAATGTTATTAATTAGCAGTTGCAGAGTGATCACAGAGAAATTTAATCACAGCAGTAAGCAATATTTGCAATTCTGAGCAACCTGCAGAAAATTTGATGAGTAGTGAACTACTCTTGCCGCAAAAATGCGGCTATTGCCGCGGACCCGCGGCAAAGAAGTAGGCTCTGATGCTCTGCCTTCGAGGGCAGAGGCACAGAGTTGCTATGTGTCCTTGCTACTGCTTTTTTTTCCTGTTCTCTGTATCTGCAAACAGAAAGAATAAAAAATAATTAGATTGAGGAAATCGTGCCGTTCCTTCCCCGGCAACAGCGCCAAAATTTTGATTGAGATTTAAGAATTTGTAAATAAGAAATTGAAGTGTAGAGTTCTTAGTCTCAATGCTATCCGCTGTAGCAAGGGCCAAAGCGGGTCGTGATCCTAAGGGAAGGATGCGATGCAAGCTTTTCGGCCGATTCCTCTGTATGCTTTGAATAAAACAGAGAAAGGATTAGATTTGAAATGTATATGAATGGAAAGATGTGGTTTTACTGATATTCTACCACAACCCATAGTGCAAGTTAAGGATATTGATCATCATATTGGAATATATGGACTCCATCCTAGGTTTTCTAGAGGATATGCAAGCAAGAGAAAAAGATTGTAGAATCTTACTAGCTACACTCCTAAAAATCCAACACGTTTTCATCCTAACATCTAAGCACAACGTAAGAGAAGATTTACCTTGAAGTTACGTTGTCAAAGTTCTTAAGCATGAAATGTGAAAAATTACTTAAAGGTGTGACTTTAGATTTCGAAACTAATTATCATTTAGTCTTCAAGCAATCTACTTTAAACCTAGGGTTTTTAAAAAAATGTCATCTATCCGATCAATGCTTAACTGCTCTAGGGTTGCTTTAAGAATTTCAGCAAACCACTGAAAATTCACCTAGAGGGGGGGTGAATAGGTGACAATGCTAATCTAGTGAACTTAATGCGGAATTTAAAAACTAATTGCAATTACAACAATGATGCACACACAAGCAAGTATAAGATATAGCAATTTGTACAAAGTAAAGAGAGAGCAAGAGTCAATGGATCAAGCGCAAACAAAGAGATATGTTCCGAGGTTCGAGCACCCAGCTCTACATCCCGCCTTCGACACACGAAGGATTTTCAATCCACTAGCTTGTCCACTAAGGACTCCCACTAAGGGAACCTCCACCGAGGATTTGGGACAATCACAATTACAAGGAGTTCCCAACTCCCCTTCTTACAATCTCAACCTCCTTCTTGAGGCACTCCTCCAATACAACAAACAATCACCTCACAACTGAGGGATTAGCACCAAGCTTACACAAAACTCCTCACAACCCAATTTGCACAACCTCCTCAACGCAATGAGGGAAATGGCACAAAGCAAGAAATGGGTTTACAACTAAGTGGTTTCAAACAACAACCACAAACAATATCTTTTCCCACACAAATATCCTATAGATATAGATAGTAGATTTTTGCTCAAGTGTGGAGAAAACCAAAGGAATGGAAATCAGAAATCATAAAGAAAAATCCTTGGGAAAAACTGAAACAAAGATAGAGAAGTTCAATCAAAATCCTTTCCCAAAAACCCTTTCTTTGATTTTCCAAACCCTAACAAAAACACCAAATGTATTGTTCAATTTGAGCTCAAAAACTTCTTTTGATTGCTGTAAAAACACCATAGAGTATGAAAAATTTCGCACAAAAATTCATAGAGAAAAAACTCTTTCAAATGGGGTATTTATAGGCAATTTAGAAAACTAGCCGTTTACAGAATTTTTGCCAGAAATAGCCTTCCGGTCGACCGGCCCGGTCGACTGTCCAACGGTCAATTTTTGACCGTTGGCAACTAACGGTCGACCGGCCCGGTCGACCGAATAATCCCGAGAGCAGCTATTCTGCTCCGGTCGACCGTCCCGGTTGACCGCTGACTGTGCCAGAAACGTGCACAGGTTTGTGCACGTCGTCGGTCGACCGTGACGGTCGACCGGCTACATGCGGTCGACCGTTACGGTCGACCGAACTAGCCTGGCAGGCAGCAAATAGGACAGAAAACTGAGGTAAAAAATATTCCAATAAATCCCACAAAATCTCTAAAATTCCACAAAAATAGTTTTATCATTTAATATTGAAATACAAACTTGTGTTAAAAATCCTAACACAAATTTCAAACATATTTGACTATTTTTGTGTCATAGAAATTTTGCCAAAAACCAAAAATCGTATTTTCTAAAACCTTGTATTTTGAATAGAAAATACACATTGTCTAAAACTCATCCATGATACAAAAATATGATATTTAAACACTTTGAAGCATATTGTATATGAATAGAAATTCAATATAAAAGAAACATATATATATCATGATTTTTGTCATTAAGTCCAAAAATATGTTTTGTTGTAAATACCAAAACATAAAACACATGGAATAGATTATCAAACAAAGTTTGTCTAAACAATTGAAGCATGCATGTATATAGAACAAATCTAATATACATAAACCATGTAAACTTGTTTTGATAAAAAATCTATTCATGAAAACCAAGATCGGTTAAACCTAAAACCGAAAATCAAAACATGAAAGGTGTGTGTTGTGAACTTGAGCTTATCATACTATTCTAATCTTTACAATTAGGATCTAAACCCAAACTAAAACTATGGATACCTAAGTCTTCTTGTAGAGCGCAATCTCCAAGCTAGAGCGCAATCTCCAAGTCGGCTCGATCCAAAAACTCTTGATTCACCGAGCAAGTGCAATGTATGATCTTTGATGCGCGGGCTCTTGAATCAACATGTGAAAGATGTGTGGAAGCTTTTACCAACTAATATCTTGTTAAATATCTGAAACTTAAACATTGCAAGATTATTAGTACACATAACTACATGAGTTAATCATCATCAAAACTAGAGTGGAAGGCCTTTGGGCCAACAATCTCCCCCTTTTTGATGATGACAAAACTCATGGAGTTATATATGCATGGATTAAAGTAAAGCTTCAAAGAAGCTCCCCCTTAACTCATGCATAGGAATAAACAAACAATAAGATGCATATAAACAGGGTTCTTGACATAAAATGAATATGCATATGAAACATGCTATTGATTCCAATTAAAACAAAACAACTAAATTACCAAAACATACTCTTGATATCAATAAAAATGAAACATAAAACATGCACATAAAACATGCATAGACATGCATATAAACAAGGCTTCTTTTCATCAAATGTAAATTATATGCAAACACAAATATGCATATAAAACTCAACCAAAACATAAAACATGCATAGACATGCATATAAACAAGGCTTCTTTTCATCAAATGTAAATTATATGCAAACACAAATATGCATATAAAACTCAAATTCTTCTCCCCCTTTTGTCAATCATCAAAAAGGGTTAAAAATAAGAGCAAAAACAATAAATTTTTCTCCCCCTTTTTGTTCAAAGCAAAGAACTAATAAAGGGTTAAATCAAATATGATACCAAAAAAAATGTGACAATGAAGTGTATATTGATACCAATTGAAAAACAACAAATCAATTGAAATCAAAACGAGAACATATACCAATTGAAAACACAAAAAAAATGAAAATCTTGATACCAATTAGTAAGTAAACAAATAACCTACCAATTGTAAATAAACAAACTAGATACCAATTTTGGAATAAAACAATACTAATTTTGAATTTCCTTAAAAACAAATCTTGATACCAAATGAAACTATTGTTCTTTAAAACACAAGATACCAATTGAAAATTAAATCAATTGAAAATTTGCTTTAACATTGTTTCAATTTGAAAAGTTCAAGCTAAGTATAAATAAAATTTGTGATATCTTGAAGCACAAATAAATCATCTATATATGTATGTCAAAGATAGATATCAATTGAAATTTGATACTATATGAAGTGCAAGCATACATATATTAAATACAAACATATATGAGTATACAAAAAGATGTCATATTGATACCAATTGAAAGAGTTCAATGATACCAATTGAAACAACAATAAGATCAAGTGTATAACTCATATCAACTACCACCCAATCATGGTTCAAGATAAAAAGGATTTTCATTATAAAGCATTCAAGAACATGATCTCCCATCCAACCGCCCATTGATGGTAGGGGTTTTCAAAAAAATAGATTTGAAATTATAGTATGTTTGAAAATCTCTACCAAAATGAAGAATATCGCAACTAGTTAAATGGAGGGTAAACTAGTACGAAATCCTTCGAGTAAGGAATAACAAAAATGTTTTTCATGAACACATGAAACTCACATGGCACTAAAACACTCAAAATCTAGATAGCACAAATTTGTACTCATGAAAACTAAATCATGAGAAAACATTAAATAGGGAGAGTGTACAAGTGTTGTGTGAAACATATCATCATGAAAAAGGACAATCAAGCTCAATTGAAATTCCTTTAAAATATAAATATATGAAAACTAAATTTTCATTACTAAAGGAAATTTCCTAAAAACATGAAAATCTAAACTTTTCATTAAAAGTCAATTTATACTTCAAGGTATATGTATGTTTAGACAAAGCAAAAGTATACATACATATCCCTAAACACAATTGAGTCCAAAATATAGATTTGCATGAAAAGCAAATGACTCAAGGGGCATACATGTATATCTTAAGGTTTGGCAAAATAGACATATACATGAAGTGAAAACACTTTATCATAGACAACACATGATCATAAAACATATCAAAAATGAGGAATACATGTTTGAATGCATGAATCATCAAAACTAGACTATACTAGTACATCAAGTGAATACAAATGAGCGTTCAAACACAAACACATATAAAGGTCTATTTGTAGCTCACTCGTTGTACAAGTATAAATCCTAGTCTTAATGAAAACTATCATTCAAGCAAGTAGTCAAAACATGAAGCATAAAACGGGTCAACAATCAATATGATAAAAACATGAATTATTAAAACAAAAGAATCATAGTCAACCATATGATTTGCATGACAAAGACATGTGCATTAGAACTATGATCAACATGATAGATAAACATAAAGAGAACACAAAATAAGGGTCCATACTAAACATGGGTGATCTCATAAGCTAACCATGCATGTCAAGGGTCTAACAAACATGGCATATATCATACTAAAACATGAGTCATCAAAAAAAAACATCCAAATGGTCATAATGCAAATGTATGTGCATAAGATCTAGGGCATACATGTTAGTTCTAAACAAGGTGAGAACACTAAATATAGATCCATATGAAACATGGGTGCTCAAGTAACTAAACATGTATATCTCAAGTCTAATGAACAAGGCATAATCATAATGAACATCAAAATACAACATGCTATAAATGAATGATCTAAGAAGCATGTAAATAATAAATGGGAGTTAGAGAATGATACCAAAACCAATGAAGGTGCATCTCTAGTTCTCCAAAACATGGTGGTCATCTCCACCTAATCTCCTTGAGAGTGAAGCATCCAAATAGTTCTCATTCAAGCTCGGAACGCATCCACCTCAAGGTACCTCCACTCTCACGTGATGCGAGAGCTCCCACCTACATCAAAAGCCAAAGAGGTGGTTTTTGGTACCCATTTTCTAGTGGGTCCACGGGGGTTAGTTTCTTTTCTCACCCAAACAAAATTAGTTGCTAAATTTTCATGATAAATGCGATCATAACAAAATCTAGCAAGGTGGCCTTTTCGACCACAATGTGTACAAGTGTACACGTGAGCATACATATGATGATGGTGATCATGAGAAGCATGTGTATGCCTAGATGGGTGTGCATGCAAGGGTGGAACTTGTTTCTTGCGAATCAAGGTTTCCAAACGTGTGTGATTCATGGCACAATGGCTCAAGGTGGAGCCCAAACAATCAACACTTTTCTTCAAATTATTTATATCATTTTCTATGCTAGAAGACAAAGTGGAACATGCTATAGGAGTGCAAGAAGTAGAAGCTACATTAGCATGACAAACATGCAAATCAATATCATTTGCAAAGATTCATTTTTAGACAAAACCAAATTCAATTCTTTAGTAATAGAATCAATTTTATTTTTCAAAGTAAGGTTTTCTTTGAAAACACAATCCAATCTTGAGGATAAAATCTCATTGTGCTCCAAAATATCATCACAATCATTTTTGCCTTTTAAAACTTCAATTCTTTTAAAGCAATATCTAGTTGAGATCTTAGTGAGTCACATTCACTAGTAATCTCTTCCTTCTCTTGCAAAACGGTTTCAAAAGTAGAGCATAAATCCTTCATTTCTTTTTGTAAATCAAAATGTTTTTCTTTCAAAGAGTTATGTTTTTCCAAGAATTTTTCAAGCTTAGAAGCAAGTTCAACATTTAAATTTTGAACCTCAAAACATCCATGGCAATAAGAGCTAGAGCTATCATGTATTTGAGAGTCCGATTGTACCTCATGGGAGTCATTCCCATATGCCATGAAATAAGGCTCTTCGGATACATCTCTCCTAGATCTCCTCATATTGTTGATGATCCTTGGAAGCTCCGGAGATGTCAAGACGCTCCAAACTGCAAAAGCTGAGTTAAAACTATCAAAAACAAGTAAGAGATTATTATCAAAAGATGCTCTAAGTGTTTGAAGTGCAAGTGCATTGGCCTTCTTATACTTACTAGTATTGGGAGGGCTTCTATGGTGATGGCTTGATAAACTAGATGTCCTAGGTCTTTTAAATGTTTAGTCATATTAGCCTTCCAATCATTAAGTCTAAAATGGTCAAACATGGGAGGGCTAGCCATTAGTGCAACTATATGTGTGCAAATGAAAATGCAAATGAAGATTAGCAAACCAAGATCACACTCCTAGGTGGTTAAACCTAAATATCAGGAGCGCTAGCTCTGATACCAATTGAAAATTCACCTAGAGGGGGGGTGAATAGGTGACAATGCTAATCTAGTGAACTTAATGCGGAATTTAAAAACTAATTGCAATTACAACAATGATGCACACACAAGCAAGTATAAGATATAGCAATTTGTACAAAGTAAAGAGAGAGCAAGAGTCAATGGATCAAGCGCAAACAAAGAGATATGTTCTGAGGTTCGAGCACCCAGCTCTACATCCCCGCCTTCGACACACGAAGGATTTCCAATCCACTAGCTTGTCCACTAAGGACTCCCACTAAGGGAACCTCCACCGAGGATTTGGGGCAATCACAATTACAAGGAGTTCCCAACTCCCCTTCTTACAATCTCAACCTCCTTCTTGAGGCACTCCTCCAATACAACAAACAATCACCTCACAACTTGAGGGATTAGCACCAAGCTTACACAAAACTCCTCACAACCCAATTTGCACAACCTCCTCAACACAATGAGGGAAATGGCACAAAGCAAGAAATGGGTTTACAACTAAGTGGTTTCAAACAACAACCACAAACAATATCTTTTCCCACACAAATATCCTATAGATATAGATAGTAGATTTTTGCTCAAGTGTGGAGAAAACCAAAGGAATGAAAATCAGAAATCATAAAGAAAAATCCTTGGGAAAAACTGAAACAAAGATAGAGAAATTCAATCAAAATCCTTTCCCAAAAACCCTTTCTTTGATTTCCAAACCCTAACAAAAACACCAAATGTATTGTTCAATTTGAGCTCAAAAACTTCTTTTGATTGCTGTAAAAACACCAGAGAGTATGAAAAATTTCGCACAAAAATTCATAGAGAAAAACTCTTTCAAATGGGGTATTTATAGGCAATTTAGAAAACTAGCCGTTTACAGAATTTTTGCCAGAAATAGCCTTCCGGTCGACCGGCCCGGTCGACCGTCCAACGGTCAATTTTTGACCGTTGGCAACTAACGGTCGACCGGCCCGGTCGACCGAATAATCCCGAGAGCAGCTATTCTGCTCCGGTCGACCGTCCCGGTCGACCGCTGACTGTGCCAGAAACGTGCACAGGTTTGTGCACGTCGTCGGTCGACCGTGACGGTCGACCGGCTACATGCAGTCGACCGTTACGGTCGACCGAACTAGCCTGGCAGGCAGCAAATAGGACAGAAAACTGAGGTAAAAAATATTCCAATAAATCCCACAAAATCTCTAAAATTCCACAAAAATAGTTTTATCATTTAATATTGAAATACAAACTTGTGTTAAAAATCCTAACACAAATTTCAAACATATTTGACTATTTTTGTGTCATAGAAATTTTGCCAAAAACCAAAAACCGTATTTTCTAAAACCTTGTATTTTGAATAGAAAATACACATTGTCTAAAACTCATCCATGATACAAAAATATGATATTTAAACACTTTGAAGCATATTGTATATGAATAGAAATTCAATATAAAAGAAACATATATATATCATGATTTTTGTCATTAAGTCCAAAAATATGTTTTGTTGTAAATACCAAAACATAAAACACATGGAATAGATTATCAAACAAAGTTTGTCTAAACAATTGAAGCATGCATGTATATAGAACAAATCTAATATACATAAACCATGTAAACTTGTTTTGATAAAAAATCTATTCTTGAAAACCAAGATCGGTTAAACCTAAAACCGAAAATCAAAACATGAAAGGTGTGTGTTGTGAACTTGAGCTTATCATACTATTCTAATCTTTACAATTAGGATCTAAACCCAAACTAAAACTATGGATACCTAAGTCTTCTTGTAGAGCGCAATCTCCAAGCTAGAGCGCAATCTCCAAGTCGGCTCGATCCAAAAACTCTTGATTCACCGAGCAAGTGCAATGTATGATCTTTGATGCGCGGGCTCTTGAATCAACATGTGAAAGATGTGTGGAAGCTTTTACCAACTAATATCTTGTTAAATATCTGAAACTTAAACATTGCAAGATTATTAGTACACATAACTACATGAGTTAATCATCATCAAAACTAGAGTGGAAGGCCTTTGGGCCAACAACCACAATAGTATATTAGTTCATCATTTTTTTTATCTTTTCAATTTATTTATTTTTTTTATGTTGTTTAATAAGAAGAATTGACAAAGAAAGGAAACAAATAAATCAGAAGATCACAGATTAAAAACTAAACCAGAGAGATCACAAAATAAAAGCAAAATTAAATAGCAGAGAATTAAATGGGAAAAAGGTAACCTTTATTCGAAAAACGTTTCCCAAATACAAGCTCCTTCTCCTCCACAATGTACTCAAAATGAAATTATAAACTTACAGAAATTTTAAAGAAATAGCTAAAGAAAACCCTAATCTCTCTCTGGATGCCCTCTCTGCTGCGCCTGCAGGGATATTTGTAGGTGCAGAAGGCGATAGAGTCCCGGATAAACTCCTCCACGAAAACTGGTGGATGGATAAGGCAGGATTGTCGAGGAAACGCGGCTTGGGCCGCGTTTCCGCGGCCACAGTCTGATCTCTGGCCGCGCGCTTTCGCGCGTGGCCTCCTCTGGTCCGTCCATCTGGGCATATGCTTCTGGAAGCTGGATCCTGGCTCTTCATTTTGGATTTTCGAGATAACTTAGAAATCAAGTTACCCTAAATCCAAATCCCTTCAAAAACGAATCTCATCCTTGCACATGTATTTATCCTCATCCACCAAGCATTTAGGATTGGATAGAATTCTATCCTTTCCCTCTTTGTAGTATTTGCAATATTTACATCTTGTATTTGCACTTTGACTTCTTGTAATTGCACTTTTGCACTTGGGCTTGGATCTGCGCTTTTGGGCTTCATTAAGCTTTAACTCTTTATTTAATTCAAAACTCAAGGCCTGCACACATTAAATAACAAAATATTAATAAATGTGCATTATTATATGATTAAATGTAAAAATGTGATAGTAAATATGATGACAATTATGCATTTTTCACTACCAATCACACCCCCACACTTATCTTTTGCTCGTCCTTGAGTAAAAATCAAAGAAAAAGAAAATCTAACCTAGCTAACTCACTTTCGTAGGAATCACGGTTGTACTTAGCATGTGCAACAAGCCGTTAAACCCCTAGGTTACCCTAGAGGACGAGTGTTGTCTCGTGAGGGTTTTCAGCGGATTACACCCACAAAATCCATAAAAAGGAGAATATTCGAATTATATTTGAAGAGACTAAGTAGTCTATAAGTTTTAGGATTATCATTTTTATTCATTCTTAAACTTAGTCTTGATAAAGTGAATTGTTATTTATTTTAGGTAAGGATCAAAATTGAATGCTTGTATAGTCTTTTTCGTCACCAAAAATCATATGCATCCTTATGAATTTTTATTAAGAATTCCTTAACTTCGACTCTCATGCCTCTTTATTATTTTTATAACATCATCTAATTTTCTTTCGTATAAGTATCAAGGCTTCTTGAGGCCCTCATACCTTACTAATTGACTAATAGATGTGTTAATATAATTATTATTATTTTTTGGCATGTATAACTCATCTAATTTTCTTTCGTGTAAGTATCAAGGCTTCTTGAGGCCTTCATACCTAACTAATTGATTAATAGATGTGTTAATACATGTATAATATTTCTCAGTTTTCTTAGGCTTTCTAATCCACCCATGTAGCGAACTTAAAGTCGGTGGCTCCCAAACCGGTCGGCTTTAGGGCACCAGGTGAGAAAACACCCCGCAGACTCAAATTCGAATGAACTAGGCCACAAAACTAAGGACTTTATTTTATTTAGAACTCACCTTTAGGCGTGAATACTTATGCTTCTTGAGGCACATGTATCCAGCTTAGTTAGTGATTTATGTTATTATTTATATATATATATATTTTTTTTATGAGGCACAAGGGTCTTTGTTTTGGAATCCTATATATGCACTAGGAATGCACATTTCATTAAGGTAAAAATCAAGACTAATTATTTATTCAATTTCTCCTCCTATACCTAAAAATTAAACAATTCATTTATTTTGACCAAGTTTTTCGAAATCCTAATCATGACTTTCCTAATTCTTAAAACTAACTTAGATTTCTTTCAAGAAATAAGTCAAAGTATTATCCTTTTTATAATAAATTTTTTTATAAAATTTTTTTTAAATTTTTTTATATTACATACCTTTTTTTTTAAATTTTTTTTATATTACATACCCTTCCCCCACACTTGCGCTACAATTTCTTGAAATTCTGTTTCCTTCTTTCGAGAGTAGGGGCACAGAATAGCAAGTCTTCCCTTGTAAAGCTTGAGTGCTAAATCTGAATCTTGACGTCCCTGAAATAGGACACCAAACTTATTAGAAAATAATTACACCGTTCTCTCCCCGGCAACGGCGCCAAAAATTGATCGTGAAATGAAAGTGATAAGAATTACCATGTAACTTTGGGCTAACGGATCGTGTCCATGAGATGGAATTCAATGAAAGCTTTTCGGTGTTTTTGTTTAGAAAGCTAAGAATGGTGCTGGTTTTTTGGTTGAAAAGAGAATAAAGAGAAGAGAAGTGATTTAAAGAAAAACTTAAAACTTAGAGAAGGTTTTGAAAAAGGTAATTTTGAAAAGCTTGAAGAGTGATTTGTTCTTTTTAATATAAGAAAAGATCTGGGCTCACTATCTCACTACTCAACGATGTGTTCTTTTGAAATTCTTAGTACGTCAACTTGATCATAGGCAAAAACTTAAGTTTGAGTTAAGAACGTTTTGAGCAAATCAAATAAGATAGTTTGAAAAACTTAACTCTTTACTTTAAGAAACCATCTTGAATTGAATGTTAAATCATCAAGTATCTCAAGCATGAAATAAAAACAAGTTTAAGAGATGTTTTAAAAGAATTACAAGTTTAGAAATCTAATCCTATCCTCATGTGCCTTCAAGAACACTTTCAAAGAAGAAAGGCTTAGTTTAGGCATGCATATGATTCCATTGGGTCTTTACATAAAAATCAATCAAAAAGAAGAGGGATCGAAGAGAGGAACAATAGTGAGCCCAAAAAATGAATTTAGCCATTCATGGAAGATGAAAATAATACATTAAAATAAAGTAAGACATACCCGTGAATTGGAGTGGAAGAAGAGAGCTTGATCCATTTATTGATGTCACTTCAATCTTCAGATTTCAATCACTCTATTCCTCTCTCTCTCACTGGTATTTGAACTGAACTACAAATTATAAAAATAGAGATACAACTTCTATACTATTTAACAAAGAGCCTAAACCTTAACAACAAAGATAAAATCTTAAACTAATTTTCGGTCCCTTTTTCTCTGAAAAATACAGTATTTATAGGAAAAAACCAAATGGGGGAGGTCGTACGAAGATAGGGGAGCGAACGCTCCCAACAAAGCTTAACAAGCCATAGAAACATGGAAAAAGTCACGTTTTCGCGGCCTTGGTGTGGACAGGTGGCCACACCAGGTTGGTGGGTCTCGTTCATTTGGTGTTCTGACTTTATCTCCTACTGGTTTTCTTGTTTCAGCGCTAGGACTTGACAAAACAGCCTTTGATCTTTGGCTTTAACCACTTAATTTGGGAAGATTCATTTTAATCGTTTTCAACCTCTCTGATTGCCATGACCTACCCTGATTTCCTAATTTTTAATTAATTCTAAGTTAAATCAGAATTTGATGGGAATTTGGGCTCGTTTCTCTTTCCTATCCTTTAGTAATAGGCCTGCATTTTATAAAGAAAAATAGGACTTATTAATATGATTTATTTATATAATAAACATGGTAATGTGATAATAAATATGTAATATATGTGACCGATCACCCCGCCTTCACCGCAATGAAGAATTTTTACTAAAACCGATCCTGCAAGATCACTCAGTGTCGCAACACCTACAATAAGCCCCTCAAGAACCCTTAGACCTGCAAGTCCCACACTTGTTCCCGCAAGAACAACGCATGCGAACCCGCAAGCTCACCGAGGCCGTAATCTCTATAACTCCTCCAAATACAAAGGTGGAACACGTGATCAATTATCTTGATCACAAACAAAGCATTCTCACATACAAGGTTCCCCATAGGATAGATATAGCAATGAAAGGATCAAACTTGTGTGAGGAAAACAGGATAGATTTGAGAGAGAAAAGCTCAAGAAAATCTTTTAATAAAGTCAAGAGAAATGTTCTTAATAAACTCTCTTTTGATATGAAAATAAAGCTCCAAAAACTTGTTGAGAAACTCTGTGAAAAGCTCTTGAAAACACTAGTGAAAATCTTGTTGAAAAATTGGTTAAAAGGACCCATTAATAAAGGCTGTCAAAAACTAGCCGTTTATGGTCTAGAATGGCCTATCGGTAGACCGACCGGTCAACAAAGCAACAGTCAAATTTATGACCTTTGGGTTTGCCGGTCGACCGTCCGGTCGAGGCTCTATCGGTCGACTGGTCAGTCAACCGTGACCCAACATAGATAAACTGTCTCTCAGTCGATCGATCGACCCGGTCGACCGCTATGGGCTTGTGCACATTATGCACGTCAGTCGACCAAACCTTGCTTCGGTCGACTGGTCGGTCGACCTCAAGCAGCCCAAAACAAGTTTTTAAAGAATAAAAAATTGGACTTGTAAAATCCTTAAAAATTCAATTAAATCGTATAAATTTTACAAAAATAAGTTCATGTAAATATTTTGAAGTACAAATATGTGTGATCAGAAATCAACACATATTATAAACAATTGAACTATTTTTGAGTTATAGAATTAAAGCTTAAAATAAAACCGGTATTTTCTGAAAACCAATTATAAATGGAAATCCAATTTTTCTATAAACTTGCATAAATTTAAAAACAAGATATTGAAACACATTTGAAGCATAGTGTGTATGAAAAATGCTCCAATATATAGGAAATGAAAACAAACTTATTTTTGAGCAAAAAGCTCCAAAATACGTTTTGATTAAGCACATGATATAAACTCATCAAAAGTTTCTTAAACATGTTTAAAGCATCAATGTGTATGGATGAGATGCAATACACATATAAACCAATGTAAAATTGTTTTGATGAAATCTATTCATGAAACCGAAAGATGTATTCTTGAAAATCAAAACTAAACCGTTTAATACTAAAAACTAAAACTATTTATAAATATTTTGTGTGTGTGTATGAGCTTAAGCAATCCACAACTAATCTATCCTTTATATTTTATTTTAAAACAAAAATCTTAAACTTACAAACTCTTGATTCAAGTCTTCTTGAAAATCTTCTTTGAAAACCTTCTTCTCCATCTCGACTTGGTCCAAACTTGATCTATGAATTAGACTCCTCTTTGAGTACTTAATGCGATCTTGAAGCGTGAGCTCTTGAACTAATACGTGCTAACTTTAAAACTTGATTTTGAATCTTTTATTGAAGCTGAACACCAACTAAGATCTTAATTGAATATCTAAAACTTAATAAATACAAGATCATTAGTACTATAACTACATGAGTTAATCATCATCAAAACTTGAGTGATGAGCCTTTGGGCCAACAAAAGGGGCACCATTCAATAGAGAAAGATTTTAGGCTAGGTTTTTACTCTAATTTAGTTTAGGATTTTATTTTTTTAATGTAAGTTCAGATATATTTATGTAATTTAGAGAAGAGAATAGTTTTGTGAGAGAATGAAGTGAAGCTTGTATTGAGAGACACGGTGTAAGTATTCTTCTTTTCTTCCATTTTTACTTGATTGATCTAAAGTTACATTCTTTATTCTTCATTTCTATTTTTCTTCTACTTTCCTCTAAGGTGCTTATAATCCTAATGAATTCAATTGGCTCGAAACTGCCTTACCCTTGCAAGTGCCATTGATGGCTTATGGTGATGGATAACCATTTCTAACTTAGTTTAAGCTTGCACTTTTATTTTGTAGTTTAGAATGGGAATGGGGAAGATCCTATTTGCTATGCTTTGATTGCCTTCAAGCCAAGGTAAATCTTTGCAACAGATTCAAGGTAAGCAAACTTCAAGGATGTAGGTAAGTATTTATTTTAGTTCTATAGGTTAGAAGCATATCACCAAAATACATCTCTCTTTATTCTTCTTGACTTTAACTTAGTTTTTATTTTTCTTTTCAAAACACCAACAATCACCATCTTCTCCACTCTTCTATTTTCTCCAAATTAACATGACTTTCTTTCTCTTTTTTTAAAGGATACAGAAGAACTTTTAACTAGTTTTGTAAACTTTAAAAGAAACTTACCTAACGCTTTTGTCGCAAGTCCCTCCTTGTGGATCACGACATGCACAGCCACTTGCTATCCGGGATACTTGAGAACCTTGCACTTTTATTATTCATTTCTAAAATTTTGTATTTTTCGTGCAGGTTTCATCTCAATCAGCCGACTTCTTGGTCTGAAATAAAAACAATTAAAACTGTAATTTTATGTAAAAATAAAATTCAAACTAAAATCAGATCTAATTATCTGTGATATTAAAATAACAATCCCAGCAACAAGCTAAAAACTTGATGAATTTACTGGCAAGTATACCAATCGTTTCAAGTAATATGTGATAAAATAGAGTATCGAACCCACAGGGATTGTATTCTACTACCACTATTAATTATCTCTAACTTTATTTGAAAATTTAGAAAATAAGTGAAATTGATTAAAAGAGTGTACTCTTTTGTGAGAAAGTTACTAGAGCTTTAAGACTTTGACATATCTACTTCAGATTTATTCTAATTAATTGTATTAAAAAATTTATCTAATTATTGCTAATAATCAAAGATCTTTTAACAATCTCTTCCGGTAATTGCTAAATTTTACTGTAGTTGCTAATAATCAAAGATCTTTTAACAATCTCTTCCGGTAATTGCTAAATTTTACTTTAGTTTAGAACCACAGTCTTCCAATCTAGTGAATTTACAATCCAATGGCATCATTAAGATCTATGATTTCTCTTTTAAAGATTACACTGTATACTTCGCATCATGGTCTCGACCTTAAATAGTGATCTCTATCCCTAGATGCTCTATTAGAATATCGCCTTCTGGTCTCAAATCTAATCATCTAAATAATTGTGGCCACCAATTATTAAAAATTAAACTTAGAATAGAAATTGTGCAATTATTAAATATGAACAACTAACAACTAATTAATTCATGAATAATCTTCAGTAGATAACCTATGCCTAAGCCCTAGATAGAAAAATTGGTTCATAATTAAAAAGTTAGAAAACGTGTTTTTAAAAGCAGAAGTATTAAATAACAATTAAATAAAGTAAAAGAAAGGAAAACCCAATTGAAGTTCCTTCTTCTTTCTCTGATTTTCTCATCTAAGAATCAGTAAGTTGTAAAAAAATCAAAACTTATTAAGAAGTAGTCTCCAAGTTTGGATCTCTAAAATTTCCTATTTAATACAAGAGTATGCAGGTCCTTATGTAGGCCTCAAAAGCCCTAAATAATTCAATAAGAATTCTAAAAATAAATACAAAGTCGTAAACAAATTTTGAAAAAATTACATAATCAACCGATATAGGTCGGCAGCGGATTAGCTGTATAATATGGCAGTTTCTATATAGGCCCAGAAACCCTAAATAATTGAATAAGAATTCTAAAAATAAATACAAAGTCGTAAACAAATTTTGAAAAAATTACATAATCAACCGACATAGGTCGGCAGCGGATTAGCTGTATAATATGGCAGTTTCGCTGTTGATTGCAATACAAGACCTATTTTGACTCAGAGAATAGCTGGCGCAAGCGTTTCACCTACATTGACTGGTCAACATCGGATCGCTATCAAGATGGCAGATTCACTGTCTTTCTTTTAAATTGTCCTCTGAAATTTCTTTGATCTTCTTCGCTTTATGCACTGATTCTTCTAGGCTCTCTGTATCCTAAAATTACACCTAGAGGGGGTGAATAGGTGTATAGCTAATCAAATAAAAATTTAAAACAATATAATATGAGATGATACAACTGATCACTCAAAATAAGACTTGAAGCCGAATTTTCTGTGAAGGGCTCTGAACTTCTCCTCGAGATTCCTCTAGATAAGAGTTAAGGTGCTCAATAGCTATCTTATTGAGATGAGTATTGATCGTCAAGAATGAATGAATGATAAACGAATAAATAGAGATAGTAAAGCAATCGAAAATAAAAGGATTTGTTTTGAGGTTCGAGCCACCGCTCTACGTCCCTGCCTTCACCACCGTGAAGGATTTCACTATCCACTATTAGATCTTCCACTAAGGGACCTTACAATAAGGAAAATAACCACTCAGAGTACACAACTCCCCGACTCAATCCTCTACACCAGAGACAGCATAAAGCAATTGAGATAACAAACTCTGGGTGATCAAAAGACCACAAACACTCTCTTTAAAACTCTCTTACAAAACCCTATAGAGTAAAAAATAAATAAATAAATTTGAAGCTCAAGGATGTAAGTGAGAGTTGAAATCAAAAAGAGAGATTTTAAGATTAGAAAACTCAATTAAAGATTCTGAAAATAAGAGCACAAAATAAAACTTGAAACTTTTTCTCTTTAAAAGCAAAATTAAATTTTCAATAGAATTTGTTATTGTGAATTATTCAATCCCAATGACCCTTTATATAGGTTTTAGAAAAAACAAATTTAGAATAGTTTTACCAAGTTTAAAAAGAAAAAATTGACCCTAAAATTCAAATAAACACTTTTTAAAAAATATGTTAAAAAATAGCTTTCAAAATCTACCCATTGTTGCCAATCTGGCAGAGTATCAGTCGACCGGCTGGTCGACCGGTCATTCAAAAAATATGACCGTTGGCTCTTGGTTAGCCATGTTTAACCGAGATCAAATGACTTACAGTTGGTCGACCATCGGTCGACCGCAATAAGGGACCGGTTGACCGGTCGGTCAACATGGAACGTGCACAACGTACACATACCAATTTTCAGAGGATCGGTCGATTGTGCGGTCGACCATTCTGGCCTGTAATAGGCACGGTCGACCGCCTGATTGACCGACCTAGGCCAAAAAACTAGGTGAAGCTATTTTAGAAGATACATAAGATTTTCAAATAATTTTTGTTTAAATTTTAGAAGACAGAAAACATGCATAGCCATGAGATACAAGTTCTAAACATAGATAGAATTTTTTAGAAAAAATGTGGAATAAGTATTAAAACCAAACATGTTAAAAACCATACTTTTAAAAACGTGCATTTCTTGTATGTGTATATCTTTGAGCCTCAAATCTATATTCTACTCTTTAACAAACTAGTTTCTTACAAGGTTTTAATCGAATATAGGAATCTTTAAGTGGGCCTCTCTGATAGTGACTCTTGATCGATATTGAGAGTTATATGTTATGATCCCGTCCTTGAGTACCCTTGAGCCATCACTCCTTCCTTTAGAGAAAGAAACCTGTTTGATCCTTTTGAACCCTAAAATGCACTCTTGAACTTGATTAATACCAAATAATTTATATGCTTTGTTATCATCAAAATACAAACGGGGGATTGTAACCTTTGGGCCAACAATCTCCCTCTTTTTGATGATGACAAAACATATGAGCTATTAAAAGAAAATCTTAGAAAAAGCTTTGTAAAAGCTCCCCCTCAAGTTAGGCTAGCTATCGAGTATAAGATATCAACAAGTTATATGATTAAGGCATAGTATAAGAGTATGATCAATAAATACTGAAATACCAATAAATACTCAAATACTAATACCAACAAATACCAATAAATACCTCTCACAAATACTTCTCCCCTTTTTGTCATGCATCAAAAAGGGTAAGCAGAAAGACAACAAAAAATTTGAAGGAAAACTCATGAATCAACAATACAAACATTTAGTTCTCCACAAATGAAAGAAAATCTGTTAAAATTAAGTGATTAGTAAAAATATCTGCCAGTTGAAAATCAGTTGAAACATAATCAATTTCTATATCACCTTTCTCATAGTGATCTCTAAAAAGTGATATCGAATTTCTATATGCTTTGTCTTACTATATTGATTTGTATTTTTAGTCATATGAACGTACTAGTATTATCACAAAATAACTTAATATGATCATAATGCAAATCATAGTCAAGGAGAGTATGTTTCATCCAAAGGACTTGTGCACAACAAGCCCCGGCCGCAACATACTCCGCCTCGGCGGTTGAGAGGGTTACAGAATTTTGTTTCTTGGAAGACCATGAAACAAGACAATTTTCTAAAAACTGACAAGTTTCACTTATACGCTTCCTATCCACTCTACAACCAGCATAGTCAGCATCCGAAAAACTCATCATAAAAAATTGTCCGGTCTTTGGATACCACAAGCCCATTCCAATAGTGCCCTTAAGATATCCAATAATACGTTTTACAGCAATCAGGTGTGACTCTTTAAGACAAGATTGGAATCTAGCGCATAAACTTATACTAAACATTATATCCGGCCTATTAGCTGTTAAATATAATAAACTACCAATCATGCTTCTATAAAGTTTAATGTCTACATTTATACCTTATTCATCCCTGTTAGCCATGGGAGTTTTGCTCATCTTTGCCCATTCAAGTCCAAATTTCTTGATGAGTTTCCTTATGTACTTGGCTTGATTTATAAAAATCGCATCACTCCTTTGCTTGATTTGGAGTCCGAGGAAGTAATTTAGCTCGCCCATCATAGACATCTCAAACTTATTCTTCATGCATGTTTCAAATCTTTGCAAAAATTTTCATTAGTAGATCCAAATATAATATCATCAATATAGATTTGAACAATTAGAATATAATATCTACGTGTTTTGTAAACAAAGTGATAACTATTTTACCTTCTACAAAACCGTTTGGAATAAGAAATGTTGAAAGTCTTTCATACCAAGCTCTAGAAGCTTATTTTAAACCATATAAAGCTTTGTCTAATTCGAAAACAAACCAGGATGTAGGATAGATACACTTCCTCTTCAATAAAACCATTTAAAAATGCGCTTTTACATCCATTTGAAAATTTTTGAAATCTTTATAAGAAGCAAAAGCAAGTGTAATGCGTATGGCTTCAAGCTGTGCTACGGGTGTAAAAGTTTTCTCAAAATCGATTCCTTTAATTTAGGTGTAACCTTGGGCCACTAACTAGCTTTATTCCTAACATCATTACCTGACTCATCCAACTTGTTCCTAAAAATCCATTTAGTATCAGTTGTTGGTCTATCACGAGGTCTAGGGATAAGATGCCAAGCTTGGTTGTGCTCAAATTGATTATATTCTTCTTGCATGGAAATAAACCAATATGAGTTGCTCTTGGCTTCGAGGATGTTCTTTGGTTCAATATGGGAAATAAAAGAAAAATGGCCACAAAAATCATGGAGTATGGGGCGAGTTAGTTACCCTCTTTGATACATCACCTATGATGAGTTCCTTGAGATGACTTGTTGCGAATCTCCTATCTTTTGAAAATGGTAGTGTTGGTGCCACTTCACCATCTAGAACTTCACCTTGTTCATCAAGTTTTGGTTTAACTTCTAGGATAGGTGAGTCCTTCAAGGTTACTTTCTTCATGTCTTCACCTAGAGAATCAATTTCTACAACATTCTTAAGAAAATCATTAGTTCTTCAAACTTAATATGCATAGATTCTTCAATTATCAAAGTAGATTTATTAAAGATTCTATAAGCCTTGCTAGTGTTAGAATAACTAACAAAAATGGCTTCAAAAGCTTTAGCATCAAATTTACTTAGGTTATCTTTGGTGTTTAAAACAAAATATTTGCATCCAAAAACTCTAAAGTAAGAAACATTAGGCTTTCACAAATAGTAAATTCAAAGAAAGTTTTGAACGTATTTTTACAAAAATAAATTCTATTTGATATGTAACATGAAGTGTTTACGGCCGCGGCCCATAAATATTGAGGGAATCCATATTCAATAATCATTATCCTAGCTATTTTTTGAAGAGTATGATTCTTCCTTTCAATGACTTCATTTTGTTGTGGAGTTTAAGGATAAGACAATTCATGCCTAATTCTATTTTCTTCACAATAAGTGATAAAAGATTGGTTAATGAATTCACCAACTCTATTACTTCTTATGCGTAAAATTGAAAAACCTTTTTCTTTTTCAACCCTTTTTGAAAAATATTAAAATGTGAAAAAGCTTGATCTTTATGTTCCAAAAAGAAAACCCATGTAAAACGAGAAAAATCGTCAACCAAAACAAAAACAAAACGGATTCTATTTAAACTTTTGTTTTTAGTAAGACCAAACAATTCTATGTGGATTAACTCTAATGAACTAGATGTCATGATATCCTTGATTGGTTTGAAAGAGGACTTGGTTTGTTTCCCAAGTTGGCATGCATCACAAATGAGGTTCTTTTAAACTTCAAATAACAAATACCCTTCACCGATTCTTTAGAGTTAATTCTAAATAGATGGTCAAAAGATACATGGCCTAATCTTTTATACCATAACTAAGAATCCTTATTGAAAGCATTTAGACATTTAGCATTGCAATTTAGATTTTACATATCAATAATATATACATTATTTTCATGAAATCTAGAAAGAATGCATGCATCGGTTTTAAAATCTAAAATATTGCAAGAAGAATCGTCAAAAATAACTTTAAAACCTCGATCACATAGTTGATTAATACTCAATAGGTTATGTTTGAGTTCATCAACTAAAACAACATTTTCAATTAATGGAGATAAACCAATTTTAATGTTACCGATACTGATAATGTTGCCCCTTGAGTCATCTCCGAAGGTGACAATGTCACCTTCTTGATGTCTTGACAGGGTTGCAAAATTATTGATGTCTCAAGTTATGTGTCTTGAGCAACCGCTATCAAAAAACTAACGCTCCCTATGTCTTGGAGCTTTGGTGTGTACCTACATCAAATAATGAAGTTGTTGATATTTGTATCCATATTTTCTTGGGTCCTATGACGTTAGTACTTCTAACCCAAATATGATTATTAGAAGTATTTATATGATCAAAATAAAATTTAGCTAAGTGACCCTTTCGGTCAAAATAAGTACATGTATAAATTCTACCATACATGAATGTATGATGAGCATGTGGCACATAAGCATGATTAGTGATTTAGAAGTGTGAACAAGTGTAGTATGAATGTCTTTCTGAAGAATTTTTCTTGGAAAATATGGCTTCTGATTTGGCTTTATCAAACTCACATTTCTTTAAAATATTTCCCAAAGTGTTGATTTTAGTTTTTAAAGTAGAAATTTTATTTTCATCAATTATACAAAATTTTACCTTACATGAAATCCTGTATGCATTAAAATCTCTTTATGTGGATAAAAGAGTGGAAGATTAATCATCTTTTTCATTAAAAGAGTGATAATTTTATTTTGAAGAACTTAATTTTTCTTTTTCTTTTCTAGATGTTTTTTTTCTCTAGAAAATCATAGTTATTTGAAAATTCTACAAATGCATCTTCTAATTCATCCATAGTTAAATTACAATCATAAAGGGATTTTCAAAAATTACCTTAGGTGTGTTGTCATTTACCATGAAACACACGTTTGCCGTGTCCATCTCCTCTTCCGATTCACTTTTTTTGAATCCCATGTAGCTTTGAGAGCTTTCTTTATGAATAGTTTCTTTGGGTTATTTAAAGAAGACGGCTTATTTTTGATATCCGGACATCCGGCAATGATATGTTTAGGTTTTCGACAATTGAAACAGATGATTTTTTTTTCTTCCATTCCTTGCCATTGTCTCCTATTGTTGATCTTTGCCTTCTTGTACATTCTTCTTACATTTCTTACAAGGAGGGAAAGATCTTCATCATCTTTTTCTTCTTCATCATCGTCGGAGATGGTGAAAGTATATTTGAAGGCAATTGTCTTCTTCTTTTGTGGTGTCATTTCTTCTCTAGCCTTCCTCTCCATCTCATAGGTCTTAGGGTTGCCGATAAGACTGATGAGCTCCATCTCTTCTTTGTCATTTAACTCCTTCAATGTAGTGACTTTGACTTTCCATGAGGGTGGAAGTGCACGAATGACCTTCCAAACTTTTTGATCATTGTCAATTGCATCACCTAAAGAAGAAAGACCATTAGTTATTTTAGTAAATTTTGTAATCAAATCATCAATGGACTTATTTTCATGCATAGTGAAGTTTTCATATTGGGAACGCAAGAGATCAATTTTAGCTCTCTGGACTTGTGATGTTCACTCATGAGTGACCACTAGGTGTGACCAAATATCGTAGGCGGACTTGCAGTGAATGACTCTAGCTATGTCATCATCATTCAAGGCTTAAAGCAATGCATAGTGTGCCTTTGCATTGACATCAAACTCCTTAGTGGCAATATCGGACCAAGTGTCCTCATCACCACTGGGTACACTAAAGGGTTTAGTCACCGCCTTTGCAACTCGGCTTCTTAAAGTTACAAAAATACGGTCATCTTAACCTTCCATATGGGAAAGTTAAAGCCACCAAACTTGAGAGGGGTCTTAATACATTCGGCCATTTTTACTAGTGGATGAGAAAGAGGATGTCAATGAAATGATTAGCAAGAAAGATCTCTCTAAGGTTGTTAAGCCAAAAACTAGAGACCAAAGCTCTTATACCAATTGAAATTACACCTAGAGGGGAGGTGAATAGGTGTATAGTTAATCAAATAAAAATTCAATACAATATAATATGAGATAATGCAACCGATCACTCAAAACAAGACTTGAAGCTGAATTCCCATGAAGGGCTCTGAACTTCTCGTGATTCTTCTAGATAAGAGTTGAGGTGCTCAATTGCTATCTTATAGAGATGAGTATTGATCATTAAGAATGAATAAATGATAAATGAATAAATAGATACAATACAGCAATCGCAAATAAAAAGATTTATTTTGAGGTTCAAGCTACCGCTCTACGTCCCTGCCTTCACCACTCTGAAGGATTTCACTATATACTATTAGATCTTCCACAAAGGGAACTTACAATAAGGAATTACAACCACTCGAAGTACACAACTTCCCAACTCAATCCTCTACACAAAACAATTTGAGATAACAAGTTCTGGGTGATCAAAAGACCACAAACACCCTCTTACAACTCTCTTACAAAACCCAGAGTAAAAAAAATAAACTTGAAGCTCAAGGATGTAAGTGAGAGTTGAAATCAGAAAGAGAGATTTTAAGATCAGAAAACTCAATTAAAATTTTTGAAAATATGAGCACAAAACGAAACTTGAAACATTTTCTTTTGAAAGAAAAACTAAATTTTTAATAGAATTTGTTGTTATGAATTATTCAATCCTAATAACCCTTTATATAGGCTTTAGAAAAAATAAATTTAGAATAGTTTACCAGATTTAAAAGGAAGAAATTGACCCTTAAAATTCAACTAAATACGTTTTAAAAAATATGTTAAAAAACAACTTTCAAAATCTACCCATTGCTGCTAATCTGGTAGGATCAGTTATTCAAAAAATATGACCGTTGGCTCTCAGCCGATCGGTCAGTCGACTATATTTAGCCGAGACCAAATGACTTACAGTCGGTCGACTGCCCGGTCGACCGCAATAGGGGACCGGTCGACTGGTCGGTCCACCGTGAACGTGAACAACGTCACACCCTAATTACCAGAGGATCGATCGACTGTGCGGTCGATCGTTCTGGCGTGTAATAGGCACGGCCGACCGCCCGGTCAACCAGTCTAGGCCAAAAAACTAGGTCAAGCTATTTTAGAAGATACAAAAAATTTTCAAATAATTTTTGTTTAGATTTGGAAGATAGAAACATGCATAGCCATGAGATACAAGTTCTGAACATAGATAGAAATTTTTAGAAAAATATGGAAGAAGTATCAAAACCAAACATGTTAAACACTATACTTTTGAAAATATGCATTTTTGTGTGTATGTATCTTTGAGCCTCAAATCGATATTTAGTCTTTAACAAACTAGTTTCTTACAAGGTTCTAATCAACTACAGGAATATTTAAGTAGGCTTCTCTGATAGTGACACTTGAGTGATATTGAGAGTTATGAGCTATAATCCCGTTCTTGAGTACCCTTGAGCCATCACTCCTTACTTTAGAGGAAGAAACCTGTTAGATTCTTTTAAACCCTGAAATACACTCTTGAGCTTGATTAGTACCTAATAACTTCATATGCTTTGTTATCATCAAAATATAAAATCAGGAATTGTAACCTTGGGGCCAATATATCCATCCAAGTCTTTCAAAAATTATACCTCTGTAATTCTTGTTTTTCATCATTTTTTCAATTTTTTCTCTTAAGTTGCTCTTTAACTCAAAATCTGCAAAAGTTAACAAATAAACTACCTATGCGCTATTAAAGTGGCAAAAACAGATATAAAAGGATATAAAATATACATACAAAATGTCATTCATTAACTCTTCCTCTTAGTATACCAACAACTCAGGTTGGGCGAGCTTAGTCCGACCTGAGTCACTATCTAATTGGTTAATCACTTAATGAAAGCTCTCAAGAGGGAAATAACTGATGCCCTTATCTGGATTGGAGAGTTTATCTACACCATAGATTTCATTGTTCTTGAGACCCAATCAGTGTCAAATCCTAGGCCTCAAACTCTCATCATCCTAGGGCACTCGTTCCTTGCTACTGCCAATGCAATCATCAATTATAGGAATGAATTCATGAGGTTAACCTTTGGAGACATAAATAAAAAAGTCAATATTTTCAACCTTAAAAAACAAGCCCATGGTGTGGACGATCAAACATTTGAGGTGAACCTCATTGAAAACCTAACAAGTGAGCACAGTGAGGAATTAGAACTAGAAGCCGAGTGTGAGTTCGAGTTGGAATCTGAGAATTTCAACCTTGATCAGATTGTCGATTCTACCGTGAATTGAGCATCAATCGCGAAATCTAGAGCCAACAAACTTCACTCCTCCCTCTACTGAGTCTTCCTCTTCCATAGAATTAAAAGCCTTACCCAAACATCTCAAATTTGTCTATCTAAGAGGAAAATAGACTCTTTCAGTCATCATCGCGTCCCATTTGACTGCAAGGCAAGAAGATAGCTTTATGTCAGTTCTTACAAAATATAGGAAAGCCATTGGTTGGACCATGACCGAATCAAGGGATTGAGTCCATCTATAGTTTAATTTCACATGCATCTCAATGAAGAAGTAACACCAAAGAAGGACCCACAGTGTAGGTTAAACACTATAATATAAGAGGGTGTCCGTACTTAAAATTTGAAACTCTAAAATAATGTGATCATTTATCCCATTATTGACAGCTAATGGGTCAGCCATGTCCACGCAGTTCCGAAGAAGTCTGGTATCACCGTGGTAGAGAACGAGAATAAAGAGTTAGAACAAACACGACTCCCCACCAAGATTCGAATTTGCATTGACTATCGAAAGTTAAATGATGCCACTTGTAAGGGCCACTTTCCTCTTTCATTTATCGATCAAATGCTTAAATGATTAGCTGACCATGAGTGCTACTATTTCTTTGATGGTTACTCGGGGAACAATTAGATTCCAATAGCTCCAGAAGACAAAGAAAAGACCATGTTCACCTGTCTATTTGGGACCTTTGCTTCTGAATGCCTTTTGCTTGCTCAATACCACGCAACGTTTCAACATTGCATGTTAAATTTATTCTCTGACATGGTAGAACAGTTTCTCGAAATCTTCATGGATAATTTTTTCATCTATGGAAATTCATTTGATCGGTGTCTTTACCATCTTGAACTTGTCCTCCAATGATGTGTTAAAAAGAACTTAACATTAAATTGAGAGAAATGTCTCTTCATGATACAACAACAACAGTAACTAAGCCATTTGTCCCAAGTATTTGGGGTAGGCTACATGAACTAAAAGAGAATTACGCCGGATCGGGCACATGGATCAGCTTTCTCCACTCATTCCTATCGAGCAATATGGCTTCACTAAGACCTTTAGCCTCTATATCTTATCATATTACCTCCGTCCTTGTTTTCTTCAGTCTCCCCTGCGCTCTTCTAACTTTCCCTAATTTGATACGCTCTACTCGCCAGACTGGCGCATCTGTAGGCTTACGTCACATATGATCAAACCATCGTAGGCGATTTTCTCTCATGTTCTCTTCTATAGCGGCTACGCCTATCTTAGTACGAATATCCTCATTTCTCACCTTACTCTCCTGGTGTTATCACGCATCCAATGAAGCATGCGCATCTCTGCTACACTCATCTTCTGGGCATGATATCTCTTATAGCCCAATATTCTGTGCCATATAACAAAGCTGGCCTAATAACAGTCCAAAAAAAGTTTTCCTTCAACCATAATGGAATATTACGATCATATAAAACTTTTGTTGCGCTTCTCCAATTCAACCAGCCATAGTGGAAATTACGATCATATACAACTTCTATGGTTGACATTACTATTGATCTCCCCATCCTTTTAGATAATAGAACCCAAGTACTTAAAATGACTACTCATCGGTATTTCTTGACCATCTAGTGTCACAGTATTATAATCTTGGATTCTTGATTTACTGAATTTACATTCCATATACTCTATTTTGATCCTATTAATCTAAAACCTTGAGATTCTAGTGTTTGCCTCTATTGTATTTATCCCAGTTCTTGTTCAATTGACTAGGACAATATCATCAGCAAATAGCATACACCACAGTATCTCTTTCTGAATAGCTCTAATAAGCTCATTCATCACTATGGCAAATAAGAATAGACTCAATGCAGATCCTTGATGCAATCCAATTGTAATAGAAAAATTACTTGTTATGCCTTCACAAGTTCTGATATTTGCCACAACTCTATCATACATGTCCCTGATTATGCCAATATATTTCATGGGGACTCTCTTTTTCATCAATGTCCACCATAATACCTCTCTTGCATTTTCTAAATCAATAAAGACTATATGCAAATTCTCTTCCTCTCTCAAAATCGCTCTATAAGTTGACGAAGCAAATGAATAGCCTCTGTAGTCGATCGCCCCAGCATAAACCCAAACTAGTTCTCTGATATTTTAAATTCTGCTTTAACCTGTATTCAATTACCCTTTCTCAAAGCTCATGGTATGACACATGAGTTTTATTTCATGATAGTTTGAACAACTCTGGATATCACCCTTGTTCTTAAAGAGAGTTACTAGAGTACTCTTTCTCTACTCATTTGGCATCTTTTTAATTATTCAGATCTTGTTAAAGAGGTTTGTCAGCCATCTCACGCCTACCTCTCCTAAGCATCTCCATACTTCAATAGGAATTCCATCTGGGCCAGCAGCTTTCCTTAACTTCTTCCTCTTCAAGGCCGCTTTAACTTTAGATTTGCTAATTCTGTGCATATAGTTACGGTTCATATCTTGACACTGAATAGTAAGGTCATCCAAATCTTGAGTAGAACTACCTTAAACAATTTGTCAAATACTCTCTCCATCTTTCTTTAATTTCTTCATCTCGAATTAAAACCTTCTGATCCTCATCTTTGACATACCTCACAATACATAAGTCTCTTGTCTTTCTCTCTTTATTTGAGCAATTCTATATATATCTTTTTAACCTCTTTGATGTTTAACTTCTCATATACTTCTTTGTACACTTTAGCTTCTGCATTCTGAATAGCTTTCTTAGCCTCCTTCTTGGCTAGTTTCTACTTCTCAAAATTTACTCTATCACAATTTTTATTCAAATCTCTATAAGAGTTTCATTTGATCTTAATGACAGCTTTTATCTCTTCATTCCACCATGTTGTATCCTTACATGGTGGAGCACTACCCCATAACTCACTAAGTATATCTTTAATTGCTCTTTTAAAGTATCTAGCAATTTTGTTCCATATTGTGTTCGGATCATCTTTGGCTTTCCAATCTGCTTCATGTACTATTCGATCTGCAAAAACCCGGTTATTCTTTTAGCCGCTATCATTTAATCATAGGATCTAACCGACGTTTAATCTTTCTAAATCTCATTCTAATCCGGGTATTTAAAGTTAAGAGTCTATGTTGGGTTACTGCATGATTATAGTTCATTTTTGCATCATCTTCCACCTCTATATTATGCATATTATCAATAAAAATTGGTTTTTTACTCCTTTTCTCTCTATTTTTGCAGGTCCATATTTTAATGGAGAAGAGGCCCACAAATCCATGTAAATATCAAGAATAAAAGGATTAATTAAAGGCCTAAAGAGAAGCCCAAAGGAATAGCCCAGTTTCTGGATTCATCCATGCGCCCAGTCAGCCTTCTAGAAGCGCCAACCTGGATAACAACCTGTAACAAACTAGCGACAGAAATCGCTGGCATTACGGCCTAGATTCTGCCGCGAAAACGAGGCTCTGGCCGCGTTTCCGCGGCAGGAATCTGGCCGTTGGGGCTGAGATTTGATCCGACGGTTCATATTTGGGAGCTGATTCTTCTGAGGCCTATAAATAGACCATCAGGGCCAGTATGAGAGACTGAGGAGAGACTAGGGGAAAGAACTTGTATTTTGAGAGGGAGTGTAGGGATTCTCTCTAGGTTTTTAGTTCTTGTGTATTCCTCTTCTTCCTCCTAGAGATTCTGTAAAGAGAGAAAAGAAAGTGTTTGAGAGCTTGTAAGCAAGGAGGTGACTTTTCAAAGCAAGGATTAATCAAGCTTTCTTCTCTTCTTTACGATTTCTAGTGCATTGCTTTACTTTCTTCTTACTTTACTTCATTTGCAATTCTACTTTTACCATGAATTGTTGCTTGCTTTCTCTTGTAATGGATAGCTAACTCTCTCTAACATGACTAGCTAACAACTAACATTGCTAACTTCTAACTCTTGGGTGATTGCTAATTTCTAACTTGCAATGTTAAGTCTCTTTTGATCTCCAATGAAAATGAGTTGTGTTCATTATTGGGAAATGCTTGTTAGACATCCATATGATTCATGTGAGCCTTATTTAGAGCCTTGTCTTTAGAACAAGTGCCTTGATGGAACATGGAGATGGATCACCTAAATTTGCTAATGGTTTGTAGAACACTTTTCTTAATTCAAGCTAGCTTGTATATGCCTTGAATGACTAATGAAACTTGTATCTTCTTCCTTAGCAACCCTTTGAGTGGAACTCCTTGATTCCACCACGAAATTCTATCTCAGGAGCCGATGAATCAATGAGGCTACAAGCTAAGACCGAGAAGAACACTCATCTTCCAAGTGGGACATACTTGACCTAACAAGCAAGTCATATCTCTTGCCAATGAATCCACATGAGGCATGCATCACCCATGAGCTTAGTAAGTTAGCAATTTAGTAAAGTTAGCTAGTCATGGCCTTTCTCATTCTAAAGTTTTCCAAAAGCTTCCTTCACTAGTTTTCTTTTCTAGCAAGATAACTTTCCAAAGTTCTTTTTCATTCTCTTTTACATCGGTTTTTCTTTCCATGCAACCAAATCACAAAAATTTCTTCTTTTACTTTTCCATGTTGTTTTTCTTTTGAACATAGAATAATCTTCGCTTTCTCTCTCTTTGATTCATAACCGCAAAGCTTTTATCGTGAGCTCTCCCTGAGGATCGACCCGTATAGCCTATGCTATTACGGTGATTTGGAAGGAGCATATTAAACATACATTTTCAGAGTTTTGAGCACTACAATCCAACAAGAAGGTTGACTCTAAAACCCTCTATCTCTAACTTGAGTAAACTCTTCTCCTTCTTGCAAACAAATTTTTGGCGCCGTTGCCGGGGAGAGCAACGGTTTTTGATTCAATTGAGAAACTAAACGAATCTTCTTCTCTGTTGCAGGTTACAGGTTGAAGAAACAGGAATCTAAGCATTGCAGTAACATATAAGTGGCCTTGGGCCTCTGCTCCAGAAAGCAGAGACCAAGTGCTCTCGGATTTGCCGCGAAATCTCGGCCAAAGCCGCGGATCCGCGGCAATGATGAGTTGACTACTGACAGTTTTCTGCAGGGTTGCTTGCTTTGCAAAAATATAGCTGCTGCAATTCTAAATTCTTGTATGCTTTCACCATATTCCTGCTAATAAAATCAACAGTAAAACATTTGTTGTTAAAGTTAAAAATTGATTAGACGTTTGCATTCTAGGAACGTGTCTTTTCAATTCCTTTACTTTACTGTTGAAGAGTGCTGGAGCAAGGTACGTACGCACTGCATATCGTATAGGACTCACCTCTTGGTTGATTTATATCGCTTTAAGTGAACCTTGTTTGCATAAACTGTACACTTGCACAAAATTGACTTTAAGGGCATCACCCAATAAAAAAGATAAGGTGGGGGATTTCATCACCCTTTCCTTAGCCCAAAAACCACCATCCCAGCACTCACAATCCCAAGCTTCTAATAAAAACTGATAGACGTTGGCCCTAGGGACATTCGGACTCAGTAGGAGATTGGCTGAGGTTGGAAGTTAATTTTGATTCATACTCCGGTGAAATCAGTGTCTAAGGCAGGGGATTAAGAGGTTAAGCCTCGAAGATACCGTGGTTTGGCGTAATTAAGGCCCGTTGCTTACGCACGGATACCTCCCACCGTATTTTGCCCCTACCTGGCTGATTAGCTGTGGTCTGATTCAAGCAACAACCTTCTTTAGTTTATCGAACAGTTAGGAGTCGTCTAGGTCCAGGAAGCCTAGATAGCTTGTGATTGATTTTTCTTTTATTGTTTGTTATTTTCATTTTTTTCGTTTGTGTGATCGGTGCACGTTGTTTGTGATTGTGTATGCGAGAGTGGTATCGGGATCCAAATTCTGCTAGGCTAGTGAGAATTTCTACACTTGCACAAACACCACCACTAGACACAATCACAATCATGGAAAACCACACTTCGTTGCAAGACAAGTTCTACCCGATTCGCACATCACTTCCATCATGCATTCTTCTCCCCACAACCAATGGAAATCAATTTGAGCTGAAGCCACAATTCATAAATACACTTCCCCGATTTCATGGCTTAGAATCTGAGGATGCGTATTTCTTCATTCGAGAGTTTGAAGAAGTATGCGTAATGATGAGGATTTCCCAATTGACCGAGGACGCTGTTAGATTAAGGTTCATACCTTTTGCGCTAAAAGACATCGCTAAGAAATGGCTTTACAATCTTCCCGCCAGTTCGATTTCTTCATGGGATGATTTTGTAAAAGTCTTTCTTAAGAAATTTTATCCCATTCACAAGACAGCCCTCATGAGGAAAAACATCATGCAATTCAAGTAGGAAACCAATGAACCATTCTAGAAGTATTTCGAACGCTTCAAAGACCTTCTAGCCCTTTGTCCTCATCACGGCATAGAGAAATGGCGTCAATGCCAAATTATCTATGATGGACTTGATTACCAAACGAAAACACTCCTTGAAACCATGTGCCAAGGAGAATTTTTAGAGAAAAATGAAGACCAGGGTGGGATCTCTTGAAGCCTTAGCCGAAAAAACGATTCAGTGGGAGTCATATCCTGAGAAACCTACTCCCACCACTTTCAGAACCGATATGCATTCCATAGAGTCCTCTATAGCTGCCGAAGCTAAGATAACACAACTAATGAAGAGGATAGAACTGCTTGAGTCTAGGGAATCTTCTGCTGTAAACCAGGTCAACCATCACCTGTGGCTAGTCCATCACCTATGGTCAATCCGGGTTGTACCTATTGCCATGATCTCAATCATCTGTTTGAGGAGTGTCCTGTATATCAATCTCAAATATATCAGGAGAGTACGAATGCCGCATACACCAGACCCAATTACAATCCTTACTCCAAAACATACAATCCGGGATGGCGAAACCATCCAAAGTTTTCTTGGAGTCAGTCTGGTCCTGAGCAGCCGAGGCAACCATTTCCCAACAATATCCTGCTCAGTCTCATCCACCAAATTACCACAAGAACCCACCTAATGTCCATTCATACCAGAGTCCACCAAGATTCCAGTCATATCAAAATCCAACACCTTACCCAACAAACTTTCAGCCCCCGTATCAGCATCATCCACCACAAAATCCTTCAGACAAGAGAATTTCTGATTTGGAGAAAATGATAGAGACCTTATCCAAGACCCAAGCTTCAATGATGAACAATCAGCAGCAGGACATGAACAAATTGCAAATCCAGATAGGGCAATTGGCTAACTCTCTGAATGAACGACAAAAAGGAATGCTACCTAGCCAACCAGTGCCCAATCCAAAAACTCACTTCCCCCTGCACGAAGTTGAAGACTTGGGTCCCAGTCAATGCAACACTGTCCATATCCTTAGATCTGGAAAGCATGTAGATAACAAGGTTTCAAATCAATCCACCAAATCTGTGTCAAAGCCAACACCTTCTGTTCCAATCCAACCCATTCAAGACAATCCTTCTTCAATCACACAACCATCCACTTCCCAGTCCAAAGGAAAAGAAAAGATTGATGAGCAAACATACAAGCCTGTTGTACCATTCCCAAATAGGCTCCAAATCAAAAGATGAATGCTCACATGGAGAAGATAAGAGAGATGTTCAACCAAGTCCATATCAATGTCCCTCTCCTTGATGCCATACAACAAGTTCCATCATACGCCAAATTTTTAAAAGAAATGTGCACCAAGAAGAGAAATGCAAATGTCCCTAAAAAAGTCTTCCTAGCTTCAAACATTAGTGAGCTGCTCACTGGTCCTATCCCTGTGAAATACAAGGACCCAGGGAGCCCAACCATTTCTTGCATGATAGGACAGACTACCATCAATAGGGCTTTGCTTGACTTGGGCGCCAGCATAAATCTTCTCCCCTTTTCTGTGTATCAGTAATTAGGGTTAGACAACCTTCGTCCGACCCAAATGACGATACAATTGGCTGATCGCTCTGTAAAGATTCCCAAGGGGGAGATTACAGATGTTTTAATACGGGTCGGGGAATTCATTTACCCCGTAGACTTCATTGTTCTTGAGACACAACCCGTACAAAATCACAGAGCACAGACACCTGTCATTCTCGGACGTCCTTTCTTAGCCACCGCAAATGCGATCATCAACTGTAGAAATGGCTCAATGCGTCTAACCTTCGAAGATATGACAAAAGAGGTGAATGTTTTCCATCTGGGAAAACAACCTAGGGATTTGGACAATGATTCTTTCGAAGTGAACTTGATAGAAGGTTAACAAGTGAACATGATGAGGAGGTTGAGTATGAGTCTGAAGAGGAATTTGAGTTGGAGTCTGATGACTTCAACCTTGATCAGATTGTTGAATCAACTGTTGAATGGGCCACTAATTCCACCCCTATTCTTCCTTTGCACCAAGAACAACCAGTGATAGATCCTGTCCCTTCTTCTGAACTTAAGGTCCTTCCCGACCATCTCAAGTACAAGTACTTGGATGAGAAGGAAGCCTTTCCTGTAATCATTGCATCCAATCTCACGGAACAACAAGAAGAGGATCTTCTTTCTGTGTTAAGAGAAAATCGGGAAGCCATTGGTTGGACCATGGCTGACATCAAGGGATTAGTCCTTCCATAGTTCAACACCGGATTCATTTGACGGAAGATGCCAAACCAAAATGAGACCCACAGCGTAGACTAAACCCAATCATGCAGGAAGCCGTTAGAGCTGAGATCTTGAAACTATTAGACAATGGGATTATCTATCCCATATCCGATAGTCAGTGGGTAAGTCCAGTTCACGTTGTGCCCAAGAAAGCAGGATTTACTGTGGTAGAAAATGAGAAGAAAGAATTGGTACAAACACGTCTTCCAATGAATATTCGAGTTTGTATCGATTACCGAAAGTTGAACACTGCCACACGTAAAGACCACTTTCCTCTTCCGTTCATTGACCAAATGCTCGAGAGATTAGCGGGACATAAGTACTACTGTTTCCTGGATGGATATTCAGGATATAATCAAATCCCGATCGCTCCCGAGGACCAAGACAAAACAACCTTCACCTGTCCTTTTGGAACATTTGCGTACCGAAGGATGCCCTTCGTCCTATGCAATGCTCCCGCAACGTTTCAACGTTGCATGCTGAGCCTTTTTCAGACATGGTGGAGAAATTTCTGGAGATCTTCATGGATGATTTTTCGATCTACGGTGATTCCTTTGAACAATGCTTGTACCATTTGAAGCTGGTTTTACAACGCTGTATGGAGAAAAACTTGACACTTAACTGGGAAAAGTGTCACTTTATGGTCAAGCAAGGAATCGTTCTTGGGCACAAAGTTTCACATATAAGAATTGAGGTGGACAAGTCTAAAGTGGAAGTCATAACAATGCTCCTGAACCAACATGCTTAAAAGACATTCGATCATTTTTAGGGCACGCCGACTTCTATAGACGATTCATTCAAGGGTTTAGCAAAACTGCTAGACCTTTGACAAATCTCTTAGGAAAGGATGTACCCTTTAAATTCGATGAAGAAAGTGTAGACTTGTCTCAGCACCTATCATTTCTGCACCTGATTGGACCAAGCCTTTTGAGATTATGTGTGATGCCTCGGACTTTGCTATCGGCGCTGTTTTAGGGCAGCGTATTGATACTAGGCAACACGTAATTTATTATGCTAGCAGAACGCTGAATGAAGCCCAACTCAATTATACAACTACTGAAAAGGAATTTTCAGCTATTGTCTTTGCGTTGGAAAATTTTCGCCAATATCTGCTAGGGTCCAGGACGATTATTTTCACCGATCACTCTGCCCTAAAGTATTTAATGCAAAAGAAGGATGCTAAGGCAAGACTTATTCGATGGATACTTCTTTTGCAAGAGTTTGATCTGGAGATTAAGGATAAAAAGGGCGTTGAGAATGTGGTAGCTGACCACTTGTCTAGAATCCCAAATGCACCAAAGGAGAGAATACCAATTAATGACGATTTCCCTGACGAACACATTTTTGTGATGTGTGGAGAGCCTTGGTATGCTGACATAGCGAATTACCTTGCTACCAGGCAAATACCTTCTCATTGGTCAGGCCAGGACAAACACCGTTTCATGAGTCAAATGCGGTTCTTCTTTTGGGATGAACCGTATTTATTCAAATATTGTCCTGACCAGATAATACGAAGGTGCCTTCCTGAGGATGAACATCAGAGTGTTTTGACATTTTGTCACAAACTAGCTTGCGGTGGACATTTTGGTCCACGAAAAACTGCTGAGAAAGTACTTCAAAGTGGATTCTACTGGCCCACTCTCTTTAAGGATGCATACACTTTCTGCAAGCTATGTGATAAGTGTCAAATGACGGGTCGAATCACACGGAAAGACATGATGCCCCTTACACCCATCTTAGAGGTCGAAATTTTTGACCTCTGGGGCATCGACTTTATGGGACCCTTTCCTCTGTCCTATGGCAACCAATACATTTTGGTAGCCGTAGATTATGTTTCGAAATGGGCTGAAGCAATTCCAACAAGGACAAATGACAACCAAGTTGTCATCAAGTTTTTACGAGAAAATATCATCTCTCGCTACAGAGTCCCCCGTGCGATAATAAGTGACAATGGGAGTCATTTCTGCAATCGGGCTTTTGAAGCCCTGATGCGCAAATACTCTATTTCCCACAAATTGTCCACGGCATACCATCCTCAAACCAACGGACAAGTAGAAGTCACGAATAGACAAATAAAACTTATTTTGGAGAAAACTGTTGGACAGAACCGTAAAGACTGGTCCATCAAACTCACTGATGCCTTATGGGCATACAGGACCGCTTACAAGACTGTCCTCGGTATGTCTCCATATCGAGTTGTATTTGGAAAACCTTGTCACTTGCTTGTGGAGTTAGAACACCGAGCTATGTGGGCTATAAAGCAGCTGAATTTGGATTTGGATAAAGCCGGTGCCTTGAGGAAGTTGCAAATATCTGAGCTAGAAGAGCTACGAAATGAGGCATACGACAATGCTCGGATCACAAAACACAGAACCAAGCTCTTTCATGATAGATCCATTCACCGGAAATTTTTTGTCTCAGGACAAAAGGTTCTGTTATACAACTCACGACTCCACCTTTTTCCTGGTAAATTGAGAATCAGGTGGTCAGGACCATACATTGTGCAAACAGTCTTCTCACACGGTGCTATTGAGATTCTTGATCTGAATAATGGCAATAAATTCACTGTGAACGGTCAACGTTTGAAGCCATTCCTTACCACTGAATTCGTGTCACAAGAAGTTCATGAATTGGGTCTTTGCGACCCAGTTTATATGTGACCATTCCATCTGTACAGTCGCCCGGATTTCCCTGTATATCATTTTTGGGACACCCTTTTGTAAATAAATATAAAAAAAATAATAAAAAAATAAAAAATTAAAAAAATTAAAAAAATTAAAAAACAATAAAAACATAAAAATTCCAAAGATTTTGGACTTAAGTGCTAACTTGCACCAAGAGTCCACTTTCCCCCAACTTCTTTCCCATATGATCCTAGGGTTGTAAATACCACTTTTTCACCTAGAGTCAAATTGGGATTCCCAATTTTTTCACTTCTATATATATATCCTAGTTACCCTACCTTTCTCCCTCAGAACGCAAATCGCCTCCCAGACCTGAACCCACCCTCTCAAGCGCCGCCCTCGTTCTTTTTTCCTTCCTCAGAAACCTCCTTACTGCCGCGTTCCCGCGACCCAGGCCGCAGATCAGCGGCTGTCCTGAACCCTCTGGAGCGCCGCCAAATTTTCTACCGATCGATTTCTTGCGCTGGTTCCAGATCTGGTGGCCGATCACCAGAATTCTTCCACCTGTGCCCTCTGCAAACCCGTTTTGTTCCCCCCACGTATTCCGGGGGTGGTTCGAATCTCAATCTCTCAATTTACTGTTCTAGATTTCAATTGTTAAGCATGGCACCTATTATTTTTTCTGAGAAAGATTTTGGGAAAATATTGTGTGATCCGAACGGGTATGGCCATATGTTCATAGATCGTATTAGGGCTTGGATCGGTATACGTTAGTGTACGATAACTCTGAGAACGATGCATTTTATTGTCCCGAATTGGTGACATTGTTCTACACTAATATTGACCATGCATCTATTGACACACACACTTACCAATTTACCATGCACATGCCCCTAGGCGACTTGTTCATCACTCTTCCTCTTCTTGAGGAACACACACATGTTCCCATTCACCTACAGCATAGCGATCCCCTCCCACTAATCGATTATATGACACTCATGGGGGCTCGCTGCACTGAGCAGGACCGCGGGCTAAAGGCCAGCACTACCTTTAGGAACGTACACTGCGATGGACGCTGGATCTAACGTAACATTTTAGGACTGAACCACACAACTTCCTTCAATCGCCCAGTGTTGCAAATAATTCATGATTTGATGACCCGACAACACACAGTCTGCTTAAACAAGGTCATCTTCTACGCAATCATAGCCAACTCTTCTCGCACCCGTGGTGCCAAACACTCTCACCCTATTTTGATTATGCGTCTGTGTAGGACTTTCCTACCGGACGCCGTATTTGATTCCTTTGACCGAGTGTTTGTGGCACCAGAGAGACCCACTAGTTCATATAATAGTTGTTTGCATGTGGTCTGGACACCTAGTGCCCAGCCCGAGACTGTACCTGTGGCGTCCTCTTCGGAGGAGAGTTTAGACGAGAGAGATGATCCTGCATTTTGGCAGCAGGACCCCCCAACAGACTCACGTGCCTTCATGTCCACCATCTGGCGTGGCATGAAGAAGATCTTTCGGGGGCAGGTTCGTCTGAGGAAGAAAGTAGAGGAGCAATCCTATAGGTTGGACAGTATAGAGGCTGATCTGAGACGTTCGCAGTCGGCTGGACCGAGCACCACTGCTGGTCCAAAATGACGACGGGAGTGATCATTATCCTTTACCTATTTTCATGCATATTCTTATCTTGCATACATTGAGGACAATGCATGAGATAGGTATGGGGGGGTAGATTCTAACCTAGGATCTTTATCTTTCTTTTTAGGATTTTTCTCTTTCTTTTTAGGATTTTTAGATTTTACCTTTCTTTGTAGATTTGCTATTTTCTTTTAGATTTTACTTTTTTTTTAGAAAAAGAAAAAAAAAGAAATTTTTGATCCATGTTTAAAGAATCAAGCTTGACTTTAGGAATTAAGGAATCTTTTAACTAAGATTTCTAATTATAAGTCGAAAAGAGGAGTTTTGTTGGATTTTTAGGTTAAGTAATAAAGGATAAGAAAGATTACTGGATTTTAATTCTTTCTTTAGGATATATACATTAAACATATTGAAGGATTAATCAAAGACTTTGTGACTTTATTTACATATATATATATAATAAAAAAATATATATAGAAAAAAAAAGAAAAAAATATGTATATAAATAACTAAATAAATAACTTAGCCACTAAATAAGCTGGTTAGCTGTGCCTCAAGAAGTATGGCAAGTCACGCCTAAAGGTGATTAAGTCCTTATTATTCATGGCCTAGTTTACTTGAGTCATCGAACCTGAGGGATGTTTTCTCATCTGGTGCCCTAAGACCGACTGGTTTGGGAGTCATCGGTAAGAGGCTCGCTACAAGGGTAAATTAGAAAGCCTAAGGAATGCTAAGGAAATGTAAATAAATAAATATTGTATATATATAAAAATAAAATAAAAAAAGTATGTTATAGGTATTAGTAAATAAATAAACTTAGTCTAAGAAAGATCCTTCATATTTATAGATGTATATATACTAGGATTGATGCAAAATCTAGTTTTTGATCTTTTCCTTAAAAACTTAACCTAAATTAAAAACAAAACTCTAAATAGACGCTTATAAGAGGAATGACAAGTTTAGGGTAACCTGAAACCTATAACTCAAGTAAGAATCTTGAAAACATGGATCAAAATTTTCACTAACACTTTTATTTTTCTTTATGGATTTTGTGGGTGCAATCCGCTGAAAACCCTCAGGAGACAACACTCCTCCTCTAGGGTAACCTAGAGGTTTAACGGCTTATTGCACGTGCTCAGTGCAATCGTGTCACCTACGAAAGTGGCGTAATAATCTAGTTAAGATTTTTCTTTCTTTCTTTCTTTTTTGCTCGGGGACGAGCAAAAGCTAGGTATGGGGGTGTGATTTCATTTTTGCATCATCTTCCACCTCTATATTATGCATATTATCAATAAAAATTGGTTTTTTACTCCTTTTCTCTCTATTTTTGTAGGTCCATATTTTAATGGAGAAGAGGCCCACAAATCCATGTAAATATCAAGAATAAAAGGATTAATTAAAGGCCTAAAGAGAAGCCCAAAGGAATAGGCCAGTTTCTGGATTCATCCATGCGCCCAGTCAGCCTTCTAGAAGCGCCAACCTGGATAACAACCTGTAACAAACCAGCGACAGAAATCGCTGGCATAACAGCCTAGATTCTGCTGCGAAAACGCGGCTCTGGCCGCGTTTCTGCGGCAGGAATCTGGCCGTTGGGGCTGAGATTTGATCCGACGGTTCAGATTCGGGAGCTGATTCTTCTGAGGCCTATAAATAGACCATCAGGGCCAGTATGAGAGACTGAGGAGAGACTAGGGGAAAGAACTTGTATTTTGAGAGGGAGTGTAGGGATTCTCTCTAGGATTTTAGTTCTTGTGTATTCCTCTTCTTCCTCCTAGAGATTCTGTAAAAGAGAGAAAAAAAAGTGTTTGAGAGCTTGTAAGCAAGGAGGTGACATCTTTTCAAAGCAAGGATTAATCAAGCTTTCGTCTCTTCTTTACGATTTCTAGTGCATTGCTTTACTTTCTTCTTGCTTTACTTCATTTGCACTTCTACTTTTACCATGAATTGTTGCTTGCTTTCTCTTGTAATGGATAGCTAACTCTCTAACATGACTAGCTAACAACTAACATTGCTAACTTCTAACTCTTGGGTGATTGCTAATTTCTAACTTGCAATGTTAAGTCTCTTTTGATCTCCAATGAAAATGAGTTGTGTTCATTATTGGGAAATGCTTGTTAGACATCCATATGATTCATGTGAGCCTCATTTAGAGCCTTGTCTTTAGAACAAGTGCCTTGATGGAACATGGAGATGGATCACCTAAATTTGCTAATGGTTTGTAGAACACTTTTCTTAATTCAAGCTAGCTTGTATATGCCTTGAATGACTAATGAAACTTGTATCTTCTTCCTTAGCAACCCTTTAAGTGGCACTCCTTGATTCCACCACGAAATTCTATCTCGGGAGCCGATGAATCAATGAGGCTACAAGCTAAGACCGAGAAGAACACTCATCTTCCAAGTGGGACATACTTGACCTAACAAGCAAGTCATATCTCTTGCCAATGAATCCACATGAGGCATGCATCACCCATGAGCTTAGTAAGTTAGCAATTTAGTAAAGTTAGCTAGTCATGGCCTTTCTCATTCTAAAGTTTTCCAAAAGCTTCCTTCACTAGTTTTCTTTTCTAGCAAGATAACTTTCCAAAGTTCTTTTTCATTCTCTTTTACATCGGTTTTTCTTTCCATGCAACCAAATCACAAAAATTTCTTCTTTTACTTTTCCATGTTGTTTTTCTTTGAACATAGAAGAATCTTCGCTTTCTCTCTCTTTGATTCATAACCGCAAAGCTTTTATCGTGAGCTCTCCCTGAGGATCGACCCGTATAGCCTATGCTATTACGGTGATTTGGAAGGAGCATATTAAACATACATTTTCGGAGTTTGGAGCACTACAATCCAACAAGAAGGTTGACTCTAAAACCCTCTATCTCTGACTTGAGTAAACTCTTCTCCTTCTTGCAAACACTACACTCTCACCCAGTGCTACCCTACAATCCATTTAACAACACTATCTACTTTCCTAGTTTAAAAAAATCTATTATGGCTCACACTTGATTCACTTTTAAAAGTGATCAAGTGAGACTCTCTCTTCCTAAATCATGTATTCACTATGATCAAATCATAGGACAAAGCAAAATCTAGAATCGAGTTACCTAGTTTATTTCTTTCTCCAAAACCAATCCCCCATGTACACTATCAAACCGATAACGATTAGTTCCTATATGCTCATTGAGGTCACCGCCTATAAAAAGCTTTTCTCTAATGGGTATGCCTTGCACTATCTCATCTAAATCCTCCCAAAATTGATGCTTACTAGACTCATCAAGTCCTACTTATGGTGCATTAACACTAATAACATTAAAAATCTCCCTACCTAAAATAAGTTTAACTAGTAAAATTCTATCACCTTTTCTCCTAACCTCCACTATATTTTCAAGCAAAATTTATCTATGATCACACCCACCCCATTACAATTTCTATGTCTACCAGTATACCAAAGTTTATAACCCCAAGGCTCTATAATTCTATCTTTTTCACCTACTCACTTAGTTCCTACACACACAAAATACAAACATTCCGTCTAGCCACAACATCAACTAACTCTGCTAATCTATCTACCTGTAAAAGAACCTATGTTCCATGATGCTAACCTAATCTTATATTCATGAGATAACTTTTTACCTTTACCCGCTCATAAATTGTGGGAACCCTTACTCATTGGACACCACATCCGGGCGCCGATGTGGCGCGTCATTTCTGGATGATAACCTAGCAACCCTTACCTACTTTTCATTACACGTGGGCTCCAATGCAACACGTCGCTCAGTAGGAACGCCCCAATGAAATTTAGTTCTGGTTCATGTTCATAGTATGTGACAATATTTTACGTTGGCTGTCACATGCTTACCACAACCCTTCTCCTTTATCCTGGCTTGGGACAGGCAGTGAACGGTGCACTGGCGGAGTTAGAAATGTCACTTTATGATAAAATATGAAATTATCTTGTGACATGGAATCTCTAGGAAAGGGATTGTATGGATAAGGAGAAGATATCATAGCTAAGCTTCCTATGACTAAATGTGTGAAAGATATCCGATCTTTCTTTAGACATGTCGGCTTCTATCATAGGTTGCAAGATTGCTAGACCCTTACCAACCTCTTTGCTAAGGACCGCCCTTCACTTTTGATAATGGATGTCGTATTTCTTGAGAAAAGCTTAAGAAAGAACTAATCTATGCACTAATCATTTCTGTCCTTATTGATCAAAATCGTTCAAGATTATGTGCGATACTTCAGATTTTGTCATTGGTGCTGTCTTAGAACAGTGCATTGATAACAAGTAGCATGTGATTTACTATTAAAGTAGGACTCAAATGATGCCCAATTGAACTACACTACAACCGAGAAAGAATTTTTGGCTGTATTGTTTGCTTTAGAGAAATTTCGACTATACCTACTTGGGTCAAAAACTACCATCTTCTCCTATCATCTGCATTCAAATACCTCATGCTTAAGAAGGATGATGAAGCCTGACTCATTTGTTGGATCCTTCTTCTTCACGAATTTGATCTCAAGATTCGAAACAAAATGGGCATAGAAAACTTTGTCACTGACCATCTCTCTAGAATCCACAATATCCTTTCCAATAAATTGCCAATCAATGGCAATTTTCCCGATAAACAACTCTTAGTTGCCTTTAGAGAACTGTGGTTTACCGACATATATTTAGTCATAAATAAAAAATCATCTCATAAGACGAAATAAGATGTCTAACGGTTCTTATCTCAAGTCCAATATTTTTTTTTGGGAGGAACTATATTTTTTTAAATATTGTTTTAACTGAATCATTAGGAGATGTATCCCTGACGAAGAAGTCAAGAGTGTTCCTTACTTCTGTAATGAGCTTGAATGTAGTGGATACTTTGGTCCCCGCAAGACTGATGAAAAATTGTTACAGAGTGGATTTATTGGCCTACTTTGTTCAAATATGCTTTTGAGTTATGCAGGACATGCCTAAGATGTCAAATGATAGGTAGGATCTCAAAATGTAAACAATGTCCCTCAACCTAATTCTAAAAATAGAATCTTTTGATGTTTGAGGCATTAACTTTATAGGTTCTTTTCCTAGTTCATTTGAGAACCAATACATCTTGATTACTGTAAACTATGTGTCTAAGTGGTTTGAAGCCATTCCTAGCAAAATGAATGACAATAAAATTGTTGTCAAGTTCTTGAAAGGTAATATTTTCTCATGCTTCGGAACCCCTCGTGCTATATTCAACGATAATGGCACTCATTTCTGCAAGAGATCTTTGAAGGTCTTATGTGAAAATATGCCATCACACACAAGTTACCTACACCATATCATCCTCAAATCAATGCACAGTTAGAGGTCTCCAATAGACAATTCAAACTTATCTTATAAAAGATTATGAGTCAAAACCGGAAAGATTGGTGTACAAAACTGGTAGATACCTTATGGGCTTACAGGACCGCTTTCAAAATGATTTTGGGATGTCTCCTTATAGGTTAGCCTTTGAAACGGCTTGCCACTGTTGAACTTTAGTGCTGAGTTTTATGGGCAATTAAGCAATTGAACTTTGATCTAGATAAGGTCGCTGAACTTCAAAAACTGCAAATTTTTGAACTTGAGAAATTGAGAAACGAAGCATATGAACATGTGAGGATAATAAAAAATAGGGTCAAGATCTTTTACGATAAATTTATCATAAGAAAACTTTTATCTCCGGACAAAAAGTCTTACTCTATAACTCTAGGCTTCACCTTTTTTCAGAAAAGTTAAAATCGAGATAAACATGGCCATTCATAGTAAGAACTGTGTTTCCACACGGTATAGTGGAGATCTACGACCCTAAGAATGTGAATTAATTCAAGGTTAATGGTTAAAACCTTAAACCGATGCAGAACAGTGAGACGACAGTAGGTCTGTTTGACCAAATGAATTAGTAACATCACCTCTTCTACATTTTATTTTCATAAATTTATGCATTTCATTCATATACTGGGGATAATGCATGAGATAGGTGTGGGGAGGATTTAACATGATAAAAAAATTCTTTTCGAAGTGGGAAACATTATTTTTTTAATTTTTTTAGAAAATTAAGATAATCTTAAGAATTAAAAGATTCATAATCAGGATTTCTGAATACTTACTTAAAATAATATTACTTGCTTGATTCTAGGTTTAAGAAGAAAAATTGAAAAAGTAATTTAGTCTTGATTTTTACCTTGATGAAATATGCACGTTACACATTGACATACGTACTCTTGTGCCTTATAAAAAAAGAAAAAAATTATATATATTAAAAATCTTCTGATTAAGCTGGGTAGTTATGCCTTATAAGGCATAAGTATTCACGCCTAAAAGTGGTTCATATAATTAATAAAACTCTTAGTTCTGTAGCCTTATTTGCTTGAGTCCTCAAGTCCTAGGGTGCTTTCTCACCTGGTACCTAAGACCATCGAGTTTGAGAATTACCAGCTAAAGGCTCGTTACATGAGTGAATTAGAATGTCTAATAAAACTAAGGGCTAAATATTATCATAATATGTATAATAAGACGTAAGAGTTAGAGTCGAAGAATCCTGAGAAAAATTTCACGATCACAAGGTTCATAAGTTTTAGGGTTAAATAATACATTAAATGAGAAATATAATTTGAATCTTTACCTTCAATGATTAAGAGTTTTTCATCAAGAATTAGTTTGAAATGACTAATTTGATTAGCTTATGACTTATAGATCACTTAATTTTTGCAATAGTTTTTTCAAAATATTTTTCTCTCTTTTAAAATAAATTTTCAAAAAAACTAATATTTTTTATTTTTGAATTTTGTAGGTGTAATCCACTGAAAACTCTCAGGAGACTATAACTCCTCTTCTAGAAAAAACCTAGCGGTTTACAGTTTGTTGTACGTGCTCAGTACAGTCGGTGACATACGAAAGTGACTCAATAATCTCTTAATCTTTTGATTTTGCTTGAGGACGAGCAAAAGATAGTGTGGAGGTGTGATTATTAACATATACTACATATTTTATATCACATTTTCATAAAAATTTCTACTTAATTCTGTTGTTTAATCTGTTTATTGTCTGATGATGTGCAAGTTCTAATTAATGGAGAAAGAGAAGAAAAAGCCAATTATATCCCATTTAATCCGGATTTTAAGATAAGATTTTCTACCATAAACAATCAACAGAGATATACTTGAATCCAAAGATCTTAGAAGTAATTCTATCTGAAGAAATGGAGACAATAGAACAGGGGGTGTCTCGCACACGAAGCACTGATCCAACAACCGAGATATGGCCGCAAAAAAGCGACTTTTATCATATTGCCGCGCTATATCCCTGACCCAATAGTTAGGGATTTTTTCATTATCTTCAACGCGCTTTCTCCACTTCTCTCCTCTTATAAATTCAACACTAAAGCAAAGAAGAATGTACAGAGAAGGGAACTAGGTTCTGATAGATTGTTGAAAGAGTAGTGTGAAGTATAGCACGAGTATTATGTAAAAGAGAAAGGTTTAGAATCAACCTTGGTGCTTGTTTACTCCACAAATGTATATAAGATGTTCAATGTACCCTTTCTTATCTCCGCTATAGCCTAGGGCTATACCGAGTCGGATCTCAGGGAGAGCTAGTGTAGAAACGTTACGATACACGTGAGAAGATAAAACGAGAACTCTTCTTTGTTTACAAGAATAAAGAATCAAAAGAAAAACAAATAAAAGAAAGGATGGCTATGTTCATGGTGGAAATCGGGAGAAATCAAGATTGAGATGGATTTGAACTAACAACTAAAAAGAAAGTAAAATCAAGAAAACTTTGAATGCAAGAAATCCATGACTAGCTAACCTAACTACCTTGCTAAACTAACTAAACTCCGTGATAGTGATGCGTGCCTCATGTTGATTCATCGGCATGGATGTGTCTTGCTTGTGGTCTAATTACCTTCTCACATGGATGATGGGGAAACATTCTTGGACTTGTCTTATAGCCTCCATAGATGGTCATAGGCCTACAAATAGACTTTCACTAATGGAATCAAAAGAGCTACACTCAAGTGATGCAAATGAAGAACATACAACATTCACTAATGGAAGTAGTGAAGTTATACATCAAATAGCATATTGGTGCTTCCATCTCCATGTTCCATCAAGGTACTAGTTCGAAGACTAGGCTCCAAGTGAGGCACACATGAATCATATGGAGAATTACAACAAGATTCTTGCCAAGAAATGAAACAAAACCCATCGGAGAAGAGAAAACCATACAAATTGCAAGATGAAGTAAGGCAATCACCCATGAGTTAGAAGTTAGCAAGGTAGTAGTTAGCTAGTTCATGGAGAAGGAATTAGCTACTACAAGCCATTACAAAAAGAAAACAAAGCATGAATAAATTGCTAGAAATTAACAAAGCAAGTAAAGTGAAAGAAAACAAACTAGAATCAAGCTCAAGTAGAGGATGGAGAATGGATCAATCCTTGTTGCTTCAAGTGTCACTCTTGATTACACAAGCTCTCTCTCTCACAATCACTCTCTTTTACAATGAAATCTAGGAGGAGAAAATCATAGAGAGAACTAAAAATCCTAAACAAAAACCTAACAAAATACAAGTTTACACTAATCTCTCTCTCTTCTCTGATCAGTCTCTGTACGCAGGTCTTCATGGGGTATTTATAGGAGAAATGGGAAGCATCCAGAAGCAAGGTTGTTGCCACAAAATCCGGGGCTCAACGGCCCCAAGATTGCCGCGCCCAAGTCGCGCCACGCGGCAAGATCTGGGCCGTTGGTCCAGATCTTTCTGGTACAGGTTGTTGCAAGTTAGTTTGGCCACGTGGTATGGTTAGAATCTTGGTTTGTTGCGAGGATCTCTCTGGATCTGGATTGAGATTTGGCTTTATCCTTAATCTTGATTAATCACTTAATTAGTGTTAATTAAGTGATTATTTGAATATCTCTCCATTAAATGGTGTACCTGCAAATAAGTAGAGAAGAGGAGTAAAAATCACATATTTATTATAATATGCATGGGAGTTATGATGTAAAATATGCAATATTGGATACTAATCACACCCCACACTTATTCGTTTGCTCGTCCCGAGCAAAAACAAAGAAAAAGAAAATCTAGACTAACAATTTATTTACACCACTTTCGCAGGTGACGCGATTGCACTGAGCATGTGCAACAAGCCGTTAAACCTCTAGGTTACCCTAGAGGAGGAGTGTTGTCTCCTGAGGGTTTTCAGCGGATTACACCCACAAAATCCATAAAGAAAGAAGACAAATGTTAGTATTTTCGAAAACGCATTTTGAATAAGAGACAAGTTTACGAACTATTTTTGCAAAAATATAAGTGATCCTAGGTCATAAGTCCACCTATAATCAATCTTCCTTAAACTTAGTATCCATGCAAGATCTTGTTTTTAATTAAGGTAAGAATTCAAAATTGGATTGAATATTTTATCTTTCATAAACCTAGATAATATGCACACCGTGCTCTGTGAATATTTCTGGGATTTCAACTCCAACCATCAAGCCATTTATTTATATATATTTTTTTTTTTTCTTCCCTTAGTTTTATTAGGCTTTCTAATTCACCCATGTAGCGAGCCTATAACCGATGACTCCCAGACCAGATGGTCTTAGGGCACCAGATGAGGAAACATCCCTCGGGTTTAAGGACTCGAGTGAAAAAGGCCACAAAACTAAGAGGGATTATTCTTAATCACCGTTAGGCGTGAATAATCATGCTTCTTGAGGCACAATTACCCAGCTTAATAAGTGAGATCACTGTTAGGCGTGAGTCATCATGCTTCTTGAGGCACAATTTCCCAGCTTAATAAGTGATCTTTTATTTATATATTTTTTTCTTTTTTTTTTTTCTTTTTTTTTTTTTTTTATTTATATGGCATTTTGGTCTTTGTTTCCATCCCAAGAAATGTGTAAGTGTAAAGTGCATATTATCTAAGGCAAAAAATGCAAGATAAAAATATCTCCTCAATTTTACTTACTTAGCCTATAATTTTCAAACAAGATCTATTACTTCAACTAGGTTTAAGATGTCATAATTAAGGCTTTCTTAATCTCTAAGATACATCTTAATTTTCTTAAAAATAAATCAAAACTTTATCTTCTTATTTCAAAAAGTTTTTATTTTTATTTTTTTTTTATTTATATTTTTCTAAAAGAAGTGAAAAGGAAGAAAGTCTAAAAATTCTAAGTTAGTAAACCCTCCCCCACACTTATCTCATGCATTGTCCTCAATGCATTATGATATATGTATGCATGAAACAGGTAAGAGGTAGGAAAAATTATTTACAAGGAATATACAAATGTAACTCTCACCTGGGCTTTTGGTCGCTTCCCTCTGGCCCGTTTCCCATCGTTCCAATGTGTTCTCTTTCTTGAACTCCATTGGGAAACGGTCTGAATTGTTCTTACCCTAGGTGATTCCAGTTTCAATTTGTTGTTATTTTCATCATACTCTTTCCACCACATCGTTCACACACAAAGTCCTTATCACCACTCTCACTCAGAATCTCATCACTTCCAGTGTTTAGAAATTTTAACTCCTCTCCATATAATTCTTCAAAGCTCAAGTCAACATCCGGCAGTGGACAATTAGCTAACTTACCCCGAGTTGACTCATCTAAGCACATGATCTCATCAGCAAACAAGTCTTCAAATGATATATCAATTGGAGGTTCAAATACAGTCTCAGTTGGCTCATTGAAAGTGAAAGTATCCAAATCAACTTTCCCGTTTGAAAGGGTACTCGGATAAGAGAATCACAAGATTGTGACTCATCTTTTGGATCTTCACCTTCCTCCTCACAATTGTTACTAATGAAATTAACCTCAAATGTTTGATCTTTTGTTTTGTGAGGCTGTGTGTGGAAGACATTGTGTTCATGTGTCATGTTACCAAAAGTCAACCTCATTGATCCATTCCGGCAATTAATGATTGCATTTGCAGTAGCCAGGAATGGTCGACCCAGAATGACAGGAATTTGTGCCCTTTGATTGGAATTTGACACTGGTTTTGTTTCAAGGACAACAAAGTCAACTGGATAAAAGAATTCTCCAACTTTGACCAGGACATCTTGAATTACCCCCTTGGGTTTAGTAACAGAGCGATCAGCCAATTGAATGGTCATTTGGGTTGGGAGGAGATCACCTAACCCCAATTGTTGGTACACAGAGAAAGGTAGGAGATTAATGCTGGCCCCAAATCAAGAAGTGCCCTATTTATTGTAGTCTGTCCTATGATGCATGAAATGGTGGGGCTCCCTGGGTCTTTGTATTTTACAGGAATTGGACCAGTGAGCAACTCATTGATAGATGATGCAAGGAAGACTTTTTTAGGGACTTGGGTCTTCCTCTTCTTGGTGCACATTTCCTTCAAGAATTTGGCATATGATGGCACTTGTTGAATGGCATCAAGAAGAGGGACATTGATTTGGACCTTATTGAATGTTTCTTTTATTTTCTCCATGTGAGCATTTGACTTGTTATTTAGAAGCCTATTTGGATATGGAACTCTAGGCTTGTATGTATGCTCATCTACCTTTTCTTCACCCTTGGCCTTGGAAGTGGATGGCTCTGAACTAGAGGATGGTTTGTCAAAAGTTGGTAGCATTGGGACATGAGGAGTTTGCTTTGGTACTGGATGAGATTGTGGACTAGAAACCTTATTGTCAACTTGTTTACCAGATCTCAGGGTATGAATGGCATTACAGTGACTGGGTCCTGAATTTTCAACTTTGGGATTTAGCAATGGCTGGCTTAAGAACAGTCCTTTTTGATTCTCAGCCAATTGCTTGATCTGGACCTTCATTTCATTCAACTCCTGTTGCTGGTTCTTTGTTAAGGTTTCTATCATTTGTTTCAACTCAGATATTTCAGAATTATTTTGGGGTGGATGTTGAGGATATGGAGATTGGAACTGTGATTGGTAATATGGTGGTGGGTCCTGATATGACTGATATGACTGTGGTGGACTTTGAGATGGATGAATATACAGTGAATTCTGATCGAAACTGGATGGATGAAACTGAGCATTGTACAGATGTGGAAATGGTGGCATATGATGCTCAGTACCAGACTGACTCCATGAAAAATTTGGATGGTTCTGCCATCCTGAATTGTAAGTATTGGAGTATGGGGGTCTGGTAAATGCTGCATTCATGTTCTCCTGAAATGGGGGCTGATATAATGGACACTCCTCAACAACATGGCTAAGGTCTTGACAATTGGTGCAACCTGGTCTAATTAAAGGCAATGGGTTGACCTGGTTGACCACAGAATTCCCTTTTGACTCAAGCAACTCTATCCTCTTCATTAATTGTGTGATCTTGGTTTCTGAAGCTAGAGAGGATTCTTTGGATTGTGTACCAGTTCTGGAAGTGGTGGGAGTCGGTTTATCAGGGCATGACTCCCACTGAATGGTTTTCTCAGCTAGGGTTTCAAAGAGATCCCACCCCTGATGTTCATCTTTCTTCAGAAATTCCCCTTGGCACAAGGATTCTAAAGTGTTTTCGTTTGGTAATCTAATCCATCATAGATAATCTGGCATAGCCGCCATTTCTCTATGCCGTGATGGGGACATAGGGCAAGGAGGTCTTTGAAACGCTCAAGATATTTCCAGAAAGGTTCATTTTGTTCTTGCTTGAATTGCATTATGTTTTTTCTCATGAGGGCTGTTTTGTGGATAGGATAGAATTTCCTAAGAAAAGACCTTAACAAAATCATCCCATGAAGATATGGAACTGACAGGAAGACTATAAAGCCATTTCTTAGCTAAATCTTTAAGTGCAAACGGTATGAACCGTAACCTAACAGCATCCTCAGAAAGTTGGGATATTCTCATCATTTGGCATACCTCTTCAAACTCACGAATAAAGAGGTACGCGTCCTCAGACTCAAGACCATGGAATCGGGGAAGTGTACTAATGAATTGTGGTTTCAGCTCAAAATTATTTCCATTAGGCTCGGGGAGAAGAATGCATGAAGGAATGGAGGTGCGAATCGGATAAAATCGATCCTGAAGTGAGACGTTGTTGGTCATGATGTGAAGTGAATGTAAGTGCAAGTGTAGAATTAGGATCACAAAACCACTATCGTATATACAATCACAAACAACGTACACCGATCACACCAGCAAAAAAAGAAAAATAACAAACAACAAAAGAAAAAATCAATCCAAGCTTGTCTAGGGTTTCTAGTCCTAGGTGACTCCTAAATAGACTGTCCACAGGAGGTTTAGTGTAGACCTTGACTATAAGCAAATCAGCCAGGGAAGGGTAAAGTCGTTGGGAGGTTTCCGTCCGAAGACGTTCCTTAATTAAGTAACCAACAACCTTCGGGCTTTCGGCCCTCAACCCTTTCCTAGACACCGATTTTACAGAAGTCAATTTCCAACACTTTTCCCCCTTAGGATAATCTCCTAAGTGAGTCCGGATGTCCCTAGGACCAACGTCTATCAAATTTTATTTACAAGCTTAGGATTGTGAGTACGTGGGGAAAATGATTTCCGGGCTAAGAAAGGGTAATGACCTCCCCCACCTTATGTTATTTACAGGAATTGCCCTTAGAATTAATTGTGCAAGTGTACGATATAGAAACAAACAAGGTTCACTCCAAGTAAGAAAAATCAAACAAAGAGTGAGTCTTAGTCTATATGCAATGAATTACGTACCTTGTCCCACGCACTCTTCAACAGTAAATTTAAAGTAATTGAAAGACACGTGCCTATAATGCAAGATGTCTAACAATTTTTTAGCAATTATCAACCAATTTCTTACTGTTGAATTAATTAACAGGAATACAGTGAAGTATACAGAAATGAAGTATATAGGCAGCAGTATCTTGCAGAGCAGAAGCCCCTGCAAAAATTTTGTAAGTAGTGAACTCTAAAGTGCCGCGTTCCCACGGCAATTCTTGTGGATCCGCGGCACAATAGAGGGATCCTGGGTTCTGCTTTCTTGAGCAGAAGCCCAGGTCCACTTATATGATTCTGCTGTGCAAATATTTCTGAATCTTCAACCTGTACCTGCAACAGAGAAGATATATCGTTTAGTTTCTCACTTTTAAAAATACCGTCGCTCTCCCGGCAACGGCGCCAAAAATTGATAGATTGTTGAAAGAGTAGTGTGAAGTATAGCACGAGTATTATGTAAAAGAGAAAGGTTTAGAATCAACCTTGGTGCTTGTTTACTCCACAAATGTATATAAGATGTTCAATGTACCCTTTCTTATCTCCGCTATAGCCTAGGGCTATACCGAGTCGGATCTCAGGGAGAGCTAGTGTAGAAACGTTACGATACACGTGAGAAGATAAAACGAGAACTCTTCTTTGTTTACAAGAATAAAGAATCAAAAGAAAAACAAATAAAAGAAAGGATGGCTATGTTCATGGTGGAAATCGGGAGAAATCAAGATTGAGATGGATTTGAACTAACAACTAAAAAGAAAGTAAAATCAAGAAAACTTTGAATGCAAGAAATCCATGACTAGCTAACCTTAACTACCTTGCTAAACTAACTAAACTCCGTGATAGTGATGCGTGCCTCATGTTGATTCATCGGCATGGATGTGTCTTGCTTGTGGTCTAATTACCTTCTCACATGGATGATGGGGAAACATTCTTGGACTTGTCTTATAGCCTCCATAGATGGTCATAGGCCTACAAATAGACTTTCACTAATGGAATCAAAAGAGCTACACTCAAGTGATGCAAATGAAGAACATACAACATTCACTAATGGAAGTAGTGAAGTTATACATCAAATAGCATATTGGTGCTTCCATCTCCATGTTCCATCAAGGCACTAGTTCGAAGACTAGGCTCCAAGTGAGGCACACATGAATCATATGGAGAATTACAACAAGATTCTTGCCAAGAAATGAAACAAAACCCATCGGAGAAGAGAAAACCATACAAATTGCAAGATGAAGTAAGGCAATCACCCATGAGTTAGAAGTTAGCAAGGTAGTAGTTAGCTAGTTCATGGAGAAGGAATTAGCTACTACAAGCCATTACAAAAAGAAAACAAAGCATGAATAAATTGCTAGAAATTAACAAAGCAAGTAAAGTGAAAGAAAACAAACTAGAATCAAGCTCAAGTAGAGGATGGAGAATGGATCAATCCTTGTTGCTTCAAGTGTCACTCTTGATTACACAAGCTCTCTCTCTCACAATCACTCTCTTTTACAATGAAATCTAGGGAGGAGAAAATCATAGAGAGAACTAAAAATCCTAAACAAAAACCTAACAAAATACAAGTTTACACTAATCTCTCTCTCTTCTCTGATCAGTCTCTGTACGCAGGTCTTCATGGGGTATTTATAGGAGAAATGGGAAGCATCCAGAAGCAAGGTTGTTGCCACAAAATCCGGGGCTCAACGGCCCCAAGATTGCCGCGCCCAAGTCGCGCCACGCGGCAAGATCTGGGCCGTTGGTCCAGATCTTTCTGGTACAGGTTGTTGCAAGTTAGTTTGGCCACGTGGTATGGTTAGAATCTTGGTTTGTTGCGAGGATCTCTCTGGATCTGGATTGAGATTTGGCTTTATCCTTAATCTTGATTAATCACTTAATTAGTGTTAATTAAGTGATTATTTGAATATCTCTCCATTAAATGGTGTACCTGCAAATAAGTAGAGAAGAGGAGTAAAAATCACATATTTATTTATAATATGCATGGGAGTTATGATGTAAAATATGCAATATTGGATACTAATCAGGTTCAGACTTTTATTTTTAAGGTTCGGATACCATTATTAGTTAGTTGGATGATTTGTAATTTTTATTTTTGTTTTCCTTTTTCTGTTCTAGCTTAGTCCTGCAAAGAGAGGGGGGGAGAGAGAGAGAGAGAGAGAGAGGTGTTATAATCCGTAATTGAAGTGACATCAAGGAAGATTCGACTTACTTTTCACCATCTTAATTTCTTCGTGTTGTGTTTAAATTTCTGTGATTGTTTTCATTCTTCTATGAGTAGCTAAATTCCATTTTCTAGGCTCACTAAACTCAATCCTCTGCTTTATATTCTTCTTGATCGAATTTTGTGATAAAAACTCAACTGATTCATTTTCATGCCTAGTTCAAGCCTTGCTTTCTGTGAGTGTTCTTGAAGGCACATGAGAATGTGTATTTGTTTAACTCTCATTTAGAAACTGTTTTTTTAAACTTTTTTATCCCTTACTCGAATATCTTGATAGTTTAATATTCAATTTAAGAACGGTGTTTTAAAGAAGTTAAAATTTCTAAAATCTATCTCATTTATTTTACTTGAATATTTTCATAGCTCAAGGCTATACTTTTGCCAATGACCCAATTGAGGCATGAAACTTTCAAGAGAAGAGTACATAGTGGAGTAGTAGACTAGTGAGCTCGGATTCATTCTCCCTATTTCTAAACTCATCTTCTTCGCTCGAATTCTCTTCACTTTTCTTAAACCCTAATTCTTCATTATTTTAAATTTTCTTTGTTTTCTTTTTTCTTTAAAGTAAACTCTCAACCAAATCATATTCTTTTCTTTTTTACTTTAAAAACAGAAAACACATCTTGTTTCTTGAACAAAATACTAAAAAGCTTGCATCACATTCCTCTTCGTGGACCCGATCCATTAGCTTTAGGCTACGCGGTGCACTTTAATCCAGTCACCACCCACTGCGTTTTCTTTTCATTTCATACTTCACGTGGTGAACTTGGAAGTACTCGGTGCAAACTGAACAGATGGTGGACGCATCAAATCAGTTTTTGTGATGACCCTGTCACATCACTTTGGTTTTTGTGACTAGGCCCAGCTATCAGGATTACAGGTAGGGCTCTTACTTCTGCCTGGTCTGTCCGTCTGGTCTTTGATTAGATCAGGTTGGCTGGAGTCAGGGTTCAGCACCTCTGTTTCCTTATAGTGTGCATGAAGTGGGAGCGTGCTTGATGATGGTTCAGATCCTTTGGTCTGTCTTATGCACTCCCTGTTGAATCCTGTTGCTTTGCTGGTAGGCTACTGGGGAAAGGTGTGGGGGTATTCCTCGGATCTATGGAAGGAGGCGTGAACAATAGGATCATGCCTATGCGAAGCATCTCCCGACTGGTGGAACTTTGTTTGCTTCAGCATCAGAAGCTTGGTTAGCGAGCATGCGTCGAATTGAATTATCTTTATTTCTTTTCAAAAAAATAAAAATTTATGATAGACCTCGTGTTGCTCTTGTTAGATGTAATTGAATATGTATTTGAATGAATGTAATTTGAAATTTTTATAATAAAAGCAATAACTTTTGAAATGAAAGTGTTTGTTTAGATCTTGCCTGCTTTGTCTTGCGATTGTTTTGTTTGGAATTGCATGTCTGCACGGAGAAATTTGCTTTGATTTTGAGATGTTTGGACCTTGGTTTGGCGTGTAATTTGATTGGTCACTAATATTACACATTTAATATCATATTCTCCTACTTATTATAGAATAAACTCTGCATTTTCCTAATTAAATGTTTAATTTATTTGCAGGCCCATTCCTAAAGGAGAGTGGAGAGAAATGAGCCCAAAAGCCCACCAAATCCTGACTTAATTCAGAATAAATTTGAAATTAAGGAATCAGGGCTAAATCTTAGCATATTAGAGAGGTTGAAAACTGGTTGAGAAGAATCCTCCCTGAATCGATCGGTTGAAGTCAAGGATCAAAAGCCATTTCATCAAAATCCAGGACACAAACTGCAAAATTCAGATAAAGATCATTACAAATCAAGAAACCGGGGAGCTCCACCAACAGGGTGTGGCCACCTGGCCATACCCTGGCCGCAGAAACGCGGCCAAAGCCGCATTTTCGCGGTTCTGTTGGAGAGTTAGGGGAGCGTTTTCTCCCCCTATCTTCATAGGATCCTGTAGGTTGGGTTTTGCCTATAATACTGAGATTTCAGAGCCTCCAGAGGACGACCAGGCAGAGATAGGATTTATTCTAGTTTTCCATTTTGTAGTTTAGGTTTTTGTTTTCTTTTTATGTAATTTTAATTTGTATGTAAACTTAGGTTAGATTGAGTTTCATGTAAGTAAGAGAGAGAGAGAGGCCTATGTTGAGAGTGACACCGATGTACCCTCGTCCTTTCTTCCATTGTTTCTGCAAGCAATAAAAGGTAATTATTTTTTTATGTTCGTCTCTTTACTTTTGTTTTCTTTTTCTTCTTTCTACTTTACCTCTTTTGGTTTTGATGAGCATGCAAGTGAATCCAGAAGCATAAGTATAACAATGTTTGTGTGAGTGCCAACGATAATTCATGATGATGTTCTCCTCCTCAAGACTCCGTATTACTTCATTCTTGTTCCTCTTGATGATATAATGCGAATGGGGACTGAGCTCGATCCTATGGCTTATGTGTTGAATGCCTCCGAAGTAAGGTAGAACATGCAAGGGTTCCAGGTAAGTCATCAACCAAACTGGGCAAGCATTCCTTTAATCTTCTTTCTTTCCTTTTATTTCTTTAGTTTAAATCACCAACACCCACTTCTTTCATCACTCCTTTTTCATATCTTTGTAAATAATCATTCTCCGTTTTTCTCCACCTTCTCATTCTACAACTTTTTTTCTCATTTAACTTTAACCTAACTCTTTTTTTCATTTTCATTTCTTAAAACAAAGAAGAACCTTCGTTTTTCTTCACAAAGATTTCAATACAAACCTTGAACTCTTCTATCGCTAACCCTCCTTGTGGATCACGACCCGCATAGCCACTTGCTATCGCGGTAGAATTGAGCACTTGCACATCTCTATTTTGAAGTTCTGAAATACTGTATTTTTGTGCAGGTTTAAGCTCAATCAAATTTTGGCACCGTTGCCGGGGAGGGACGGTAAGTTACTCTTTTTAAAAGTTTACATTTTTAGTTAACTTTCTTCTTTTTTTTTTTGTATAGATTCAACAACAAGGAATTCTTACTGCAGTGGACATATAAGTGGCCTTGGACTCTGCTCAAGAAAGCAGAGCCAAGAAGCCCTCAGATTTGCTACATTTTAGTGGCAAAAACTGAGTGAACTACTAACCTGTATTCTTGCAGGTTGGCTGAATTAAAAATCTGAATTTATATAGCATTTATCTCCTTGTTTAACTCACTGCATATACATTTTTAACACAACAGTAAAAAGTTGATTGTAAATGTAAAAATGATTTAGACTTTGCATTTAGGCACGTGTCTATTTCATTTCATTTTTTTATTTACTGTTGAAGAGTGCTGGAGCCAAGGTATGTGTGCATAGCATTTAGTATAAGGTTCATTCTTGTATGATTGCTTGAATGTTACTTTTTCTATATACTTGTACACTGCACTAAATTGACTTAAGGGCTTGTCTTATAAACAAGATAAGGTGGAGAAGTCATTACCCTCCCTTAGCCCACAAACAATCTCCTCACTCACTAACCCAAGCCGAACTAAAAATGAGTAGATGTTGGCCCTAGGGACATCTCGGACTCAATTAGGAGATTATCCTAAGGGGGAAAGGTGTTGGAATTTGACTCCTGCCAAATTAGTGTCTAGGAAGGGGATTAAGGGCCCAAAAGCCCGAATGTTGGTGGTTACTTAATTAAGGAACGTCTTTGACGGATAACCTCCCACCAATCTTGCCCTGACCTGGCTGATTAGCTTGTGATCAAAGTCTGCATTATACCTCCCGTGGACAGTCTAACAAGTTAGGAGTCGTCTAGGTCATAGGTCTACCCTAACTTAGTTTAGAATTTTTTTCCTTTGTTTGCATATTTGTTTCTTTGTTTGTGTTTTCTTGTGTGATATGGCTTATAACAATAATTTTCCAATTTTAATAGTAATCCATATTACACACCAATCTCTTTTTCAGATATTACCAACCTGGCATATCATAACTTTAACCAACATAGTGTGCCGGATTGGTCTTATCCGAATCAATATACCCATACCCCCAATCTTATAACCATAATTTCCAGAATAATTTTAACTCTTCACAGAGTAAGTGGGGATTCACCTCCCCCGAGTCCAATTTTTAACCAACTTGTCCACCTTATCCACCTTGTCCACAATATTTCTAAGATTCATACTTAGTTCCACCAGTCCAAAATAGAAAACCATCAATTTTGGAAATGAGTATGCGTGAGTCCAAACAACAATCACAAAATCTAATGGACTCACAATTTTATCACCAATTCAAAACAACACTTCATCTTTTCAAGACCAATCGCAATAAAATGATGAACCTATCAACTATGAAAAGATGCTTGAAGACATGACTCAGGCTCAAAACGCTCGTAATCACGACATAGATATGATGGTCCAATCTCTACGTTCTCACCGTTTGGCCAGTTCTGATTTCGATAATCATTCTGTTAGAGCTGAAGAGTCATGTTTTGGAAAACATGTTTCCATTTCAGAACAATCATTTGAACTTGCCCAAACTCCAAATTTTGAAAATAATATTGACAGTTTGGCAAGTTATTCCTTTCTTGAAATAGAACTTGAGAATGAATATGATCCTGAACCTCAACTTAGTGATTCAATTCTACTTCCTGATTCAATAATGACTCCAGTGTCTTCACTAATTTCAATCTTTTTTTCGAGTCAATATTAGATCCTGTGCCAATTCATCATGAATTGAATCACCCATCTTTGATGATCATATTGAACTTGACCAATTTATACTTTTGAAAGTCCTATTGACAAATTGGCAAGTTCTTATTTTTATGACATTGAACTCAATGAGAAATGTGACCTAGATTCTCAAATCTGTGATCCGTTCAAATTCCCGAATCAATATTGACTCTTGTTTTGTTACCGAACTTGAGTAATATTTTAGAGTCTGTTTTGATTCCCACACCTATCATTCTTGAACTTAAATCACCAATATTAAGTCACATTCCATTGTTGGAAAATAAATGTGGACTTGAGTTTCAACTTCTTGACTTGGACCCACTTCCTGAACCAATTTCGACTCCTGAACCTTTACTTGACTTAAGTCACCTTCCTGAGTCGGTATTAGTTCCTGTACTTCCTGAGTCCAAGTCATCATTCTATCCTTTCACACTCCATTTTGGGACAAGGCGGTTGACAAATTTGACTCCAAAATTAATTATGGAATTTGGAAATTAGATCGGGTCAAAAATTTAATAAAAATCATTCATGCATATATCATTTTAGTGGGTTATATTAGAGAAATTTCTGGTGTGTTCCTCCGAACCCACAAAAAGTCGATTGGGCCGCATTTCATGGACCAATCAGACCACCACCAGACCACCACCTAAAGGTAACATTTTCCTTCCCTTTCTTCTTTTTCATGCATCTATGCATTAATTCATACATTGAGAACAATGCATGAGATAGGTGTGGGGGAGGGTCTAACATAACTTAGGCTTTTTCTTTTTATAAAAAAAAAATCTTTACTTTTAAAAAACTTTTTGAAAATAGAAACAATATTTTGACATATTTTTTATAAGAAATTAAGTCAATTTTAAGGAATATGAAAATCAAAATTAGGATTTCTTAAATTTGGTCAAAATAAGATTATTTGTTTGATTTTTAGGGTTAGGAAGATAATTTGTCAAAGTAATTTAGTCTTGATTTTACCTTAATGAAATATGCATACTTCATACACTTACACACTTAGGGTTCAAAAACAAAGATTCTTATACCTTATATATATAAAAAAAGGAAAAATTTCTATGAAAGATGAACAAATCTAATTATTGATTAGCTAGGTACTTTGGCCTAAGCAAGCCTTAGTATTTATGCGAAAAATGATTAGATAAGTTTGAGAAAAATATATATAAAAATCCTCTGATTAAGTTGGGTATTTGTGCCTAATAAAGCATAAGTATTCACGCCTAAAAGGGGTTCATATAATAAAATCCTTAGTTTTGTGACCTTGTTTGCTCGAGTCCTTAAGTCTTTGGGGTGTTTTCTCACCCGGTGTTCTAAGACCATTTGGTTTGGGAGTCATCGATTAAAGGCTCGTTACATGGGCAGATTAGAAAGCCTAATAAAACTAAGGAATAATACCACAAAAAATACATATATATATAAATAAGGCATAAGAGTTAGAGTTAATGAACCCTTAGTCAAAATTTTCACGGTCACAATGTGCATATGACTTAGGGTAAAGTAATAGACTAAATGAGAAGTACAATTTGACTCCTCACTTTGATTGATAACAAATTTTTGAATAGAGACTAAGTTTAGGAATGAAAAATTTGATTTTCCTATAACTTATAGATTACTTAAATCTTACAATTATATTTCAAAATGCTTTTCAAAAATACTAACTCTTTGTTTCTCTTTCTTTATGGATTTTGTGGGTGTAATCCACTGAAAACCCTCACGAGACAAAACTCGTCCTCTAGGGGAAACCTAGAGGTTTAACAGCTTGTTGCACATGCTCAGTGCAATCGCGTGACCTGCGAAAGTGGTCTAATAATCCTTAGTATAGTTTAGTTATTTTGCTCGAGGACGAGCAAAAGATAGGTATGGGGGTGTGATTGGTGACTAATATTGCACATTTAATATCATATTCTCCTACTTATTATAGAATAAACTCTGCATTTTTTTAATTAAATGTTTAATTTATTTGCAGGCCCATTCCTAAAGGAGCGTGGAGAGAAATAAGCCCAAAAGCCCACCAAATCCTGACTTAATTCAGAATAAATTTGAAATTAAGGAATCAGGGCTAAATCTTGGCATATCAGGGAGGTTGAAAATCGGTTGAGAAGAATCCTCCCTGAATCGATCGGTTGAAGCCAAGGATCAAAGGCCATTTCGTCAAAATCCAGGACACAAACTGCAAATCTAGATAAAAATCATTACAAATCAAGAAACCGGGGAGCTCCACCAACAGGGTGTGGCAACCTGGCCATACCCTGGCCGCGAAAACGCGGCCAAAGCCGCGTTTCTGCGGTTCTATTGGAGAGTTAGGGGGAGCGTTTGCTCCCCCTATCTTCATAAGATCCTGTAGGTTGGGTTTTGCCTATAAATACTGAGATTTTCAGAGCCTCCAGAGGACGACCAGGCAGAGATAGGATTTAGTCCAGTTTTCCATTTTGTAGTTTAGGTTTTTGTTTTTGTTTTTATGTAATTTTAATTTGTATGTAAACTTAGGTTAGATTGAGTTTCATGTAAGTAAGAGAGAGAGGCCTATGTTGAGAGTGACACCAATGTACCCTCCTCCTTTCTTCCATCGTTTCTGCAAGCAATAAAAGGTAATTATTTTTTTATGTTCATCTCTTTACTTTTGTTTTCTTTTTCTTCTTTCTACTTTACCTCTTTTGGTTTTGATGAGCATGCAAGTGAATCCAGAAGCATAAGTATAACAATGTTTGTGTGAGTGCCAACGATAATCATAATGATGTTCTCCTCCTCAAGACTCCGTATCACTTCATTCTTGTTCGTCTTGATGATATAATGCGAATGGAGACTGAGCTCGATCCTATGGCTTATGCGTTGAATGCCTCCGAAGTAAGGTAGAACATGCAAGGGTTCCAGGTAAGTCATCAACCAAACTAGGTAAGTATTCCTTTAATCTTCTTTCTTTCCTTTTATTTCTTTAGTTTAAATCACCACACACCGCTTCTTTTATCACTCCTTTTTCATTTCTTTGTAAATAATCATTCTCCGTTTTTCTCCACCTTCTCATTCTACAACTTTCTTTCTCATTTAACTTTAACCTAACTCTTTTTTTCATTTTCATTTCTTAAAACAAAGAAGAACCTTTGTTTTTCTTCACAAAGATTTCAATACAAACCTTGAACGCTTCTATCGCTAACCCTCCTTGTAGATCACGACCCGCATAGCCACTTGCTATCACGATAGAATTGAGCACATGCACATCTCTATTTTGAAGTTCTAAAATACTATATTTTTGTACAGGTTTAAGCAAATCATAATTACCATGTGGTTGTTTGTCCCATAGTGGACCTGTAAGTCTTATCTCCAAGTGGGAGAATTTCAGCTATGGGTTGAGCCTCCGAGTGGCAGAAATCCCTACAAAGGAGTTGGATTCACATTTTCTTCTGAGCGGGGGTACATCTCGTGAAGAAGTTGCGAAGTTGGGCCTTTGAGAGGGAAAAATCCCCGCAACAGAGTCTGGTCTCTGAGCAGGAGAAATCTAACAGAGGATTTCAGTTCCCATAGGATTGCCGAGAAAGTCTCATAGGCATGTCTATGTTAACACTTCCATGCGGGGGCACATCCTATCTAAGAGTGTACAGACACAATCCTCTAAGTGGGGCATATCTCATCAGTAGAAGATTGAATTTTGGCCTCTTAGTGGGAGAAATCCCATAACAGAGGGTATATACTACATGGAAATCATTAGGGCATATATACAATCATGCATTGAGACATTTAAATAGAGTGTTAGATGCAAGTATGGGCAAAATGAGTTGTATGAGCTTAGTTTATGGTTCATGAGATTAGTATATTGAAGAGATAATCAAAACAAGGAAACACTCATAGATATACCCTACATCTCTTGTCAATATTGCGAAGAGCAAACCCAACCCAGGTTGCCTCCAGACAGATCTAGCATACTTAAACTTTAAATCATATCTGAGGTCCTCATTGTCGGGAAGTTATACTTGCAGCGTCATGTCCTTGGGAGAAGTATTGGACATATGACCATACAAAATCGATATGCGAGAGAATAATCCAAACAAGAAAATCCTCATAGATATACCTGATTCTGTATATAGTTGCAGTCCGGTGGTACATGTAAAACTTAGTCTGAGGTGAGAAAATCCCAGCAACAGGTTAGATGTGTCTGTCTCAGATAGGGGTCCCTATCTGGTTGATGATCTAGTACCTTCAATGTGGGAGCAAGCCCAACAATAGAGTTGTCCTCTCGTGAGGAAGATATCCTGTCAACAAAGCTGTCTCCCGAGTTGTGGCACATCCCATCATTAGAATATGAAAGGAACCTGATAGAGGAAAACTGTTGGGGATTCATTCGCTCGTAGGTTCAGATGAGGGGAGCCCATTGACTTGTCTATTCTTAGTGGGGGCACATCCCATCAGCATAACAAATAGGGGCTCTGAGAGGGGGTACATACCTACAACAGAGTGAGGGACTCTGAGTGGGGGAAGTCCCACAATGGAGGGTTTCGGCTCTATAAGACTACCAAAAAAGGCTTGTAGGCATGTCTGTATTAACATTTTTATATGAGAGTACATCCTGTCTAGGAGCATACAGATGCGATTCTTCGAGTGGGGGCACATCCTCTGATAAGGGCACATCCCTGCAGTAGAGCGGGGGACTTCGAGTTGGGAAAATCCCACAACAGAGGGTTTTTGTTTCCGTAGGGCTACAGAGAAAGGCCCGTAGGCATGTATGTATTAACACTTTCATGTAGAGGCCCATCCATCTAGGAGTGTGCAGATGCGATCCTCTGAGTGAGGTCACATCCCATCAGTGAAAGATCGAATTTTGCCTCTGAGTGGGGGAAATCTCATCATTGGGGCGCATAACTAGATGTATGTCTGAACCGCCTTCATGTGGGGGTACATCCTATCCACGGGGGATTTTCTTGGATGCCCCCAAGTGGGGAATATCCCATCAGCGTGGCTGTAGACGTAAACTATGTTGCAAATTGTAAAGCACTGAATAGTATTTTATTCTCATAAATGCAATACATAAAGATAAAAATTGGAAAGGTGTACATTGTATGCATGGAAGTTGGAAGTCAATTAATCATCTTGTACTGGTCGATCGCATTCTTCTCCTAGGAAGGCTAAGTATTTGGCTGTCGAGAAACCGCCTCAGAGGTGAGGATGTACTCCTTGAGGAAGCCTTGCTGGATGAGCTCCTCCAAGTATCTTTAGAGGGCCCAATAATGGATGGTCTGGTATCCCTTGTAGTCATGATAGGAGCAGTACTCCTTCGATCCAGGCAGTGAGGCATTGAGCAGGATTAACTTAAGGCATCTGACACATGGCTTATCTTTGAAGGTGTTGAACACTTCATTGATCAAAAGCTTTAATGGAGTGAAGTATTGAGTTGGCCTGTAGGTCTGGACTGGACTGGGGAGAGTATAGGGAGCATATATTTCTTGTAAAGAGGCTGCCCCGATGTCGATCTGGAGTGTGATTAGGAGCTTCACGAGTTGACTTTGACTTTACTCCATCATCACTTTGTTTTGTAGGGTGATTGGAGGAAGCTTTTATTGCCTCCTTGAGCTGGATGTACGGTTGTGCTTGAGAAAGGACCTTGCTCATCTTGGAGACATTGTGCTTCAGGACGTGCTTGTACGGTAGGTGAGTAACCTATAATACCCTAATTAACGCAAGTGCAGATATATCCTCACCACAGTTGGAGGGAGCTGGTTTTGAAAGAAATTATTGTAGGACTTGTGGCTATCTCCTGGCATCATCCTGACAGAGAGGATGTGGTGACTATTCCTCTTGACTTCTTAGCGAGTGGCAAACTGTGTGATAAAGTCCTCAGTAACCTCCGAGAAATCATGGAGAGAGCAGAGTGGCAGGGAATAAAACCACTCTAATGTCCCGCCTTTCATGCTTGAAGGGAAGGTAAGGCACATTACTGAGTCATTACTAGAGTATATCATCATCTTGTCTTGGAAGTGTCGGGTGTGCTGAATTGGATCGCTCGCTCCGCTGTAGTTGTCGACGGTGGAGTCGAGAATTTTCTCAGAAGCTTACAGTCATGGATGTCCTTGGAAAGCTAGGAGTCATGGAGGTAGGTGGTTAGGATCAAGTGTTGAGGTAACATGGCCTCCATGATCAGCTTTTTGATTAGTTCATTGAGGGCGTGGAGATTTGGGTACTCTCGCTCTCAGGATATCCCTTTGCCCACACGGAGTTGTTCTGGAGGTCAACCATTTGGGTCTGGAGATTTTGGTTGAGCAGCTTCAGCTTCTATTGTTCATGTAGAATGTTGTCACAATCGAGCGTCATCCGCTCTCGCTCGCGATTTGAGTGTAGTTGATGCTCGTTCATCTGCTCTCTCATTTTATGGGGTACTTGAAAGAGCTGGTCCTCTTGCTCTTAAGAAGGTGAGTGCTAATGAATGACTCCTGTGGCGAGATAGAGGTTGTGTCATCTGCGAGCGGTTGATTGTTGATTGGTTTGGAGGTCATGCCCCTAAAGGTTAGTTTGGGTTTATTTCAAATAAATTAATATATTTTGAACAAGCTCATGCATTGATTCTATAGTTGTTTTGAAAGGGAGAGAAATGTTTTTGACACAAATTGTTATCTTAATGTTATTCCCATCCTCTTTGAGAAAAAATACTATCTTTTAGTAAAATTGTTCATATTTTCAACTGGTATAAATTATTATATTTGGTACCTACATTTTAAATTATTTTGCCCATTAGTTACTATGTTGACTTCAATTGATTTTAATTTAAATTGATATCAATCTAAATTTCAATTGATATCTAATTGATATTTGTTTATCTAAAATTATTCAATTGGTATTTTTGTTAATTTACGTGTTTATTTAATAATTAGTATTTGCATTTACATGAAAATTTGGTTGATACATGTATTGCCAATATGTAAGGGGAGTTAACTTAACGTCTCCTCTCTATATAAATTTATAATGATATATTGTATAAAAATGAGCTTGGCCTCTCTTCTCTATATGAGCTTAACATCTCTGTCTATACATTATATATTATGCTTATATGGTATAGGGCTTAGTCATAGCTTTCTCCATGTAATGCATGTATGTAAGAGAAGTTAACTTAATATGTCTCCTCTTCATGAATTTATATCGCATATACCTTTATAATACTTTTATTTACCACTGTGTTAATAAATTGAAAAAAAGGGAAAAGAAATTAAGTGTTTATATATGCATGCCATATGTTTTATGCATATTTGATGCCATATATGTTGTACATGTCTAATATTTTATGCATATATATTTTATGTCAATATATATTTTTAATACATGTTTAAATTTGACTTTTATAGAATATCTTATTCTTTATTTGCTATGCATGAGTTAAAGAAGAGCTTTTACAAAACTCTTCACTAATCCATACATATATAACTCCATGAGTTTTGTCATCATCAAAAAAGAGGAGATTATTGGCTTGAAGGCTCATCACTCTAGTTTTGATGATGATTAACTCAATAGTTATAGTATTAATTATCTTATGTTATTTAAGTTTCAGATATTAATTATGATCTTAGTTGGTATTTTACTTCTTCAAAGACTCAAAGTCAAGTTTGAAGTGAACACATATTGATTCAAGATCTCAAGCATAAAGATTACAATAAGTACTCAAGAAGGAGTTTAACTCAAAGGAATTAAGTTTTTGATTGAGTCAAGTGAAGAAAAAGATTATATCGACAAGAAGACTCTAGTTTATAAGAATGTTTAGATTTATGTAAATATTAGTTTGATTGCTCAAGCTATACAAAATACACACACAAATGTAATATTAGTTTTTGATTTTTGGCCATTTGGTTTAGCTAGATTATATTTTGGTTTTATGAGTAGATATTTTCAAAAACATATTCGTATTATTTTATATGTGTATTAGATTTTATCCATACACACTGGTGCATCAAATGAGTTTAAGAAACTAATTTTTATATTTATACAAGTTTTGAAGAAACATATTTTTCAATTTAATGTTTAGTTTTGAAAAAATAATTTTTAATATAATTTATATTTTCAAAATTATATTTAACATCTCAAAAAGAAGTTCACATGTTTGCAATATGTATTAATTTTTTATCACAAATATTTGTGCTCATAAGTGTTTATAAGAACTTAATTTTATAGATTTTATATAAATTTATTAGGATTTAAAAAGATTTTTAAAAATAAAAAATATAGTGTTTGCCTTAGTGCCAGTCGACCGCGCAGTCGACCTGTCGTGTCACAAGTAGACTTCTTGTGCACATATGGTCGATCGGCAAGCAAGTGCTTGTACACGCGGTCGACCGGACGGTCGACTACTTGAGACGAGATCAAATGTGCCTCTCTGGCTGGTCAGTTGGCACGGTCGACAATGTGCAACAAAGAACAGGGTGCTCTTAGTCAGTCAACCAAGCGGCCAATCAGTTACTATGAGAATACATTGTGTTTTCAAGCAGTCGACTGGCAAGCCTCAACGACTATAAAAATAGCCATTGGACAGTCGATCGAGTGTTCGATCACTAGGCCAATTTTGGGCCTGACTTGCTTCAAATGGCTATCTTTTGATTTTTCTAGTTTTTGTCTTATTTTTAAATGGATATATTTTACATTGGGTTTAATCAGTATTTTACCAATTAGGTTTACTCTGTAATCATTTCTACCCTATTATTATAAGTAAGGGTGATAGTTAAGAGTTTTAAATAATATTTTGAGAAGATTTTATCTGATTTTTTTAAGAGAAAATTTTGTATTTAAGTTTAGAAAAAGTTTTGAAAATCAAGAAAATAAGTTTTTGGAAAATACAAATTTTGAGAATCAAATTTCTGTATCTTCAAAGCTATTTTTTCAAGAGTTTTCTTAAGAGCTTCAATTTAAAATTCCTAGTTTTCTCACAAGCATTAAGCTATCATCTTTATATTATCCTTATAGGATTCTTGTTTTGTGAGATTTCTAGTTTGTGGGTTTTGTGATCACCAAGTATTGTAATCTTCATTTGATTTGTGCTCTCTTCTTGGGTAGAGGAGTATTTGCTTTGTGCATTCCTCTTGTATATAGGACTATTGGGTAAATGCCCTCCTCTTGTGAAGAGGATTAAAGATTGTGCCTTGTATGGAGTTTCTATGTGGAGTTAGTGAAAATTCTTCATTGCGATGAAGGCAGGGATGTAGAGCAAGTAGCTCAAATCTCGAAACAAATCTCTCGTATTTGCATTTTCCTATTTCTCTCAACTCAATTCTAGTATTGTTTATATCTTACCTTGTTATTATTGCTTATATATTATATATATATATATATATATATATATATATATATATATATATATATATATATATATATATATATATATATAAGCTTGATATTGTTTATAAGCTTAAACTTGTTTTGATCCAAGAAAGCTATTAAATCACCTCAACTTATATTAAAGAGGAATTTTGAGGAGAAGTTCTAGAGCCCTTCACTGGAAATTTGGCTTCACTTCTTGGTTATCTATTGTGTGTTGAGTTTTCATTAGTTAAAATTTTATTTTCCATATTTGATTAACACATCACCTATTCACCCCTCTAGGTGACTCTACAGATCAACCGTCTGATCACTCGTGGCGAAAAATCTATACCATATTTATGTTTAGAGAAAATAATTTAGGGCTATTGAAATTAATGTTTAGTTTAACTTAATTATGTTCTAAAAATCCGTATTTCTCGTGCCTACATAGCTAATGAATTGATAGGTTATGATGATTATATATAACCTATGTTTTTTGTAACTAAGTAGAAAGTAAATATTTTAGTTCTTGTGTGCTTTACCTTCTGATTGTGCACTTAGTCATGATATAAATTGCGATATTTTGTGAGAGGGTAAACTAGTTACTTAGTTTCTTCATATTTAGTGGATTCTTTCTATAGATTTTTTTCTTATTAATATTTTTTAAAGAAGTGATAATCAATCATCTTCTAACTTTATTTCTTAATTCGCCTGCATAATTTCAAGTGAAAAAAGAATATTTTTTCCCCTGTGGACTGATCTATATTTGCTTATATTTCATCGTACATCATGCACTTAGGGCTTAACTTAACTATTGACCCAAAGGTCCATCTCTCTAGCTTTGATGATGATTATTTCATGTAGTTATTATTATACTAACAATTTTTTTGAGTGTTCAAAGTTTGAAGTTTAACAAAATCTTAGTATGTTTGCTTAGCTTCAAGAAAAACTCAAAGTCAAGCTTGAAGCTCATATAGTTGATTCAAGAGCTAAAGCATGAAGAACGCATAATATACTTAAGAAGGAGTCAAGCTCGGGAATCAAATTTAGAAGCATCGAAGTGTCTCAAGAATTAAAGCTTTTTATATTGTAAGATTTAGTTTTGTCAAAATCCTTTAGAGTTGGAAGGCTCATAGATATATACACCCACATAAAATTGATTTCAAGATTTAGTACAATAGATCAAAAAAAAATTAGTTTTGAATTTCCTTGTATAAAAGTTCATTTTTGAGAAAAATGATTTTCAAAAGATTTATTTCCAAAATGGCTTTGTTATTGCAAAATGAAATTTCAAGAGTTTATATGTCATATTGATTTTTTATCACTTAGATCTCATCAAAAGAATTTGTATAAACTCATTTTTGCAAGTTTTAGCAAAGTATATTTAAAAGATTTATCAAATAGCTTTAAAATTTCAAATTTTTTTCAAAATTGAGCTAAGCCGATCGAGCGCCTGGTCGACCGCCAGTAGAGCAGTTGATCTTACTCTTCCGATCGAGCATCGGTCGACCAGATATGCCTAGGGTTGTGCACATACCAAGCTGTGTATATCGATCAATCGACTAATCGACCATAGATCCTTGAAGGACTTTCGGTTTGTCGATCTCAGTCGATCGACCATTGACTGACCGAGTTGAAGAGCTCTCTGTTTGAGCTCGGCCGATCGGAGTTCCCAACGGCTTTTTTTCTAGCTGTTGGTGTTCGACCGTTTGGTCGACCGACAACTGTGCAAATGCACAGATTTTACCTTTAACGACTATATTTTGTTTTGAACTATTATGAATTATCTATAAATAGCTATTTTTTGGGTTTAAACTGTTATTTTTGTTTCTTTATAAGTTGGAGCACTGTAGAAAATCTTAAATACGCACAAGGATTCATTTTTTACAAGATTTCCAGGTTTAAAGTCCTAAAATTCAAATCTCTTTATTTTGTGTTTCCATTTCAAAGCCTATACAAGTTTTATCACTCACACAATCTTAAGCTTTCAATCTCTACTCCAGATTATAAGATTATGTTTGTTGAGCATTTGTGATCTAAAAGAAATCACCGTTTCCTTGTATTGTTGAAGGTTGTTGAGGTTGAGGCCTCGGTAGAGCTTGGGGGTCGAGTTCCTCCGGATCTTATGGGATCAAGCGTTTGTTATAAGAGAGTCAAGAATAGTGAAAATCCTACACTGCGATGAAGGCGGCGACGTAGAGCAAGTGGCTAGAACTTTGAAACATATTTTGGTGTTTGCGTTTGAATTTTCTCTCTTAACTCAACTCTCTCTTTGCTTGTACTAATTACTGCATATTAATGTACATATTGTGAATAACTTGTTTTAATTTCCACATTAAATATTTTAGATTTGCCATTAGTATTAGCCATCACCTATTCACGTCCCTCTAAGTAATTTCAGTTGGTATCAGAGCTTGGTTCTCTTGTTTTAAGCTTAACATTCTAGAGTAAAAAATTAATTATTTGGTTGTCACTCTATTTGCTCGCACACTATTATGGCATCACATTATTTTTCATCCATCAAGTCCCCATCAAAATTTGATAGTCTTGACTTTTCTATTTGGAAAATGAAGATGACTTTGTTCCTAAAGTCCTTAGGTTTTATAGTAGCCAAGGTCATGACCAACGAATATGTTAAACTCCATGATGATGAGGATACTTGGTCTGAATCCACCACTAAGGACTATGAGACCAATACGGGGGCACAATATGCACTTACACAGGCTTTGAATGATGATGACTTATTACGAGTCATCAATTATAAGCCGGCATATGAAGTGTGGAATGATTTAGTTATTGCCCATGAGAATACATCTCAAGTTAAAAGATCAAATATTGATTTATTTTGTTCACAATATGAAAACTTCTATACGAACGAAAGTGAATCCATTGGTGAGATGTTAACTCGTGTTACCATGATCACTAATGGTCTCTCTTCCTTAGGTTACACCATCGACAATGATTAAAAGATAAGGAAGATGATTAGAGCTCTTCCCAAGTCTTGGGAGGTGAAAGTGACTACCCTCAAAGAATGCAACGAAAAGGAGAAGATGAACATCTCCGGCTTCATTGGAAATCTTAAGACCTATAAGACGGAATGAAGATTTGGGAAGAAAGAGAAGCCCTAAAGAAGAAGATTATTGCATTTAGAGCCACGCCACCCATAACGGAGGATGATGATTCCATGGATGAGGAAGAAGAAAACTTTGCTATTGTAACACCCCATTCCCAGAATACGTACTTAGATACGTGTTCTAATTTTTCGATCATATTTTTCAATTTTCTTCCTATATTTATTTTTGTTTTGTGATTATCTATGTGATTGTTTTGCATCGGATTCAGATTACTAGACTCAGAGTCAGCCCGAATCTGAACTGGGGACCTGATCTCAGTGTACTACCTGATTTCGTGTTTCTGATAGTCAAATTTGATCAGTTTTATTTTCAAATGTCATTTTCTAATATTCAAGATTTTTTGAAATTTTTCGGAAATATTTTACAAAATCTTCAAAACGATGTCGACCGATAATCCTGGTCGATTCTCGGTTTTTTAATTTACAAATGAAGTTAAATTTCTAAAATCTGCTTCATATTATTGATTGAGATGGAACATGCACATAAAAAATTTAGAATTTAGAATTTTATAATAGTAGTGTGTAAGTACTCAATGCTACCGCTATAGCGAGTGACTATGCGGGTTGTCATCTACAAGGAGGGACTAGCAATGGAAGTTTTTTGCAAGCTCTCTTTTAAGTAAAAAAGAATAGTTAAAGTTCTTCTTTTAGTTATTGAAAAGAAAAGAAAATAAGTTATGTTAGATTGTGAAGTGGTAGATAGAAAGAGATGATGATTTAAAAAATATAAAACTAAGTTAAAGAAAGAAATAAAAAGAGTGAATAAAAGAGTTAGGAGATTGCGGTGATCTAAACTAAAGAATAAAAAGAAAGAAACTAAAAATTACTTGCCTTTTTAGTGCTCATATACCTTGAATCCATCACTATGACTCACCTAGTCTTTGAAGGTAATCAACCATGGCGCGTATGATCTTCCCCATTCCCGATCTACACTATGAATAAAAGAGCAAGCTAAACAAATAAAAATATGGTTGTTCATCACTATAGACCATTAAGGGAACTTGTAATGGAGAAGCAGTCTCGAAGTTATCGGATTCACTTGGATTACAAACATATCACAGGAAAGTAAACAATAACAAGAGTAAAGAAGAAAAGAAACCTCGATTCGATTCAAATAATAATGAAATAAATGACTTACGTACACCGGTGTCACCCTCAGTACAAGCTTGCTCTCATTCCTCTATGAAACTCGTCTCTCCTCTCAGTTACATAAAAAAAAGTAAAAATTACATTACAAAATGAAAACCTACACTAAGAAGAATGAAAAACTGGCTAAAAATCTATCTTTTCTTTATTGTTCCCTATATACTGGGAAATCTAAGTATTTATAGGCAAAAATCAAAAGGGGAGAGCGTACGAAGATAGGGGAGCGAACGCTCCCCAACTACTTTAACAAAGCCGCGAAAACATAACTTTGGCCACGTTTCCATGGCCTGGGTGTGGCCAGGTGGCCATACCTAGCAGGTGCAGGTCCTGGCTTTGTGATATGCATTTATCTTTTGATGGATTTTCAGATTTAAGTCTTGCATTTGACAAAACCTCCTTTGATCTTTGGCTTTAACCAATTAATTTGTGAAGATTTGTTTTAACTGGTTTTTCCTTCTCTGATCTGCCCTGATCTTTGATTTGAATTAATTTTGAATTAAATCAGAATTTTGAATGGCTTTTGGGCTCGTTTCTCTTCCTTCTCCTTTAGTAAAGGCCTGCATGTAAATTAGATAAAAATAGGATTAAAAACAGAGTTTATTATATAATAAATATGAGAATGTGATAATAAATATGCAGTATCAGCGACCGATCAATTATTTCTCAGGATCATATTTTCTAGCTTAGTATATTTTTGGAATTTTTTTTGAATTTATCAAATTCGATCAGATTTAGTGTCAGCTGGTATCACTGGTTAATTTCAAGATTTTAATTTCAAAAGGGGATTGACTTTCTAAAAATGATTCCATAGTGTTCCTCAGAGTGATGTATTCTATCTTTGGGTAATTTTTGTCGCATTATTTAATAAAATATTTTAATTCGGGCTTTCCCGCTTTGTCCCCACTCTCTGGCTTGCCATGTGGCACAATTGCCACCACCCACAAAATATCTAACCTATTTAATCATTTATCTCTTCTACTGATTCTCTCTCCTTTTTTCCCTCTGTCTTTGTTTTCCACTCCCTCTCTCCTTCTCCTTCAGCCGACCTCCGTCGCCCTAGGCCAGCACTGACCGCCATCGCTGCGCCCCACCGCCAGTGACTCTAAGACCCTCCCCGAGCTTTCTCTTTTCTCTCTTTCTCTTTTATCCTTTCTCTTTTTCTTTTTTTCTTTCTCTTTCTCTCTCTTCTTCCTCTCCCTCTCTTCTCTGGATCTAGTCACTGCCACAACCAGGTCGACGCCACTACCGTCGGCATCCGCCCAGCGCCGTTGACCACCCCAGCTCTAATATCATCTCTCTTCTCTCTCTCTTCTATCTCTTTATCTTTTTTCTTCTTCTTCTCCCTCTCTCCCACATCCTCTGCCGCTACCGCGATGGGACCGCCACCTCTTCCCCAGCCTGTCACCGACCTCACCCTTCTTTTCTTCTTCTTTTTTCCTATCTTTCTTTCCTTTCCTTCTTCTTTTTCCTTACTCCTCTCTTCCTTCCTCTCTAGCCGTGGCCGTCGGTAACCCGGCGGCTACCATGGCTCCCTGGCCGGCCACCTGGCCGACTAGTTCTTTCTTCCCTTCTCTTATCTCTAGATCACTGTCACTCTCTCTCTTCCCTCCTATTTCTATCTTCTCTCTCTCTCTCTCACTTTTCTTTCTTTCTCTCTCCTCTCTTCTCTCCTCTCTATTGTGGATGGCTGACGGCTAAGGCCGTCGCTAGCAACCACTGGCCGGTCAGGGCTGGCCAGTCCCCTTTCCAATTCCTTTTTCTCTCTTCTCTATCTCTCTCTTCTTTCTCTCTCTTGATCTCTCTCTATTTACTCTCTCTACAAAATATATTCTCTCTCTCTCCTGGTGATGATGGGTTGTGCCCGTGCGCGTGACCTTGATTCGATTTAGGCGATTGTTCTTGCCTTTTTTATCTGGGTTCCCACTCCTACGTGTGTAATTGTTATATTGTATTTGTATCAGTGGATTTCTGTTTGTCTATGTGGACTCGTGCATTTGTATTGGTTCGGTGTATGTATTGGTGTGGGTGTAAACTTGTATTTCGTGGATATGTGTATTCGTATTGTTAATGTGTTTGTATCGGTGTGGATTTGTACACACATTATGTGGACATGTATTTGTATCAATGTGACAAATGTATGTAATGGTATAGTCAAATACCTGTACAAATACACTACCTGTGATGTGTTATTTTATTGCTTTATTATCAAGCGTGGACGACCCTCCGTGGTTGTTTAGCCTCCAGGCCTCTATTGGGCCTTCTGGCCCTATTAGCCTCTAAGCTCCACACTTAGCCTCTGGGCTTCACCACTCAATGGATAGTCTACTTATTACCATGCTTATAGGTGTATTCGTGTGGTACTAACATGATTTTATGCAGGTAACACCCCATCCCTGGAATACGTACGCAGATATGTATCCCAATTTTTTGAGTGTATTTTCTTATTTTCTTGTATTTATTTATGCTCGTATTACGGTACTGCATGATTTGACCTCTCTATAGTAAGATTTGACCAATTTCAGTTTCAGTCAGGTTTAATAATATTTGAGATTTATAATAATTTTCTAAAATTTTTCTGAATTATTTTTATAAAATCTCAAAAATTGGGATTAATCGGTACTGCCGATTGATTCTCAGAATTTTAAATTACAAATAGAGTTAAAATTTTAGAAACGGCTTTCACATTTTTTTTAGAATATTATTTACTATCTTAATATATTTTTTGAGATTTTTCTGATTTCATCAAAATCCGGCCAGATTCGATGACAATCGGCATCGATGATTGATTCCAGGATTTTTAATTTGAAAATGAGATTGAATTTCTTGAATCTGATTTCACTATGATCTTCAGTATAATATTCTTCATTTTGAAAATATTTGGGGAGCTTTCTGAGATACTTGATTTTCATCTGATTTCAGCACTTTTCTGAAAATTTTTCGCATCTGCTACAAATCCCAGAGATTCCACTATTCCAATTATTTCTCATTTTTCTTCTAATACCTTTTTTTTTCCTTTTTTCCCTTTTTTCTTTTTTCTTTTCCTTCCTTCCACTAAATTCTAAAACCTTCTCCATCCTTCTAAAACGTTTTACACCCTTCCACCAAAATATCCCCTTCAAAATATTTCGAACACTCATAACTCCCCTCCCATCAACTTGACCATCCATAACTCCCTTTCCCATTACCATTTCATAAAAAAAAACTATAACCCTAATCCTATTCCTTCTCATTTAAACTTCAAGTCCAAAATAATCTCCATTTTCTTTTCCTTTCACCTTCATTCCTCCATCAAAATCCTAAAACCACCAACGCCTCCTTCATCCTTACTACAACTACAACAATACCTACAACACTTCATCATCATCTTCTTCCTTCTCCATCGCCATTTAATCCACTGCAAACTCCAAAACTCCACCAAAATTACACCACCTCCTTTACCTTCTCTAAAACAACCACCAACAACAAATCCTTCCAACAAACTACCCCCACTCCATCTCCATTTAGGTCGGCCACCACTCTATGCCTAGGGCCGACCCCCTCTACTTCGGCAATATCTCCGGCGATCATTCTGGCGACTATTCTGGCAACAACTTCACCATCTTCAATAACATCAACTCCACCACTAATATACACCTTAATCACTACCACTTCTTCTAACTTCTCTCTTCATCACCACCATCTTCACTTCTACCATCACAACACCACCTCCATCACTATTAGTTCGACCTCCAACATAACCATCGTCACCACCTCCTTCAATCTCCTTTTGAATTCACCTCAAAAAATCCATCTCCACCACCAAATAACACCACCATCAACTCCAACACCATCACCTTCACCTTCTCCTCTCTCCCCTCACGGCCGACAATCACCTAGGCGACCACCAAGAGGTAGCTCACCCTCTCTAGGGCGGCCCTCTCCAAGGGGCCAAGTCCCCCTTTTTCTTCTCTCGCTTCGTGTATTTCCTCACTCGGGAGCTCAGGCGCGCGAAGTTTTAGAATTTGTGTTTTAATCGAGTATTTTTTCTCGAATCGTCAAGCTTGTACTGTTTTGGGTTTGTGATTTATTTAGGTATGTGGTCCTGCGTATTTGTACTGGGTTGTATGCTTGTACCTGTATCATATATTGTATCTTGTGTTCGAATGATTGTAATAGTGTAGACAATATTCTATTTGTGCACGTGTTGGTACTAACCATGGCGGTATCCATGTAAAGCCTTCAGGGCTTCTGCCCACTCCTGGGATGGCTACCCAATTGGTCTAGGCCTTGCACCCTTATAGGTTTCGTGGTAGCTATCAAGAGTGCGATTAGACCCCAGGCTTACTTCAGCCCTTATGGGCTTACACACAGCCTTTGGGCTTCACACACTATATAGATGGTCTAGTTACTATCTGTTTATATACATGATTGTATGGTACTAACATCTAATGCAGATACCTTTGTATCGAATTTGGGTTTCTGCCAACTCCTGGGCTAGCTACCTAATTGATCTAGGCCTTGCACACTTTTGGGTTTTGTGATGGCTACCGAGAGTGCGCTTAGTCCCCGGGTGTACTCTAGCCTTCAGGCTCTCGCCCACTTCCTTGAAAGAGGAGTGCGCTCAGACCGTCAGGACTCTTATACTCTGCCTAGTTTGGCACACTTAGCGCTCAGCGCTTTATCACTAGACTCGTCTAGGCGAAACTCTACAGAATTTTAGACTCGTATTTTAAGTCGGGTCATTCTAGTAGCTCCACCAGGCATTTTAATGATTAAACACTATTCATTGTCTGTGCCTCCAGCACTGCTTAGGTCCACTTGGATGTTCATTTGCTTGCTAGCTAGTTGAATTAACGAGTAATGTCTGTTATTATTTGCCATGCTATCACCTGACGTCTGATTTGATATCATCTGACACCTGACCTCTGGCATGCTACCACTTGACACCTAATTACTATCACCTGCCATCTAACATGTTATACCTAACTTGTAATATCACTTACGGGAATGTTAACTTGATCTCCTGATAGTACTCATGTACACCTGATATTCCTAACATGCTTCTGCACATTCCTATAATCTGATAGTTACCTATTAAATCATAAAAAGAACAACTTAAACCAGGCTGAGAAAAACTTGAATATATTCATGTTTATAATGGTATTAGGTATATTGTGCAACTAAATCTTTCAGTTTGACCTGAGGGCCTCTAGATGATCGAGGGGAGCGCTGGCTCCTCCTTCTAGGTACCAACTTGAAAAAGGCATCCTATAAGACCCTCCTGTACTCCTTGCGGTTCTGTACACCAGTAATGGAACACCCTAGACCATGGTCCCGGGTATGCACGTGACCTACTGTAAATATTTGTTCGTTGATACCCCTGTTGGTTTTCAATAACAACCTCAACTTACTCAGATGTGGATGCATGTGTGCTGGGATGCTATTACACATACCTAAATAAATAGGTAGTACGATTAATAAGAATAAATATTAAGAACGGTAATAAAAGATTTATTGATGTTTAAAAGCTTTCATCAGTCTATGCCTTCATCGCATGCTTATTATTTCTGTACACTCGATATAGCTTTTGATGCACGCTTTCTGATTCGGATTTATCGATACACATGTACTTATCTCTGCACACCACTTGGCATTCACCGGGCCACTCGTTGGGGAGCTTTTGACTCGCCTGGACTTGAATGTTCAGGTTCTGAGTCTTGGATTGAGTGGAGCCCTCCGCCGAAGATCAAGCTTACCTCTCAGAGCAGGCTGACTAGTCCCAGCTTCATTTGTTCCTGATTCTTCCTACTAGCTCGCGGGATTCCCTTTCAGCTCGTGAGCATCTTTTGTATTACAAATATTGTATATCTTACTTTTATACCTGGCTGTATTGTAATGAACCTATAATATTATATCATGCTCTGTGATAACTTTGTAAGTTGCATTCTCTATGTTGGAATGTATATACACCACATACTTCTACACTCTGATTCTGCTCTGCACTAATGCTTAACATACATATGTGAGGGTATTTTCGTCCTGCATATATACGCCACAGTAGCGTCTCCATATTCATAAGGGCGGGGTGTTACAGGTTGGTATTAGAGCCTAGGCTCTAACACCTATAGTACAACAAAGCAGCAAATTAATGAGATAATATTTTGCAATTGGAATGTATGAGTCTCAGTTATACAATCAAATTATAATATACAAAGTTATCTATTCTTTCCTGATACTCCTTCCCTTGATTTTTAAATTCCATCTATCTTTTCACTCCTAGTTTCCAGTCATCTTTTACCAACACAGATATGGATAGAAGGACAGGTCGTCACAACTCTGGACAATTACAAAACAGACCGACAAGAGAGAATGCAGATATTTTAAGAGTTATTCATAATATGATAGAGAATCAATAGAAGCAAACGGTCCTTCGACAAGGATTGATAGCAGCTCTTAAGAACAACGGCCGAGCAATATATTGAACTTCAGACGGTTACAGCTGGCGATATTCATAGGAGAAGAGAGACTACTTGATACCGAGCAATCGCTGATTGATATCATAAATCTTTTGAAGGCGGCACGAGTCTCAGAGAAGTACCAGGTAGAGGTTGCATGATTCAACTGAAAGATGTAGCCAGGACCTTGTACCTAGCTGAAGAAGTAAGACTAGATAAACCCATCACTTGGGACCAGTTCTCTAAAAGCTTTTATGATATGTTCTTCCCTACCACAACTCAAAAAGAGATGGAGGAACAGTATATCTGACTTCAGCTGTGGAATTGATCTGTTGACAAATATGCTGCTGAATTCTTAAGGCTGAGTCATTTTGCTCAGTATATGGTGGTTGATGAAGAGAAGCGGTGAAGCAGATTTCAGCAGGGATTACAAATAGATATTCAAGTACTCTTGATTCCCTAATAGTTAAAAACATATTCCTAGTTCCTCACTATAGCTCAGGAGGTGGAGCGAGGACTGGAGAAAAAGAATCTTAATCAGATGAGAAACCATGCCATGAAGAGGCCATTTGAACAATTGGGCAGAGAAGGTCTAGTTAGAGCTGCAAAAGCCATAATGATTAGATGATCATTTCGATCAGCCCTTCTTCAAATAACTCGACCACTTCCCATACGTGATTATTGTCAGAGGGGCAGTCTATAAGGAAAATGAATTATGCCTGGCATGTGGCTCTGGTGAGCACTCAATAAAAAGTAGTCCCCATAATAGAACTGGGATAATGAATTGAACTTTACCAGTACCTCCGACACCATTGGAAAGAGGAACTCAGAACCATTGATTAGGAGGGCCCCCTCCCTCCACAACAGCAGGTTTTTCACCCAATCCAAAGGGGAGGCAGAACTGTAGCAGGTCGCGGAAGGGGGGGACAAGCCTACAACTTAATAGCGGAAGAGGCTGAAACTTTTAAAGAGGTGATAACAGGTAAGATCACGATACACTCTAAAGCTGTTCTAGCTCTCTTTGATTCTAGCGCTTTTCATTATTACATATCAGATAGTTTTACTGCTTTATATTCTATACCTGTTGAATGTTTTGACAACCAGTGGGAGTTTAGTACCGGTAATGGGGTAGTTATCTCCAATTGAATTTGTAAAAATTACATAGTAGAACTATGTAATAGGAAATTATTAGTAGATATGATCATACTAGATACTAGAGGGTACGACGTGATTTTAGGCTTGACTTGGCTCAATAGATACCATGCAGTTAATGATTATCAGAACAAGAAATTTATTTTCAAAATACCACATCAGTCTAAATTCCAATTTGACAGAGAACATAAGTCTGCCAAGGGAAAAACATAGTCGGTATGCGCTACTGCTGAGATTAAGAAGAATGGAGTACTGGTTTGGGATGAGTTTTTGGATGTATTTAAAGAGACCACATGACTTCCACCTGACAGAGCAGTTGAGTTTTCCATAGATACTATTTCGGGTACAATTCTGATATCTAAAGCTCCATACTGGATGATACCCTCTGAGTTAGAGATTCTAAAGAAGCAGCTGTAGGAATATTCTGACAAAGGTTGATTAGACCGAGTACTTCACCGTAGTGTGCTCCAGTGTTATTAGTCAACAAGAAAGATAGTGGTAAGCTATTGTTTATAGACTACAAGGAGTTAAACAAAGTTACCATAAAGAATAATTATTTCTTACCAAGAATTGATGATCTTTTTGTTCAACTCAATGGGGCTCGAGTATTTTCCAAGTTGGATTTACAGTCCGGCTATCATCAGCTAAAGGTTATAAGAAAGAGTATATTCAAAAGACAACATTTAGACTCGCTATGGTTATTACAAGTTTCTAGTCATTCCCTTTGGAGTGACCAATGCCCCAGCGGTTTTTATGGATTTGATGAACTGGATTTTCTCGCCATATTTGGATCAGTTCGTCATTGTATTCATCAACAACATTCTGATATATTCTAAGAATGATAGGGGACATGCAGAGCACTTGAGGATAGTGTTACTGACTCTCGACTAGCTTCATGCTAAGCAGAGTAAGTGTGAGTTTAGGTTAGACTATATAGCTTTCTTGGGTTATATAGTTTTGAAAGAAGGAATTTCAGTTAAATCGGAGGAAAACAGCGCATAAAAAGTGTATGTTTTGAAGTTAAGATTTAAAGTGTGTGTGCTTTAACTTCCTCGATACTTCCGTTATAGCATAGAGGCTAAAATAAGTCGAATCCACAAGGACGGGAGGCGATAGAAGCTTATACGATATGTTCATGTGTATGTTAAAGATTCTTCAAAGTTTGAAAGAATGAAAAGCAAGAAAAACAAAGAATGGAAAAAGAGAAGTACGATGAAACACAAAGAAGTGGGAAATATAGAAAAGAATGATTTTTGTAGTTTTGTTTTTATATCTAAAATAAAGTGAAAAAGAAAGAAAACTCATGGCTACTAACTACTAATGACTCAACCAAGACGCTAACCTCTTAGTGGTAGTTGCCTCACATGTATCATTGGCCATCACTAGTCCTTGGTTCAAGAGCATTTCAAAGTAAGCCCATATGTAACTCATCACAACCCAACTCAACAAAACAAGAGTAAGCTACACTTAAACCATCAAAACTAAAAGTAAGCATGGAGTAAAGTAATGTTAGCTTGTTAGAGAGTTAGTAAGTTACAGTATTATATCCATCATCATGAGCCATCAATGGCTCTTGCAAGAGCAAGGCTAAGTAGAGGCTATTAGATTCATGTGGATTATCATAAAAGAAGTTAGAGTAGTTGGTGGTTAGTAGTTAGTGTTATGAGAGAAAAGATTAGCTAAACATGTAAAAGAGATTAGAGATAAGAGAATAAAGATAAGATAAGAGAGCACCTTTCATAGTTGTCACCTTCTATTACAAGCACTCTTGCTTCCCAACATGTACCACTCTTTCTCCCTATTACAAGATCTACAAAATGAAAAATACAAGGGAGGACGATTAACTAACCTAAACTAAACTATCCTAAACTACAATATGGAATGAAAAACTACCCTAAACTCTGTATATCCTCTGCTCTGGAACCCCAGGGGGTATTTATAGGCACCAGGGGAACGAGAGCCAGAGGGACAACCCCTGGCCCGAAGCCGGCGCGTGCCGCAGCCATACTAGGGGCGCGCGCGCAGCGCTTCGACCCGCGCGCGGTCCCGTCTGTCCCCTGTCAGCTTCTGCTCCCGTTTTTGATTTTGGACCACTGGTTTTGACGAATTGGCTCTTCTAGGTCAATGGCTATGATATAGGCTTTTAATCACCAATTAAATAGTAATTTAGGGTCTTCTTCTTCATTGCACACCATGGACCTAGAATCAAGCAAGCAAAGCTTTATTAGAAGAATTTTATACCAAATAAATATGCGGATGTGATAAAAATTATGCAAAATTAGAGACTAATCACTCCCCCACACTTATCTTTTTGCTCGTCCCAAGCAAAATAAAAATAAAAAATGATTACACCACTTTCGCAGGTGACGCGATTGCACTGAGCATGTGCAACAAGCCGTTAAACCTCTAGGTTTCCCCTAGAGGAGGAGTTTTGTCTCCTGAGGATTTTCAGTGGATTACACCCACAAAATCCATAAAAAAGAAATCAAATATTAGTATTTTTGAAAACACACTTTAAAAATAGAGAAAAGTGTTGAAGTATTTTTGTAAAAATATAAATGATCCAAGGTCAAAGGTTAATCAGAAATTGTTCTTTCTTAAACTAAGTCAGAATGCAAAAAATCTTGTTATAAATTAAATGTAAGAATTTAAAATTGAATTGATTCTTTGACCTTTCATAAAACTCTTAGACAAATATGCACCTTGTGGACTGTAAAGATTTTTGGGATATTGACTCAAACTTTCATGCCATTTATTTATATTATTATATATATTATTATTATTTTTTTTTTTTTTCCCCTTAGTTTTCTTAGGCTTTCTTATTTACCCGGGTAGTGAACTTTTAGCTGGTGACTCCCAAACCAGATGGTCTTAGGGCATTAGATGAGAAAACATCCCTTGGACTTAAGGACTCGAGTAAACAAGGCCACAAAACTAAAGGGGATTATTTTATTTTTGTCCACCATTTTAGGTGTGAATAATCTGTTAAAGCCTACAAGATTGAAAGATTTTGATGATGGATAACAAAGTAATACAGATACATTTGAAACTCTATCTCAAGAATTTATACGGAGCTCTATCTTGAGCATTTATACAGAGCTCTTATTGCTTAACCTCAGTTGAAGACTTTGGGTATTTTTGTGTATTTTTAGAATTATTGTTAGAAGCCTTGAGCACACACACAAATACCTATATAGTCGACTTGACCTCTAAGTATAGTCGACTAACCAATATCTCGACTTGATAATTTTCCCAGTCGACTAAGTCCTTCTACAAAAATATTCTAACTCTCTGTTTATTGTCTGTCATCAGAATTAGTCGACTTCCCCTAAAGCCTAGTCGACTAACCTTTCAGATAGTCTACTAACCTTGTTTATCTAGTGGACTAAAAATAGTTTTCAAAAACTTGTTATCCGTATCAGTCTAAGTATAGTCGACTTGACCCCTTTATTAGTCGACTAACTTTTGAAAATTTTGTTCTTATAGTCGACTAACCTTCATACCTAGTCGACTAATAGCAGTTTCTAACTGTTGTGCAGTTGGTGATTTTTGGTATTTTATCCAACGTTTTAAATTTCAAATTTGAATTAATAACTTCCCTAACTGACTATAGATTTAAGCTATAAATAGGGATGTTGTCCTAGGATCAATTCACCAATTCAAAACTCAAGTTTTCAGCCTAAAAACTCTGTTCAAAATTCTGTTTTTCTGAAAACCTATTTCCACTTTCTGTTTCTTTACCAGTTTCTACTCTATTGTGAAAATTTTTGAAAGTCTACCTGTAAGAGACCTTGTCCACAATCACATACAGGTTCAAGGCTTATAGGATCAATTATAATCATTCAAAGAAGAGCATTATACAAGGGCGTCTTCTTGGTGTAGAAGAGAAGTTGTACAAGGTGTTTGTCTTCTTGGTTGTAAGAAGAGTTGTACACATTTGGCAAAGGATGCTTTGTCAAGTGGTGTACAAGGTATTGATTTTGGGTGTATCCAAATCAGGAAAGAAAAATCTCAAGTAGATTGCTTGGGGACTGAACGTAGGTCACAAGGACCGAACTAGGATAAATCTCTTGTCTTTGCGTTTACATTTTTCTGAGTTTTATCTTGTGAATTTTTATTTCCTGAAAGTAATTTTATTTAAAATTTTATAAAAACTATTCACCCCCTCTAGTGTTTGTGTTACTTGAATATAGATCCTACACTTGGTATCAGAGGAAGGATGGCAACAGAGTTCCCTTCATCACAATTCAAAGAAGGACATTCTACACAACGTTCACCGCTATTCGATGGATCCAACTACAATTATTGAAAGTGTAGAATGAAGATCTACTTACAATCACTCAACTACGAATTATGGAACATAGTAGAAGCACCATACACCAAGCCAACAACCAACTACACCACTAGGAGTGATGATCAAAAGAAGAATGCGAACCTTAATGCCAAAGTAATTAATGCTTTATTCTGTGCCTTAACCAAAGAAGAATACCGTGTGTCAAAAGCCACTTCTGTAAATCAAATATGACACACTTTATAGGTAACACATGAAGGTACAAATAAGATTAAAGAATCTAAAATTTCTATTCTTGTCCACAGTTTTGAACTTTTCAAAATGAAGGAGAATGAAACCATCTCAGAAATGGTTACAAGGTTCACCGACATAACAAATTCCTTAGCATCCCTTAGAAAGGAATATACCCAAGTCAAAAAAGTTCGCAAGATCCTTCGTCCACTCACAGTAGATTAGGAGAAGAAGACTACTGTAATAGAAGAAGCAAATGATCTCTCAACAATGTCATTAGAAAACCTTATTTGTAATCTAATGGCATATAAAGTGCAACTCGAAGATTGAAAGAAGGACGAACAGCAACTTCAATCTAAGAAGAAATTACTTGCCTTTCATACATCCTCAGATATAGACAATTCAAATGACGATGAAGAGGAGATGGCGATGCTTTCAAGAAAATTCAAAAGGTTCTTAAAATAAGGTAAGTTTAAAAAGAATAAAGATACTAATGATAATCTTATTTGTTTTAAGTGTAACAAACCAGGTCACATGGATCGTCCATTGATGAAATCAAAAGGATACTTCAAGAATTTTAATAAGTTCAACAAGAAGAAGAAAGCCTTCCAAGGAACTTGGGATGATAGTGACTCATCTTCCTCTGACGAAGAAGAAGCCACTAAAACCGCTAATTTCTGCTTCATGGCTCAAGAAGATGAGGTACAAGATTATGATGAATTATTAGAAGTATTTAATGAACTTTTTTAATAATTTTAAGAATGAAAAGATTAAAAATAAAGTTTTACAAAGGAAAATGAAAGACTCAACAATGAAAATGCAATTTTTGTTTCTCAAACATCTTCTTTAAATTCTCAAAAAGATGATTTTGAAAAAGTTATTTCATCTTTAAAAAGGGATAATGAAATTTTCTTAAAAGAGAATTCTATGCTTAAAAAAGAAACTATTTCTTTAAATTTTAGAATTACTATTTTAGATAAAGAAATGACTAGTTTCAAAGTTAAGTATGAAGAAATTTTGAAAAATGTGACAAAATTTAATAAAGGAAAAGAGAATTTAAATGATTTATTATCTTATTAAAAGATATCAAATAATCATTTTGGTCTTGGTTTCTCAAAAGATAAGATTTACAAACCTACACATGTTGGTCTTAGATTTTCAAAAACTAATTTTGTAAAATCTACACATCTTTATAATAATAATCCATATAATTCTTTTGTGAAAAGAAATACTATTTCAAAAAGAATTAGATGCAAATATATATGGATTCCTAAAAATCTAAATAATGTTGATAAAAATACTTATATTGAATCTTACATACATGATGTGTGTAATTCTGGTAATTATGTTTATACTAACAAATGGAAACCAAATTCATTTGGATTTGGGTTCCTAAAGGCTAATCTCTTTCGGACCCTATCATGATGGGTACCATACAATTTGTTTTATCTTGTAGGTACCTTATAAAGAAAAGTGGATACTTTATAGTGGGTGTTCCAAACACATGATCGGACACATTCAAGTACTGTCTTCTGTTCAAATCAAAAAGGAGGTACAATAATATTTGGATATAATAACAAAGGAAAGGTTATTGGTACCGGCATGGTTGGTAATATTTCAAAATTCCTTATTAAAAATGTTCTTTTAGTAAGAGGTTTAAAAACACAATCTATTAAGTATTAGTCAGTTATGTGATAAGGGTTATAAAATTGTTTTTGAAAAAGATGCATGTCTTATATATGATACTAACATGAAAGATATTTTGTTTAAAGGTTTTCGTAACAATAATATTTATGAGTTATCAATAACCTGTATATCATCAAATGATAACTTATATTTACTTGCTTCTAATAATGATTATTTTTTATGGCATAAAAGATTTGGTCATTTGAATATGAAAACAATTTCTAAGATTTCTAAATTTGATTTAGTTAAAGGTCTTCTAAAAATAGCTTTTAAAAAGGATTATTTTTGTGATTCTTGTCAATTAGGAAAACAAGTTAAATCATCTTTTAAATCTAAAGATTTAGTTTCTACCAATAGACCTTTAGAATTGTTACATTTGGATTTATTTGGTCATACTCGTGTTGCTTCTTTAAATAAAAGTAGGTATGTTTTTGTTATTGTTGATGATTATTCACGTTTTTCATGGGTAGTTTTTCTAAAAAATAAAAATGATACTTTTGATGAGTTTTCCAGTTTTTGTAAAAAAAATTCAAAATCCAAAGTCCCTAAACATAGTCACTATTCGAAGTGATCATGGAGGAGAATTTGAAAAGGAATCTTTTGTAAATTTTTGTGATAAGTATGGTATTACACATAACTTTGCATTTCCTAGAGCATCTCCTCGAAATGGTATTGTAGAGAGAAAGAATAGGACCTTGCAAGAATGTGCTAGAACAATACTTATGGACAGTCATTTACTAAAATATTTTTGGGCTGAAGTTGTTGCTACTGCATATTATGTTTTAAATCATGTGCTTATTCGACCTATTTTAAACAAAACATCTTATGAATTGTTTTATAACAGAATTTCAAAAGTTTCTTATTTTAAGATTTTTGGATGTAAATGTTTTATCTTAAATACAAGAGATGCTTTAAATAAATTTGATGCTAGATCCAATGAAGGTATTTTTGTTGGATATTCTACTCAAAGTAAAGCATATAGAATATTTAATAAGAAAACATTTACTGTTGAAGAATCATTACATGTTAAATTTGATGAATCCTTGACTAAGCCTATTTCTAATACTTCTTCACATGATGATGATAATATCATAGATACTCCTATTGATAATACTGTTATATCTTCTGATGATACTAACAGTTCTAATGTTGACGAGACTCCTACCTAGTTACCTAAAGCATATGTTGAAGTAAGGAATCATCCACATGATTTGGTTATTGGAGATATAAATCAAGGCGTTCAGACGAGATCCAAGTTGAACTACATGACACAAATTGCTTTCATATCACTCATTGAACCAAAGAATATCAAAGAAGCATGTGCAGATGGTTTTTGGACAATTGCAATAGAAGAAGAGTTGAATCAATTTGTCAGAAATGATGTTTGGGATCTTGTACAACGTCCTACTGATCATCCAATCATCGGTACCAGATAGGTCTTTAAGAATAAACTTGATGAATCAGGTCAAGTTATTAAGAACAAAGTAAGGTTAGTAGCACAAGGATACAATCAAGAAAAAGGTATTGATTTTGATGAAACTTATGCACCAGTAGATAGGTTTGAATCAATTCATATTTCACTTGCTTTTTCTTGCTTTATGAATTTCAAACTTTATCAAATGGATGTTAAAAGTGCCTTTTTAAATGGTTTTATTAAGGAAACTGTTTATGTTGAACAACCTCTAGGTTTTGAACATGAAAAATTTTCAAACCATATTTTTAAACTTAAGAAAGCTTTATATGGTTTAAAACAAGCACCCTGTGCTTGGTATGATAGATTAAAAAGTTTTCTTTTAAATTTAATTTTAAGATGGGAAGAGCAGATACAACTCTCTTTATTAAACATGTTAATAAAGATATCTTAATTATTCAAATATATGTTGATGATATTTTATTTGGATCTACTAACGATAATTTTGTCAAGAATTTTCTAAGACTATGCAGAGTGAATTTGAGATGAGCTACATGGGTGAACTTACTTACATTCTCGGTCTGCAAATAAAGCAAATGAATGATGAAATCTTCATTTCCCAGTGCAAGCATGCAAAGGAACTTCTGAAAAGATTTGGTATAAAAAATTCTGGTCATAAGAATACTCCCATGAGTACTACTACATTCCTAGACAAAGATGAAAATAGTAAGAATATTGATCAGAAACTACATCGAGGTATGATTGGTTCTTTATTATATATTACTTCAAGTAGACTTGATATTATGTTCAGTGTTTGTTTATGTGCTAGATATCAACCAAATCTTAAGGAATCACATATTAAAGCAGTGAAAAGGATTCTTCGACATATTAATAACACAATCAATTATGGCTTATTTTATTTAAAATCAAGCACATTTGATTTACTATCATATAGTGATGCTGATTTTGCTGGATGTAAATCCGATCGGAAGAGTACTAGTGGTACTTGTCACTTTTTGGGACATTCACTAGTATCATGGTTCAGTAAAAAGCAAAATTCTGTATTATTATCAACAACTGAAGCAGAATATATCGCTGCTAGTATTGCATGTGCTCAGATTTTATGGATGAAGCAAATCTTATTTGATTATGATATGCCTATCACAAACTCACCTATTATGTGTGATAATACCAGTGCTATTAACTTATCTAAAAATTCAGTTCATCATTCACGTACTAAGCATACTGATATTAGACTTCATTTTTTACGTGATCATGATTTAAAAGGTGATATTTCTCTAAATTTTATATCAACTGATAATCAAATTGCAGATATTTTTACAAAACCTCTTAAAGAAGATATTTTTATGAGATTTCGAAGAGATTTGGGTATTTGCAATATTTCTGATCTTTGAATATTTTTTCAGAATTATTTTAAGGCATTTTTTTCAACTATTAGTCGACTTGTCAAGGCCTATTAGTCGACTTATTGAACACCTAGTCGACTTAACAGTGACCCAGTCGACTAATTACATCTAACAGAAACATGTTTTTGAGCTATTAAGAGTTATTCAACTATATTGAAAAACTAGTCGACTAGTATATGACTTAGTCGACTAGTCGCAAAATCCAAGTTGACTAACTCTATGAAAAACTGTGTTCTGTTATTAGTTTTTAACTCTCGAAACCCGACCGATATCATTAAATCTGGATCCGATCTAACTCTATTTTTGATCCTAACCATTGATTTGGTATTTACCACTCTTTTCTACCATTTACCCTAATAAAAACCCTGGTTTTCACCCGGTTTCTCTCTCCAGCCGACAGATCTAGTCGACTACAGAATCGACAGAAGTAGCGACCCATCTCCTTCCTCCTTCAATTTCTTGGTAATCTTGTTCCAATCTCTGTTTTATCCTGTCAATTCTTGCTTTATCTTCCTTTAATTTGAGTTCTAATCATGTCTAGGTCTAAGAAAATAAAATTTACACCATCTTCTTCCTCATCTCAAGCTGATTTTAGGGCTTTTATGAAAAATCCTGCCCTAGAAGATGATTTCCTTAGAATTTCTTCCTTAGAAATTTTACCTGGTAGGTTTGTTAAATATGAGGACTTTAATGACTATGATATTGTCTCACATTTACAAAATTGTGGTCTTTACCATATATTCTCTATTGATTCTGGACAAGGCTATTATCCTTTCTTGATTCACCTATTTTATACCAACTTAACCTATGAAGACAATGAGAATGATGTTCATATATATTCTATGGTTAAAGGTATCAATATCAAGTTATCCCCAAAATCCTTAGGTTGTATTTTTTCTATTCCTTATCACGGCCTCTCTATTAATGACATTAATATGGATGATGCGGAGGTTTTATCAAATATATTTCTTTCAGGTCAAGGATTACCTATGTCTAACAATAAATTGAAACTCATTCCCCGTCTTATTGGTCGTATCCTTGCCTATAACATTTGCCTTAAAACCGGGAGTTATAACTATTATTCCTGTGATTTAACCACTTGTGTCTATGCCATCATGGCTGGACTAGAAGTCAATTGGGCAAAGATAATCGTTGATACTCTTGTTAAGGAGCATACCTCCTTCCTACCATATGGAGCCTTTTTATCACATGTGTTTCGGAAATTTCACAAAAATCTTGCTTCCTAAACAAGTGTTGTCAAGGTTTTCGAGCCTTTTGATCGTGCCCTACTTCATCGAATGAAACTTCATGATTTTCCTCAACCTCTACCATAACCTCCCTCTCCTCCTCCACAAAGTTCAACTCAAGCTCCTTCTTCCTCTACTCAGCCTCCTTTCACTGAACCCTCTTCATCTCAACCACCTCCTTCATATTCCGATGCCTTCTACAACTCTCTTTCTATTAAAATAGAGTCTCTACACGCCAAATAACAATTCATTCAGGACTCTCAGAATGCATTACTCTTAAATCAATCTTTACTGATGGACTATTTTATGAGAATGCAACTGAAGATGGACTCGTTTGACACAACTCAAAAGGAAATTTTGGATATCCTCAAGACCCATTTTCCACCACCTCCTCCTCCTGGATCCGACATTTGATGCTTATGGAGTTGGCTATGCTACGTGTTTTGTTTTTGGCATTTCTTGCATCTTTTTGTATTTTTCTTTTTGTTAAGACTCTTTTAATTTGTACTTAATCTTTTCTGTTTTTATTATAAAAACAATGATTGTTAATGTATCTTTTTATGATCTATGCTATTTCTCTTTTTGTTAATGACAAAGGGGTAGAAAATTCTGTGGTACTAAGAAAATTCTGTGTTGATATATGTGTGTTGTGATAATGGATATGTGATACATATTTGGCAATGTTGTGATATGGCAATGCAGGGAACACTTAACACTTGTTATATAGAAATATTTTTTATGCAGGGGAGAACAAGAATACTTGACTTGTTACATATCTATTTGTTATAACCTGTTTACTGCAGGGGGAGTTTCTCTGCAGGGGGAGTTTTCATAAACACAGGTTGTCATCATCAAAAAGGGGGAGAATGTTGAAGCCTACAAGATTGAAAGATTTTGATGATGGATAACAAAGTAATACAGATGCATTTGGTGCTCTATCTCAAGCATTTATACAGAGTTCTTATTGCTCAACCTCAGTTGAAGACTTTGCATATTTTTGTTTATTTTTAGAATTATTGTTAAAAGCCTTGAGCACACACACAAATACCTATATAGTCGACTTGACCTCTAAGATAGTCGACTAACCAATATCTTAGTTGACTTGATAATTTTTCCAGTTGACTAAGTCCTTCTACAAAAATATCCCAACTCCCTGTTTATTGTCTGTCATCAGAATTAGTCGACTACCCCTAAAGCCTAGTCGACTAACCCTTAAGATAGTCGACTAACCTTGTTTATCTAGTCGACTAAAAATAGTTTCCAGAAACTTGTATCCGTATCAGTCTAAGTATAGTCGACTTGACCCCTTTATTAGTCGACTAACCTTTAAAAATTTTGTTCTTGTAGTCGACTAATAGCAGTTTCTAACTGTTACGCAGTTGGTGATTTCTGGTGTTTTATCCAACATTTTAAATTTCAAATTTGAATTGATAACTTTCCTAACTGACTATAGATTTCAGGTATAAATAAGGATGTTGTCCTAAGATCAATTCACCAATTCAAAACTCAAATTTTCAGCCTAAACACTCTGTTCAAAATTCTGTTTTTCTGAAAACCTATTTTCACTTTTTGTTTCTTCACCAATTTCTACTCTATTGTGAAGAGTTTTGAAAGTCTACCTATAAGAGACCTTGTCCACAATCACATACAGATTCAAGGCTTATAGGATCAATTGTAATCATTCAAAGAGGAGAATTGTATAAGGGCATCTTCTTGGTGCAGAAAAGAAGTTGTACAAGGTATTTGCCTTCTTGGTTGTAAGAGAAGTTGTACACATTTGGCAAAGAGTGTTTTATCAAGTGGTGTACAAGGTATTGGTTTTGGGTGTATTCAAATCAGGAAAAGAAAATCTCAAGCGGATTGCTTAGGGACTGGACGAGGTCACAAGGACCGAACAAGGATAAATCTCTTGTCTTTGCGTTTGCATTTTTCTGAGTTTTATCTTGTGAATTTTTATTTCCTGAAGTAGTTTTATTTAAAATTTTATAAATACTATTCACCCCCCTCTAGTGTTTGTGTTGCTTGAATATAGATTCTATATAATCATGCTTCCTGAGGCATAATTATCCAACTTCAATAAGTGATTTTATCATCAATTTTTTTTAAAAATATTTTCATGGCATTTCAATCTTTGTTTCAATCCCAAAAAATTGTGTAACTGTGGTGTGCATAAATCTAAGGCAAAAAATTCAAGATCAAATTATCTTTTCAATCTTACTTTCTTATCCTAAAAATTAAATAAGATCTATTATTTTGACTTGGTTTAAAATTTAATAATTTTAGGTTTTCCTAATTCCTAAGATAATCTTAATTTTATTTAAAATGGATCAAAACTATTTCTCTTAATTCAAAAAGTTTTGTAGAAAGAAAAGAAAAGAGTTTTAAAATAAAATTTTAAAAAGTTCCTAAAAAGAAGTGAAAAAGAAAGAAAATTTAAAACTACTTATGCTAGTATACCCTCCCCCACAAGTATCTCATGTATTGTCCTCAATGCATCGTGAATGTGTATAGACATGAAACAAATGAGAAGAGAAGGAAAATTATCTCATCGGCTCCAGTGGTGGTCTGATTGGGCCAAGCGTTGCTACCCAATCAAAATAGCGTGGATCGTGTAGGAACCCGCCAATGACCTCTCTAATATGACCAATAAAAGAATGATTGAATGAATTGTCCTATTTAAATATTTATCCCCATCTAATTTCCAATTGTCAAAAATAATTACTGAGTCATTTTCGTCAATATTCTTGTCCAACAATGAAGTGTGATTTTGGAAGATGATGGATTTAAACTCAAATGGATCAGGAACAAAAACCGACACTGTCTCGAAAATTTGACTCAGATCAAGTCGAGAGTTAACAATAAGAGTCGAACTTAGTTCAAAAACACGGTCCAAACCAAAGAATTGATATTCACAGATTTTCCCCATGAATGAAGTGTGATCATAAGAAATTGGTGATTCCATTTCACGATGTACTGGTACAGGATTCAATGTTGACTCAAGAATAGAGAAAAAATCTGGTAAAGATACCAGAGTCATTATTGAACCAAAAAGTGAAATGGAATTACTAATATGAGGTTCAGGATCACTTTTAAGCTCAAGTTCAATTTCGAGAAAATGATAACTTGCCAAAATGTCAAGGTGGTTTTCAAGATTTTGGGTAAGTTGAAATGGATGTAAGAAATTGAATCTTGATTTTTGTCCACAGAAGGAATGTGAATGGGGGAAATGATCGAGTCAAGCTCAGGAATGATGGGAATCAAAACTGGCTCAAGAACGTCACTTATTTCAGGTAACACTACAGGAGTCGATATTGATTCAAGGAATGGACTCGAATCACTAACTTGAAGCTCAGGTTCACATTCATCTTCAATTTTAGGAAATGGATAACTTGCCAAAGTATCAGGAATTGGATGTTGGTCAAGTTTAGGTTGGTATGATAAAATTGAAGCTGAATTTCCAAAATGATAAGATTCTTGAGTCATATGATTATCTGATGGACATGGGAACTTATTCATATGTTGAGTTATTCGCTCGGTCTCTTGCAAAAATTCCATAATTTTTTTCCCACAATGATATTTCTTTGATTGGTTCTAGAAAAGAACTATATGAATTGTGGACATGATGAGGCCACATTGTTTTCAAATTATTTTTGGGCCTCTATCGCTTTTTCCAAAGTCCTTTGTAACGATGATTTTTCTTCAATTAGTGGTTCAGGAAAAGGAGGATATGAAGAAGAATTGGGGAGTGGAAATGGTGGACAATGTGGTTGATAATTTGACTTGGGGGAGGTGAATCCCTATTGACTCTATGAAGAGTTGAAATTATTTTGAAAATCTTGGTTATAGGATTGGAGATATGGGTCATATTGAGTTAGATAATCCCAACTCGGCATATATGGTTGGTTTATGTTGTACATAGCCGGGTTGGAGTTATCCGAGTCAAATGAGGTTGGAATGAAATATGGATTTATATCATGATTGAAAGAATTATTGTTGAATACATTTCACAATTTACAGAAAAGAAAAAAAACAAACAAATAAACAAAAAAGAAAAGGAAAACAAGCCTATGCTAGGGTTGACTTAGACCTAGACGGCTCCTAACCGGTTAGACTATTCACGGGAAGTATATTGTCAGAAGCTGACCACAAGTTAATCGGCCAGGTAGGGCAAGATCAGTGGGAGGTATCCGTGCCGGAGCAACGGGCCTAATTATACCAAACCACTGTCCTTTGAGGTTTTGCCTCTCAATCCCCAACCTTAGACACCGATTTGACAAGAGTCAACTTCTAACAATGTTTCCCTTAGGTCAGTCTCTTAAATGTGTTCGAGATGTCCCTAGGGCTGATCGTACACATATTTTGCATTCTTTTCATTACACTCCTACATTTATCATGTAATAAATCTGCTAATTTTCTTATCTTAAATATTTATTTTGCAGAAGATAATAATGAAAAGAAAGAGAATTAAACTAAATAAATACCAGTCAAAATCAGATTTAACTGGATTTATTTGGTTAGCGGAGGATGATCCCAAATCTAGTTAGAACAAATCAAGGATTGGGACAAATGTTCAGCTGAAGATCAGAGCAAATCAAAAAGATAACACCAAATAGAAACCAATAAAATTCAGATTTCTATAAATCCATTTTGGTTAGCTAAAGATCAATTGAGGATAATATCAAATACAGAGAGATAAATAGTTAGAGAGAAGATCAACGGATGAGATGAAGCAAGTTTGACTCAGATTCTAACGGGATATATTTTAGTATTTGAATCATAACTTTCGCTACAGAATCTCAAATCTGGTGATTCAAGATGATTCAGACAGCAGACTTACAGGGATACAACTCTTATGTTGATCATTATTTCAAATTCTATCAATTGATTAGTGATATTTAGCAATCAACACGCCAACAAACTGCAGATCAGAACTGAATATCCACTTCAAATCAAGTTTGGAGATAAGGAGAGGATTCAAATTCAGAAAAGCTAGCTTTCCCTATCTCATACTCCTCTAACCTCTGTATTTCTTCTATAAATACCTGCAATCTCAAAGGCAAGGGGACGACCATGCAGAGATAGGAATTAGTCCAGTTTTTCACTCTTTATAGATAGGTTTTTGTTTTTTTTTAATGTAATTTTAATTTGTATGTAAGCTTAGGTTAGATTGAGATTCATGTAAGTAAGAGAGAGGCTTATGTTGAGAGTGACACCGATGTACCCTCCTCCTTTCTTCCATCGTTTCTGCAAGCAATAAAAGCAAGTGAATCCAGAAGCATAAGTATAACAATGTTTGTGTGAGTGCCAACGATAATTCATGATGATGTTCTTCTCCTCAAGACTCCGTATCACTTCATTCTTGTTCATCTTGATGATATAATGCGAATGAGGACTGAGCTCGATCCTATAGCTTATGCGTTGAACGCCTCCGAAGCAAGGTAGAACATGCAAGGGTTCTAGGTAAGTCATCAACCAAACTAGGTAAGTACTTCTTTAATCTTCTTTCTTTTCTTTATTTCATAGTTTAGATCACCAACACGATTTCTTTCATCACTCCTTTTCCATTTTCTTTGTAAATAATCATTCTCCATTTTTCTCCACCTTCTCATCTATCGCTTGCTTTCTAACTTAACCTAACTCTTTTCATTTTCATTTCTTAAAACAAAGAACAACCTTCGTTTTTCTTCACAAAAATTTCAATACAAACCTTGAACGCTTCTATCGCTAACCCTCCTTGTGGATCACGACCCTCATAGCCACTTGCTATTATGGTAGAATTGAGCACTTGCACATCTCTATTCTTAAGTTCTGAAATACTGTATTTTTTGTGCAGGTTTAAGCTTAATCAAATTTTGGCGCCGTTGCCGGGGAGGGTGACGGTTTTTATTGAATTTTTAGAACTAAAACGAATTTTTCTTCTCTGTTGTAGGTTATAGGGCAGGAAAATCAGGAAAAAATTGCAGTAACATATAAGTGGTCTTGGGCCTCTGTTCCAGAAAACAGAGACCAAGTACCCTCTGAATTGCTACGTTTGCTCGGCTTTAGCCGCGGTTCCGCGGCAAGGAAGAGTTCACTACTAACTGGCTTTTTGCAGGGCTGCTTGCTTTGCAAAATTAGAGTTTCTGCAAACTTTATTTCTTGTATGACATCACCAGGAGCCTGCTAATAAACCAACAGTAAAATACTTGTTGAAAAGTTTGAAAATTTGAATAGACGTCTACATTTTAGGCACATGTCTTTTCAATTCATTTACTTTACTGTTGAAGAGTGCTGGAGCAAGGTACGTTCACATTGCATTTAGAATAGGACTCATCTCTTGGTTGATTTACATCGCTTTGAGTGAATCTTGTTTGCATATCTTGTACACTTGTACAAACTGATCTTAAGGGCACTGCCCCATAACAAGATAAGATGGGGATTTAATCACCCTTCCTTGGCCCAAAAATCAGATTCCAAGCACTCACTAACCCGAGCCTAACTAAAAATGAGTAGACATTGGCCCTAGGGACATCTCGGACTCAATTAGGAGATTATCCTAAGGGGGAAAGGAGTTGGAATTTGACTCCTGCCAAATCAGTGTCTAGGAAAAGGATTAAGGGCCGAAAGCCCGAAGGTTGGTGGTTATTTAATTAAGGAACGTCTTTGACGGATAACCTCCCACTAATTTTACCCTGACCAGGCTGATTAACTTGTGGTCAAAGTCTGCAGTATACCTCCCGTGGACAGTGTTGGCCCAAAGGCCTTCCACTCTAGTTTTGATGATGATTAACTCATGTAGTTATGTGTACTAATAATCTTGCAATGTTTAAGTTTCAGATATTTAACAAGATATTAGTTGGTGAAAGCTTCCACACATCTTTCACTAGGTGATTCAAGAGCCTAAGCATCAAAGATGACATCTAGCACTCATTGGAGTCAAGCTTGGTGAATCACGGTTTGGACCGAGTCAACTTGGAGACGGCGCTCTACAAGAAGACTTTGGTATCCCTATTTTGGTTTGTGTTTAGATCCAAATTGTAAAGATTAGAATAGTATGATAATGCTCAAGTTCACAACACACACGTTTCATGTTTTGAATATTGGTTTTTGGTTTTTCGGTTTTAGGTTTAACCGATCTTGGTTTTCATGAATAGATAGATCAAAACAAGTTTACATGGTTTAATGTATATATGATTTGTTCTATATACATGCATGCTTTAATTTCCTAGACAAACTTAGTTTTGACTCCTTTATTCATGTGTTATATGTTTTGGTATTTTTGACAAAACATATTTTGGTATTAATGATAAAAACTATGATATATATTTGTTTCATGCATATTGGATTTCTATCCATATGCATCATGCTTCAAAGTGTTTAATTATCATGTTTTTGTATTTTCTATTCAAGAATCCAAGTTTTAGAAAATACAAGGTTTGGTTTTTGGTAAAAATGAAAAGACATAAAAATAGTTTTAATTGCTTGATATTTGAGTCAAAACTTTTATCACATGTTTATATATCAATGCAATTTGACAAAACTATTTTTGGGGATTTTTTTTTAGTAGTTTATAAGAATTTATTGGATATTTATTTCCCCAGATTTCTGACCAGTTTTGGTGTCTGCCAGGCTGATCGGTCGACCGGTACGATCGACCGCACCATGTAGACGGTCGACCGTATGGGTCGACCGACGTGCACAGAAACGTGCACGCTGGCTACACCTTTAGCCGGTCGACCGTGCCGGTCGACCGACTGAGAGCAGGTTTGCTCTCTGTTTGTTTGGGTCGACCGGGCGGTCGACCGCTAGCGCCAACGGGTCAAAAATTGACCGTTGGGCGGTTGACCGTCAGGGTAATTCTGGCAAAAATTACAGCCAACGGCTATTTTCTGGATTAGCCTATAAATACCCCATTTGCAAGAGTTTTTCTCTAAGAATTTTTGTGCGAATTTTTACATACTCTCTGGTGTTTTACAGCAATAAAAAGAAGTTTTTGAGCTTGATTTGAACAATCTTTTGGTGTTTTCTTTAGGGTTTGAAAAATCAAATAAAAGGGTTTTGGGAAAAGCTTTTGAATTGAACTTCTCTATCTTGGTTTCATTTATTTCCCAAAGATTTTCTTTGAGTTGCTGGTTTCAAATCCCTTGGTTTTCTCCACACTTGAGCTAAAATCTACTATCTTTTCTATAGGATTTTGTGTGGGAAAAAGAGATTGTTTTGTGGTTGTTGTTTGAAACCACTAAGTTGTAAACCCTATCTTTAGCTTGGCTTTGTGCCTTTCCCTCATTGTGCTGAGGAAGTTTGGCTATTGGGTTGTATCCCTCAAGGTTGTGAGGTGATCCTTGTATTGGTTTTGAGTTTGGAAATCTCTCAAGTTGTGAGGAGATTGTTGGCTTGGAGTTGTGCCTCAAGGAGGAGGCTGTGATTGTAAAGAGAGGAGTTGGGTACTCCTTGTGAGAGTTCTTGGTTAACTAGCTAGTGGATTAGAAAATCCTTCGTGTGTCGAAGGCGGGGATGTAGAGCTGGGTGCTCGAACCTCGATAACATATCTCTTTGTTTGCGATTGATCCATTTACTCTCTATATCTCTCTCTTTACTTTGTGTATTGTGCAAATTGCTATATCTCATACTTGCTTGTGTGTGCATCATTATTGTAATTGCAATTAGTTTTTAAATTCCGCATTAAGTTCACTAGATTAGCATCGTCACCTATTCACCCCCCCTCTAGGTGACTTTTCAATTGGTATCAGAGCTAGCGCTCCTGATATTTAGGTTTAACCACCTAGGAGTGAGATCTTGGTTTGCTAATCTTCATTTGCATTTTCATTTGCACACATTTAGTTTGCACTTATGGCTAGCCCTCCTATGTTTGATCATTTTAGACTTGATGCTTGGAAGGCTAATATGACTAAACATTTAAAAGACCTAGGACATCTAGTTTATCAAGCCATTATCATAGAATCCCTCCCAATAGTAGCAAGCATAAGAAGGCCAATGCATTAGCACTTAGGGCACTTAGAGCATCTCTAAATGAACATTTATTACATGTTTTTGATCGTTATGATTCGGCTTTTGCAGTTTGGAGCATCTTGACTTCTCCCGAGCTTCCAAGGATTATCAACAAGATGAGGAGATCTAAGAGAGAAAAGTCTGAAGAGCAATGCCTCATGGTCCAAGGGAAGAACTCCCTTGAGGTACAATCGGATTCTCAAATAGATGATAGCTCTAGTTCCTATTGTCATGGATGTTTTGAAGTTCAAACTTTGAATATGGAACTTGTTCAAAAGCTTGAGAATTTGTTAGAAGAACATGATTTGTTGAAAGATGATAATCTTGTTTTGAAAAATGAATTAAAGGATTTATGCTCTAATTTTGAATTGATGTTACAAGAGAAGGAAGAGATTGCAAGTAAATGTGACTCACTTAAATCTCAACTCGAACTTGCTTTAAAGGAAAATGAATTTTTAAAAAACAAAAATGATTGTGATGATGTTGTAAAGCACAATGAGATTTTATCTTCAAAATTGGATTTTACTTTTAAAGAAAATCTCACTTTGAAAAATGATATTGATGCAATTACAAAAGAATTGGATTTGGTTTTGAATAAAAATAAATCTTTGCAAAATGATATTGATATTCATGTTTGCCATGCTAGTGTAGCTTCTACTTCTTGCACACCTATAGCATGCTCCACTTTATCTTCTAGCATTGAAAATGATATAAATAATTTGAAGAAAAGTGTTGATTGTTTGGGCTCCACTTTGAGCCAATGTGCTTTAAATCACACTCGTATGGAATCCTTGGTTCGCAAGAAACAAGCTCCAACTATGCATGCACACCCATCACGGCATACACATGCTCATCACGGACACAATCATAACATGTATGCTCATGTGTACACTTGTACATATTGTGGTCGAAAAGGCCACCTTGCTAGATTTTGCTATGATAGATTACATATTGAAAATTTAGCAACTAATCTTGTTTGGGTTAGGAGAGATACTAACCCCCGTGGACCCACAAGAAAATGGGTACCAAGATCCACCTCTTTGATGTTTGATGTAGGTGGAGGCTCTCGCATAACGTGAGAGTGTTGGTGCCTTGAGGTGGATGCATTCTAAGCTAAAAGGAGAACCATTTGGATGCTTCACTCTCAAGGAGATTTGGTGGGAGGACCACCGTGGTTTGGAGAATTAGAGATGCACCTTCATCGGTTTTGGTATCATTCTCTAACTCCCATTTTTTAATTGCATGCTTTTCATGTTCATCTATTTATAGCATGCCATGGTTTATTGTTCATTATGCTTATGCCATGCTCTTTAGAATAGTGTTATACATGTGTAGTTACTTGAGCACCTATATGGATCTATATTTAGTGTTCTCACATTGTTTAAACTAACATGTATGCCCTAGATCTACTGCACATGCATATGCATTATGACCATTTGGTTGTTTATGATTTTTGTTCTTATTAATCATGTTTCATTATTTCATGATTAGTATGATATTTGTCATGTTTATTAGACTTATGCTTTACATGATTAGTTATTGAGACACTCATGTTTAGTATGGACCCATATTTTGTGTTCTCTTTATGTTTTAGCTATCATGTTTATCATAGGTTTAATGCACATGTCTTTGTCATGCAAATCATATGGTTGACTATGATTTTTTTTTGTTTTAATGATTCATGTTTTGATAAATAACTTGTGTTGTATGATTTCTAATTTAGCCACATGTTTTGATGTTTATAGGCTATCATGTATTTCTTGATTCTAATAGCATGTGGATGTTCTTCATGATCATTTTTATGTTTTTCATGATTGATTTGTATCCGTTTTATGCATAATGATTTGATTACTTGTTTAGATGTTAGTTTTCATTAAGACTAGAATTTATACTTGCACATGTAGTGGGACACAAATAAACCTTTATATATGTTTGTGCTTGGATGCCTATTTGTACCCTTTAGATGTTCCAGTATAGTCTAGTTTTGATGATTCATGCATTCAAACATGTATTCCTATTTTTGATGTGTTTTCTATGATTAAGTGTTTTCACTTCATGTATATGTCTATTTTGCCAAACCTTAAGATATACATGTATGCCCCTTGAGTCATTTGCTTTTCATGCAAATCTATATTTTGGACTCAATTGTGTTTAGGGATATGTATGTATACTTTTGTTTTGTCAAAACATACATATGCCTTGGAGTTTAATTTGTTATGATGATTTTCGTGTCATTGAGGAAATTTCCTTTAGTAATGAAGATTTAGTTTTTCATGTGTTCATATTTTAAAGGAATTTCAATCGAGCTTGATTGTCCATTTTCATGATGATATGTTTCACACAACACTTATACACTCACCCTATTTAATGTTTTCTCGTGATTTAGTTTTCATGAGTAAAATTTGTGCTATATGAATTTTGAGTGTTTTAATGTCATGTGATTTACATGTGTTCATGAAAAACATTTTTGTTATTCGTCACTTGAAGGATTACGTGCTAGTTTTCAAATTTTCATACAACTAGTTCGTATTCTTCAATTTGGTAGAGTTTTTCATACAAACTATAATTCCAAATCTATTTTTGAAAACCCCTACCATTTAATGGGCGGTTGGATGGGAGATCATGCTCATGTATGCTTAATAGTGTAAATCTTTTTAAACTTGATCATGAAATGGGTGGTAGTTGATATGAGTCATACACTTGATCTTATTGTTGTTTCAATTGGTATCATTGAATTCTTTCAATTGGTATCAATCTTGACATCCTTTTGTATACTCATATATGTTTTGTTTTATATATGTATGCTTACACGTCATATAGTATCAATTTCAATTGGTATCTATTTCTTACATACATATATAGATGATTTATTTGTGCTTATTATATCCCTATATCTTGAAGCACAAATTTTGGTTATGTTAAGCTTGAGTTTTTCAATTCGTATCCATATACAAGCTTTATCATAATTTTAAGATTGATAAGCCTGAACTTTTAATGAATATCATGTTTCAATTGATTTAATTTTCAATTGGTATCTTATTTCAAGCCTATGCATATTTTCTTTTGGTATTTCATAAAGGGGGAGAAAACTCGTATTTTGTATTTCAATTGGTATTTGGTTTACCATTGTTTTTGTTTCCCACTCCCTAACTTTATGATATTAAAGTAATTGGTATCATATGCTTATAATGAAAAATATCTTCTTTTGGTATCAAGATGCTATTTGTTTCCTTAAATTTGGTATCAATTTTTTATTATCTATTGGTATCAAGTTTACATAACATGTTTTCATTTTGATATAAAATGTTATTTTGTTTCAATGCCTTGTTTTATTTCAAAAAGGATTTGGCATTTCTCAAAGTTTGTTATTTTCAATTGATATCATATTGACTTTGGTTTTACCCCTTGGAATAATTTATTTGCTTCTTTGTTTTGAAGATTTAGGGGGAGAAGTATTTGTTTTCATTATGTTTGTTTTTACCCCTTTGTTGATGATTGACAAAAAGGGGGAGAAGAATTTGTAGTTTATATGCATGGTTGATTTATGCATATGTTTTAATGTTTTAGTTGGTTTTCATTAGTAATAATATGTTGGTTTCAATATTATTATTTTATTGGTATCAAGAGCATGTTTCATTGTTTATGTTTTATTTTAATTGGTATCCAGAACATGTTTATATGTGTTTAAGAACATTCATTGCATATCTTATATGTTTTATTGTTATGCATGAGTTAAGGGGGAGCTTCTTTGAAGCTTTACTTTAATCCATGCATATATAACTCCATGAGTTTTGTCATCATCAAAAAGGGGGAGATTGTTGGCCCAAAAGCCTTCCACTCTAGTTTTGATGATGATTAACTCATGTAGTTATGTGTACTAATAATCTTGCAATGTTTAAGTTTCAGATATTTAACAAGATATTAGTTGGTGAAAGCTTTCACACATCTTTCACTAGGTGATTCAAGAGCCTAAGCATCAAAGATGACATCTAGCACTCATTGGAGTCAAGCTTGGTGAATCACGGTTTGGACCGAGTCAACTTGGAGACGGCACTCTACAAGAAGACTTTGGTATCCCTAGTTTGGTTTGTGTTTAGATCCAAATTGTAAAGATTAGAATAGTATGATAATGCTCAAGTTCACAACACACAAGTTTCATGTTTTGAATATTGGTTTTTGGTTTTTCGGTTTTAGATTTAACCGATCTTGGTTTTCATGAATAGATAGATCAAAACAAGTTTACATGGTTTAATGTATATATGATTTGTTCTATATACATGCATGCTTTAATTTCCTGGACAAACTTAGTTTTGACTCCTTTATTCATGTGTTATATGTTTTGGTATTTTTGACAGAACATATTTTGGTATTAATGACAAAAACTATGATATATATTTGTTTCATGCATATTGGATTTCTATCCATATACATCATGCTTCAAAGTGTTTAATTATCATGTTTTTGTATTTTCTATTCAAGAATCCAAGTTTTAGAAAATACAAGGTTTGGTTTTTGGTAAAAATGAAAAGACATAAAAATAGTTTTAATTGCTTGATATTTGAGTCAAAACTTTTATCACATGTTTATATATCAATGCAATTTGACAAAACTATTTTTGGGGATTTTTTTTAGTAGTTTATAAGAATTTATTGGATATTTATTTCCCCAGATTTCTGACCAGTTTTGGTGTCTGCCAGGCTGATCGGTCGACCGGTACGGTCGACCGCACCATGTAGACGGTCGACCATATGGGTCGACCGACGTGCATAGAAACGTGCACGCTGGCTACACCTTTAGCCGGTCCACCGTGCCGGTCGACCGACTGAGAGCAGGTTTGCTCTCTGTTTGTTTGGGTCGACCGGGCGGTCGACCGCTAGCGCCAACGGGTCAAAAATTGACCGTTGGGCGGTCGACCGGGCGGTCGACCGTTAGGGTAATTCTGGCAAAAATTACAGCCAACGGCTATTTTCTGGATTAGCCTATAAATACCCCATTTGCAAGAGTTTTTCTCTAAGAATTTTTGTGCGAATTTTTACATACTCTCTGGTGTTTTTACAGCAATAAAAAGAAGTTTTGAGCTTGATTTGAACAATCTTTTTGGTGTTTTCTTTAGGGTTTGAAAAATCAAATAAAAGGGTTTTGGGAAAAGCTTTTGAATTGAACTTCTCTATCTTGGTTTCATTTATTTCCCAAAGATTTTCTTTGAGTTGCTGGTTTCAAATCCCTTGGTTTTCTCCACATTTGAGCTAAAATCTACTATCTTTTCTATAGGATTTTGTGTGGGAAAAAGAGATTGTTTTGTGGTTGTTGTTTGAAACCACTAAGTTGTAAACCCTATCTTTAGCTTGGCTTTGTGCCTTTCCCTCATTGTGTTGAGGAAGTTTGGCTATTGGGTTGTATCCCTCAAGGTTGTGAGGTGATCCTTGTATTGGTTTTGAGTTTGGAAATCTCTCAAGTTGTGAGGAGATTGTTGGCTTGGAGTTGTGCCTCAAGGAGGAAGTTGTGATTGTAAAGAGAGGAGTTGGGTACTCCTTGTGAGAGTTCTTGGTGAACTAGCTAGTGGATTAGAAAATCCTTCGTGTGTCGAAGGCGGGGATGTAGAGCTGGGTGCTCGAACCTCGATAACATATCTCTGTGTTTGCGATTGATCCATTGACTCTCTCTATCTCTCTCTTTACTTTGTGTATTGTGCAAATTGCTATATCTCATACTTGCTTGTGTGTGCATCATTGTTGTAATTGCAATTAGTTTTTAAATTCCGCATTAAGTTCACTAGATTAGCATCGTCACCTATTCACCCCCCCCTCTATGTGACTTTTCAGACAGTCTAACCAGTTAGGAGTCGTCTAGGTCATAGTTCTACCCTAACTTAGATTAGAATTTTTTTTTGTTTGCTTATTTGTTTGTTTTTTGTTTGTGTTTTATTGTGTGATATGGCTTATAACAATAATTTTTCCAATTTTAATGGTAATCCATATTACGCACTAACCTCTTTTTCGGATATTACCAACCCGGTATATCATAACTTTAACCAACCTAGTGTGCCGGATTAGTCTTCTCTGAATCAATATAACCCATGCCCCCAATCTTATAACCATAATTTCCAGAATAATTTCAACTCTTCACAGAGTCAGTGGGGATTCACCTCCCCCGAGTCCAATTTTCAACTAACTTGCCCTCCCTATCCACCTTGTCCATAATATTTTCAAGATTCATACTCAGTTTCACCAGTCCAAAATAGAAAACCATCAATTTTGGAAATGAGTATGCGTGAGTCCAAGCAAAAATCACAAAATCTGATGGACTCACAATTTCATCACCAATTCCAAGACAACACTTCATCTTTTCAACAAAATAATGAACCAATCAACTATGAAAAGATGCTTGAAGCCATGACTCAGGCTCAAAACGCTCGCAATCACGACATAGATATGATGGTCCAATCTCTACGTCTCACCGTTTGGCCAGTTCTGATGTCGGTAACATTTCTGTTAGAGCCGAAGAGTCATGTTTTTTTGGAAAACAAGTTACCATTTTGGAATAATCATTTGAACTTGCCCAAACTCTAAATTTTGAAAATGATATTGACAGTTTGGCAAGTTATTCCTTTCTTGAAATAGAACTTGAGAATGAATATGATCCTGAACATCAACTTAGTGATTCAATTCTACTTCCTGATTCAATTATGACTCCGGTGTCTTCACCTGATTTCAATCTTTTTCCCGAGTTAACATTGGATCTTGTGCCAATTCATCACGAAATTGGATCACCCATCTTTGATGATCATATTGAACTTGACCAATTTTACACTTTTGAAAGTCCTATTGACAAATTTGTATGTTCTCATTTTTATGACATTGAACTCAATGAGAAATGTGACCTAGATTCTCAAATCTGTGATCCAGTTCAAATTTCCGATTCAATATTGACTCCTGTTTTATTACTAGACTTGAGTAATATTTTAGAGTCAGTTTTGATTCCCACACCTATCATTCTTGAACTTGAATCACCAATATTAAGTCACATTCTATTGTTGAAAAATAAATGTGGACTTGAGTTTTAACTTCTTGACTTGGACCCACTTCCTGAACCAATTTCGACTCCTGAACATTTACTTCACTTAAGCCACCTTCCTAAGTCGGTATTAGTTCCTGTACTTCCTGAGTCCAAGTCAATCATTCTATCTTTTCACACTCCATTTTGGGACAAGGCGGTTGACAAATTTGACTCCAAAATTAATTATGGAATTTGAAAATTAGATGGGGTCAAAATTTAATAAAAATCATTCATGCATAAATCATTTTATTGGGTTATATTAGAGAAATTTCTGGTGGGTTCCTCTGAACTCCACGAAAAGTTGATTGGGCTGCAATTCGTGGACCAATCAGACCACCACTGGAACCACCACCTTAAGTTAACATTTTCCTTCCCTTTCTTCTTTTTCATGCATCTATGCATTAATTCATATATTGAGGACAATGCATGAGATAGGTGTGGGGGAGGGTCTAACGTAACCTAGGTTTTTCTTTTTGAAAAAAAATTCGTTACTTTTAAAAACTTTTTGAAAATAGAAACAATATTTTGACATATTTTTTGTAAGAAATTAAGTCAATTTTAAGGAATAGGAAATCAAAATTAGGATTTCTTAAATTTGGTCAAAATAAGATTATTTGTTTGATTTTTAGGGTTAGGAAGATAATTTGTCAAAGTAATTTAGTCTTGATCTTTACCTTAATGAAATATGCATACTTCATACACTTACACACTTAGGGTTCAAAAACAAAGATTCTTATGCGTTATATATATAAAAAAAGAAAAAAATATTATGAAAGATGAACGAATCTAATTATTGATTAGTTAGGTACTTTGGCCTAAGCAAGCTTTAGTATTTATGCGAAAAATGATTAGATAAGTTTGAAAAAAAAATATATAAAAATCTTCTGATTAAGCTGGGTATTTGTGCCTAATAAACATAAGTATTCACGCCTAAAAGGGGTTCATATAATAAAATCCTTAGTTTTGTGGCCTTATTTGCTCGAGTCCTTAAGTCCTTGGGGCGTTTTCTCACCCGGTGCCCTAAGACCATTTGGTTTGGGAGTCATCGATTAAAGGCTCGTTACATGGGCAGATTAGAAAGCCTAATAGAACTAAGGAATAATACCACAAAAAATATATATATAAATAAATAAGGCATAAGAGTTAGAGTTAATGAACCATTAGTCAAAATTTTCACGGTCACAAGGTGCATATGACTTAGGGTAAAGTAATAGACTAAATGAGAAGTACAATTTGACTCCTTACTTTGATTGACAACAAACTTTTGAATAGAGACAAGTTTAGGAATGAAAAATTCAATTTTCCTATAACTTATAGATTACTTAAATCTTACAATTATATTTCAAATATTTTTCTCTTTCAAAATGCTTTTCGAAAATACTAACTCTTTGTTTCTCTTTCTTTATGGATTTTGTGGGTGTAATCTACTGAAAACCCTCACGAGACAAAACTCGTCCTCTAGGGGTAACCTAGAGGTTTAATGGTTTGTTGCACATGCTCAGTGCAATCGCGTGACCTGCGAAAGTGGTCTAATAATCCTTAGTATAGTTTAGTTGTTTTGCTCGAGGACGAGCAAAAGATAGGTATGGGGGTGTGATTGGTCACTAATATTGCACATTTATTATCATATTCTCCTACTTATTGTAGAATAAACTCTGCATTTTCCTAATTACATGTTTAATTTATTTGCTGGCCCATTCCTAAAGGAGAATGAAGAGAAATGAGCCCAAAAGCCCACCAAATTCTGACTTAATTCAGAATAAATTTGAAATTAAGGAATCAGGGAAAAATCTTGACATATCAGAGAGGTTGAAAACGGTTAAGAATCCTCCCTGAACGGTTGAAGCCAAAGAAAGGCCATTTCGTCAAAATCTCGGATTTAAACGAGAAATCCAACTAAAGATAAAGCCAGAACACGAAACCAGGGAATTCCACACCCTGGCCGCAAAAACGCGGCCAAACCCGCGATTCCGCTGCTTTGTTAGGGAGTTAGGGGGAGCGTTTGCTCCCCCTATCTTCTCACATCTCTCATCTTCTCACATCTCTCCCCTCTGGGTTTTGGCCTATAAAAGGGCAGGATTTGCACTGAAAATGGAACGACCATACAGAGATAGGATTTAGTCCACTTTTTCATTTTTTAGTGTAGGTTTGTTTTTTTTTTCATGTAATTTTCATTTTTAATTTATGAAACTGGTAGGAGAAACTAGTTTCATTGAGGAAGGAGATCAAGCTTGTACTGAGGGTGACACCGGTGTAAGTAAGTCCTTTCTTTTATTGTTATTAGAATCGAATCGAAGTTTTTTTTCCCTTCTTTACTCTTGTTTTAGTTTACTCTCCTCTGATGTGTTTGTAATCCAAGTGAATCCGATAGCCTCGAGACTGCTTCGCCATTGCAAGTGCCCTTGATGGCCTATGGTGATGAATAACCATTCTTTGTTAGTTTAGCTCGCCCTTTTATTCATAGTGTAGATCGAGAATGTGGAAAATCATATACGCCATGCTTGATTGCCTTCAAAGACAAGGTAAGTCGTCGCAACGGATCTAAGGTATATGAGCATTGAAGAGGTAAGTAATTTTTAGGTTATCTTTCTTTTCTTTTATTCTTTAGTTTCAATATCATAAGCTCCAACCATCTTTATCACTCTTTTCTATTTCTTTGTATATAATAATTTTTCATTTTCCCACCTTCTAAATCTACCACTTTCTTTCTCACTTCACCTTAACCTAATTTTTCTTTTTTTTTTTTTTTAAAGAACTAAAGAAGAATTTTAACTATACTTTGTATCTTAAAAGAAAACTTACTAAAAAAGCTTCTATCGCTAGTCCCTCCTTGTGGATCACGACCCGCATAGCCACTTGCTATTGCGGTAGAATTGAGCACCTTGCACATCCTATTCTTAGATCTGAAATTCTGTATTTTGTGTGCAAGTTTAAGCTCAATCAAAGGGTCTAACGTAACTTAGGTTTTTCCTTTTGAAAAAAAAAATTTCTTTACTTTTAAAAACTTTTTGAAAATAGGAACAATATTTTGACATATTTTTGTAAGAAATTAAGTCAAATTTAAGGAATAGGAAAATCAAAATTAGGATTTCTTAAATTTGGTCAAAATAAAATTATTTGTTTGATTTTTAGGGTTAGGAAGATAATTTGTCAAAGTAATTTAGTCTTAATCTTTACCTTAATGAAATATGTATACTTCATACACTTACACACTTAGGGTTCAAAAACAAAAATTCTTATGCCTTATATATATAAAAAAAAGAAAAAAGAAAAAAATATTATGAAAGATGAACGAATCTAATTATTGATTAGCTAGGTACTTTGGCCTAAGCAAGCCTTAGTATTTATGCGAAAGATGATTAGATATGTTTGAGAAAAAAATATATAAAAATCCTCTGATTAAGCTGGGTATATATGCCTAATAAAATATAAGTATTCACGCCTAAAGGGGTTCATATAATAAAATCCTTAGTTTTGTGGCCTTGTTTGCTCGAGTCCTTAAGTTCTTGGGGTGTTTTCTCACCCGGTGCCCTAAGACCGTTTGGTTTGGGAGTCATCGATTAAAGGCTAGTTACATGGGCAGATTAGAAAGCCTAATAGAACTAAGGAATAATACCACAAAACAAATATATATATATAAATAAATAAGGCATAAGAGTTAGAGTTAATGAACCCTTAGTCAAAATTTTCACGGTCACAAGGTGCATATGACTTAGGGTAAAGTAATAGACTAAATGAGAAGTACAATTTGACTCCTTACTTTGATTGACAACAAATTTTTGAATAGAGACTAAGTTTAGGAATAAAAAATTCGATTTTCCTATAACTTATAGATTACTTAAATCTTACAATTATATTTCAAATATTTTTCTCTTTCAATATGCTATTCGAAAATACTAACTCTTTGTTTCTCTTTCTTTATGAATTTTGTGGGTGTAATCCACTGAAAACCCTCACGAGATAAAACTCGTCCTTTAGGGGAAACCTAGAGGTTTAATGGCTTGTTGCACATGCTCAGTTCAATCGCGTGACCTGCGAAAGTGGTCTAATAATCCTTAGTATAGTTTAGTTGTTTTGCTCGAGGACGAGCAAAAGATAGGTATGGGAGTGTGATTGGTCACTAATATTGCACATTTATTATCATATTCTCCTACTTATTGTAGAATAAACTCTGCATTTTCCTAATTAGATGTTTAATTTATTTGCAGGCCCATTCCTAAAAGAGAGAGAAGAGAAATGAGCCCAAAAGCCCATCAAATTCTGACTTAATTCAGAATAAATTTGAAATCAAGAAATCAGGACAAAATCTTGACATATCAGAGAGGTTGAAAACCGATTGAAAAGAATCCTCCCTGAATCGATCAGTTGAAGCCAAAGAAAAGGCCATTTCGTCAAAATCCCGGACATAAACGAGAAATCCAACTGAAGATAAAGACAGAACGCGAACCAGAGAATTCCACCAACAGGGTGTGGCCACCTGGCCACACTCTGGCCGCGAAAACGCGGCCAAAGCTGCGTTTCCACAGCTTTGTTAGGGAGTTAGGGGGAGCGTTTGCTCCCCCTATCTTCTCATATCTCTCCCCTCTAGGTTTTGGCCTATAAAAGGGCAGGATTTGCACTGAAAATGGAACGACCATGCAGAGATAGGATTTATTCCACTTTTTCATTTTTTAGTGTTGGTTTTGTTTTTATTTTCATATAATTTTCAGTTTTAATTTATGTAACTAAGAGGAGAAACTAGTTTCATGGAGGAAGGAGATCAAGCTTGTACTGAGGGTGACACTGGTGTAAGTAAGTCCTATCTTTCATAGTTATTAGAATTGAATCGAAGTTTTTTTTCCCCTTCTTTACTCTTGTTTTAGTTTACTCTCCTCTGATGTGTTTGTAATCCAAGTGAATCCGATAGCCTCGAGACTGCTTCGCCATTGCAAGTGCCCTTGATGGCCTATGGTGATGAATAACAATTCTTTATTAGTTTAGCTCGCCATGCTTGATTGCCTTCAAAGACTGTATGACCCGGGAAAGGAGAGAGACAAGAATATTGCAGTAAAAGTTTTCCTTGAATCAAATGAAAAGGATTACAACAACAACTGTTCCTTCCGGTTACAAGGGAGGGAGGATATTGAATCTTGAATCCCCCCTTTGTTTAAGGCTGGGTTCTTCGTGTGGCGGTGGAGAGTGAATCTTGTTCTCCGTTGACCGGATGACCGTCCTTCAGGGATCTCCTCTTCGGCCGGTAGAAAGAGTAACTCAGCTCCGTCTACCAAAACTCTAAAAGAGAAGGTAAGCGAAGAGTAACTTGTACGCAGCAAGCTAGCTTGAAAAGTCGAGTTCTCTCTCTGTTGATGATCTCTCCGTTGTCCTCTTCTCCTTCTTTTTGATTGCCAAAAGTCTGACCTCTTCTTCATAGCGACGGGGCTATTTATAGAGGTCTTAGGGGGTGAACGTGCCCCCCCTAAAAGCGCTCCACAATGAGGGGCCACTTCCCGCTACTTGTGCGGTGACTGGCCCCGTAATCCGGGTGGTTACAACTGAGGCGCTGGTCTAGCAAACGCGCCTTGATGCTGAGACGCGGGTGTCGAGCCAACGCGCCTTGATGCTGAGACGCGGGTGTCGAGCCAACGCGCCTTGTTGCTGAGACGCGGGTGTCGAGCCAACGCGCCTTAATGCTGAGACGCGGGTGTCGGACCAACGCGCCTTGATTCTGAGACGCGGGTGATAGTCCCTCGCGTCTAGAGCTTTTCAATGGCTTGTCCTTCAGTAACTTTTGGACAGCCTACAGAACCCCCTCCAAAGTTTTCGATATTCCGCTGTTAACTGGGACGGATTTCGAAATACTTTGGATTTTAGGCATATTTGTTTTAACGACTGGACTGTTAGTGCTCCGGGTTTGATTTCATCTGGAGTTGGTCTTCGTGAGTGTACTGTTTGAACTTCTTTGAAGCCACCAGAGTTGATCATGTTGAGTGTCTAGATGCACAGTCTAAACCTCCCCATTGCTTTTAGTCTGTCATGGGTGTGCTTTAAGCCAGGAGTGGTTGGTTGTCTGCTTGCGTCAGTGTACTGTTGAACTGTTTTTGCAAAAGCAGGAGGCCGAACGCAGGTTCTTTTTGAAAGCCGAGATGGTACTGCTTTAAAGACGCGATTTCTGTAGGGTGCGTCCTTTGGCAATGGAAACGCGCCCGATCTTCCATGAGGCAGACGCGATGTTGGGCCCGCTGGGTCGGACGCGGACTTCGTAGAGAGACGCGACCTTCCGAATGCATTTATGGAGATGCTGACAGGGCATGTCCATCGAAGAGGTGCGTCCCTTGGGTGCGAATCTGTGCCGTGTCATGATTACACCGCCAGCTGGCCTGGGGAACCGGCAGGATTTCACCTTTTGGCGCGCGAATTTCCTGGTTCATTAACTGAACCGCGCCACGTGTCAAATGATGACTCGCTACGGAGTCGTGACGCATGATCTTCGCGATGATTTGTTCCACGCGTCATGCGATGATTCGCTGCAGCTCTTATCGGGCCACACGCCGCGTATCTTCACGTCTTATCGGGCCACACGCCGCGTATCTTCGCGAATCCTTGGGCCTATAAATAGCCACAGTTGGAGAGATACTTCTTCTTCTCTGAGCGTTTTATTTTAGGGTTTTAAGAAACATAGTTCTTCTTTCCCTATTCATTATCAGATTCTTGATTGACGATGGCACCCAAGACTAAGCCAACCGCCTCTTCGTCACGGGCGACCGTCGCCGAGGCCCAGAGGGGCGCTTCCTCTGTGCAGGATGTCGTTCTCCCAGGTATAATGCCTTCGCCATTAACGGAAGCTCATAGAACCCTAAGAATCCTTAACACAAAATATAACTCGTGTTTGATTCTCAGACGCGGTCCCAGACGCAGTCTTTGAGTTGATAACCGAGGCGCGGGTTTGGACCCTCACGCCATTGGGTTCTGCGTTTTGGACTCTTCACTTAGAATATTTCTAATTGTGAAGGGTTCAGACGCGAACTTGGTTAGCAGAACGCGGATTTGATCCTTGCGTTCTGTTTCACCAGCTGCCGATTTTGATGAATCTGGCACCTGAGTCCAAGCGATTAGAAATCTGGGGGCATGAAAGGAAGGGTGTTACCCTCCTTAACTTCTGGCGTTTGTGGTGATGGAAGGGTTAAGGTGGATAACTCCCTTCTTTTCGCACCCCAGAAGTGACATCAAGGTCATGGATTCTGGTGGTGGAGACGCGGATCCTGCAGGTCTGGACGCGGGTTTGATAATTCCTGTGTCCAGTATCTCTTCTGCGTTTGGACGCGGTTTTGCAGGTCTGGACGCGGATTTGATAATTCCTGCGTCCAGTATTTCTTCTGCGTTTGGACGCGGTTTTGCAGGTCTGGACGCGGATTTGATAATTCCTGCGTCCAGTATCTCTTCCGCGTCTGGGTTATGAACACTTAGCACAAAGTATCTAACTAAGTGTCCTTTTCTTTTGCAGTGCCCCATCCTTCTGCCTCACTCGCCAAGACGCGCCACTTTGGACATGTGGGTGGTGCTGACCAGGACTTGACTTTTGTGCTACGAAGGACTACCCCTGTGACTGCTGACAAGTCGCCAGATCGCAGGGAAAGGCTCTCTAATGTTGACGTGAGGACTTTTCGGGTACTTATGACCGATGCGGCATTCACAACGGATGCTCACGTCAAGTTGGAGAAGCCTGCCTTCTTCTTCGGAGATCATATCAAAGATGGCGGCCATCGTGTGTATGACGGAACTTATAAATGGCTCCGTCAGATAAAGGGTGGAAGGTTCTTTCTTCCGGACATGGAGAGGATGTTCCCGCTGTCCTACTTCCAGCACATGTCCGTCCCTCGGAAGATGGAATGGGACATTTCTCGATATGTCCCCGAGATTACCCTCGGCGATTTGGGTTCCCATAAAGTGCATCGTCATGATAGCCATGACAGGTCGGTTCTCGGCCTATTCCCTGGGTCGCGCAAGTCTGAGGTTCCGGCGGGAGAGATACCACAACTTGGCACTACCTTCCTCAACGCGTTCATGGAAGCGGAGGGTGATTATCCGGTCGGGTTTCGTGCGCCTGGGTGGGTCCATTCCACGGAGAACTACTGGTGGGGCAGAATGGTAGGTTTCGTCCTCACCGACCTTGGGGATCTGCTAAAGCGCGTGGGACTGTACGTGGCGGTCAGGGCCGTACAGTGGGGTATCCCACCAGGCTCTCATAACTTTTTCGGGATCCTGGAGCGCTACAATCCGCTGACGGGGACATTCTTTACCCCGGTTGGAGAGATGGGCCTTGCACTGCACGAGCTGCATGAGGTCTCGGGGCTAGCAACAGGGGACATCCCGTATGAGGAATATGTCCCGACCACTGAGGAGCTCCACCACTTGAAGAAAGAGTTTCCTCGGGTGTACGAGACTTACTGGGAAGTGATGTGTCACTTCCACATTTGTGGTCAGATAACCAACTGGCGGTCGCAGGGAGTCAAGCAACTGTCTTGGGCCAGTTACTTATTTAATGGTATCGATAGTAAAGACACTCCGATAACCCGACTGGTTCCCAGTTCCGACAGGGAGATTGAAGACAGGATCGACCAGGCTTCTGAAGGCTTCTACACCACGGTCTCGAACGAGGACGGTTTCGACCCTGACCTGGTTTTTGAAAGCTTCCACCATCAAGCCCGGACCCCTATCTCCGATAGGGCACTGTTGGCAGGCTTCTTGATGCTGTGGCTGAAGCGTTGTGTGGTGCCCACGTTGCCACATGAAGTTATTGTTGCTGACGTGGTGTACCCGGCGGTGCTCCTGGCTCATAGCAACCCTATAGCCCTTCTCCCGGCCATGGTGGCTGGCATTCAGAGCGGGTTGCGGGCGCTAACCAAGAGTTTCTGCGAGGCGCCGAAAACTGCCGACTCCCACGGCAAGCCGTATGTCGACTCAGAGGGGAATCTGACGGTGAAGCGTCCTAACCCTCGGATCGAGCTGCCTTATACGTACCTTCTGGCTTGGTACGTGATGCACTGCCCTTCTTTGATGACGGCGGTGCGTTGGAGGGAGAGTTTCGTCCCTTTTGTACAGCGGTTGGAGGATTCGAGGTGGAGTGACGTTTATATATATTACGTCCGGAAGCGACTTTCAGATCCCGCGAATTACCAGATCAATCGCTGCTTCCCCGAGATCCCTGGTGCATCCTCCGGGGATCAATGTACTGATTCTGCGGGTATGCCATGCCCACTTACCATGACATTTTAGATCCAACCAAGTTTGAATTTCAGTACGCCCCTTAAAGAGATATCATCTGGACCTTCTTGTGAAGTTGCGGTTGGTGCATTCCTTCTGGAATTTGCGCCGCCGACTTAAACTTCCTTGGACGCGAATATAGAAGTCTGTGGTGCTTGGCCGCGGCTTTACTCATGAAGCTCGCGTTTTAAGGCCACTGACTTGGATGAATTCCAACTCGGGTTCAAGGCTTCAGACCCGAATCTTGCAACTCCTGTTCCTCCAACAGAGAGATGGCAGTTTTCGGCGTCTGAGTCTTATCGTGTTTCGCAGATGCAAATCTTTGACTGCGTTTGAATCCTGTGTGTGCGTCTGCAGTCACCGCGGGGATTTGATTTGCTGCGCGGATCATTCCCGCGTCTACAGTCTTTGACAATTTCGTTGCGCGGATTATTCCCGCGTTTGCAGTCTTTGCCAATAGCCGCTTCTGTGGCTTAGTTTTTCTTCTGTTGAAGTGTACTAAGCTCTGTATTGTCTGATTCCCTGTTTGCTTTTTTGCAGGTAGGCTTGGTCATCCTTCTTCATGTTCGCTAAGTCCGTGGGAGAATATATCGGACGGCGAACTTGTTCGATGTTCGTCCACAAGGGAATATATTATGGTCCTCGTCGTCCACAAGGGAATATATTATGTCCCTGACGAGGAATCGACTCTCGCCAAGGTCTCTTCAGATCCACTGCACCAATCATGCCTGCTGGCAAGAGATGGTCAGGGTAAGTATGGCGGCGAGGAGGTTACGGTGGACACGGCGGCAGGTAGGATCCTCTTCCTCTCCCACCCCAGAAGTAACATCAAGGACTCCTCATGTCTGCTGGATGGTCTGCTGGGGGAAGAGATGTTCATAAACGAAGGGTTGCCGGACTTTCTGCTTCCACCGGACCTCAAGAACACCATTGCTCTTAGCTTAGTCAGCTAGGGCTCTTTTGATGTTTACATCATGCATCGTGGTGTAACCAGCTTCTATTGTAGCCACAAAACATCGCGCACTTGGAATCATACGCAGCTTTAAGGAGTGAGTGCAACCTCTGAGAGGGAGAGGGACTTCTTTGTACTCCTCAATTGTAACACTCCATCTTATTGTAAGAGAGCGTTTTGATTGTAACACTCAATCTTATTGTATAAGAGAGCATTTTGTATCACTTTCATATGTTTGGAAATAAATAAAAGTGACACTTTTCTTTTTGCCTCTTTCATTGTCTTGAACTCTTTTTTGTCTCTTTTTGCTCAGACACATAGAAGCAAAGAATCTTTGGCTTATCAAAAATGAAAATTTTAACAAGTCAAATTTTGTGGAGAAAAGATCCTATTTCAGGAACTCTCATGATATTGTTAGAGGTGTAATATTAACTTGACAGAGGTGAAATTTTTGATGGACCCGCCACTTTATAAGAGAAAGTGACAAGTAGAATTGGTACCCCCAGGGAGGGTGAACTTTTATCAAGTGTTTGGGATTAACTTGATTGAGCTCAACTAGGGATTTGATGGAAACACTGTTGATGGTGTAGTATTAACCTAACAATATTTTTAGGTAGACTTATTATTCTGTTGAAGAGAATAACAAGTGGGACTAGACTCGTGGGGAATCTAGGAAAGTTTGTTACCGTCAGAGGTGGGATATTAACTTAACGGGTTGGAAGTGGTCTTGTCAGAAGTGTAATGTTAACTTGACAAGGATGTGAGTCAGAGGTGTGATATTAACTTAACTCAGAAGTGTCACTGTCATAGGTGTAATGTTTAACTTGACAGTGAGGGTAATGCTAGAGGTGTAATGTTGAACTTAGCATTGGTCATCTCGACTTGCATAAGGAAGTCCGAGGGAAAGGTCAAAGCCATAGGTGTATTGTTGAACTTAGCAATGACTTGGATGCTAGAGGTGTGGTGTTAACTTAGCATCATCTATTTCAGCTTCGATATGGAAGTCTGAAGAAAAGTGACTGTCAGAGGTGTAGTATTAAACCTGGCAGAAACTTAATTACTGTTTAGAGGTGTGGAGTTAAACTTTAACAGTAATTTGTCAGAGGTGTGATATTAACTTGACAAAGATTGACTCATGACAAGAGCAATTTGAGGACCTGTCATTCTATTGGTGAGAATTGACAGGTGAAAATTTTGAAATGCCAGAGGTGTAGTATTAACTTGGCGGATTTGAAAATTTGATATTCCGTGTAGAGTTGACAAACAAAATTTGTACTCGACAAGGAATATTGAAAAGTTTTCATTACCAGAGGTATAGTGTTAACTTAGTAATGGTTGTATTTTGTAGACCTACCATTCTGTGGATGAGAATTGGTAGGGGATTTTGGAGGAAAGAGTGGAGCCAAGTCCACTTTAGGATTTTTAGCAAACCCTCAGCTATCAACGGATTTGAGGTGCCTTTACCAACTACCGTTTGAGTTGGGCTAGCCATGCTATTCCCCTCAGCATGATGAGTTGTCGAAGACTTATGTTGGACTTAAAAGCCAACATTTTCTTCTATCCTTAGCCGTCGGGGGCGTCGGATCAAATGGGAACGTGTCCCTTAGGATTTTTAGCAAATCCTCAGCTGTCAACGGGTTTGAGGTGCCTTTACCAACTACCGTTTGAGTTGGGCTAGCCATGCTATTACCCTCAGCATGATGAGTTGTCGAAGACTTATGTTGGACCTAGAAGCCAACATTTTCTTCTATCCTTAGCCGTCGGGGGCGTCGGATATTGATGAAGAAGCTCTTCTTGTTTTGATCAGAGGTGTATTTTTAACTTGATCAGCGGAAGAATACCATCTAAGGATAGTACTTCTTAAGGAACCTGCCATTGATCGGCATCATAAGTGTATCGCCATTCGGGGTTATGATGCGATATGACCCATTTGAGTAGACTGACTCTACTACAAATGGTCCTTCCCATTTGGGTTGGAATTTTCCTTTTGTCTTGTGCGTCATCACCATGGGTCTTCTGATGGCTAAAACAAGATCGCCTTTCTTGAAAGTTCACACTTTAACTTTCTTGTTGAAGGCTCTGGTAATTCGAGCTCGGTAGAGCTTGATTTGCTGTTGGGCCTGCAGACGCTTATCATCTAAGGCCTCCAGTTCTTGGAGTCGCTGTCGATGCTTCTCCTCTGTTGTCATCTCCGCTGTCAGGGCGACGCTTAGAGATGGAATTTGGATTTCGAGTGGAAGGACGGCTTCGCACCCGTATACCAAAGAAAATGGCGTAGCTTTAGTTAGAGTTCGCACAGTTGTGCGGTAAGCCCATAAGCATTCACCCAGCTTGTCGTCCCAATCACGTTGACTTTTTGAAACGAACTTCTTAAGAAGCTTACCAATGGTTTTATTGAAAGCTTCTGCGAGGCCATTAGCGGCAGGATAGTATGCCGTTGAGGACACACTCTGGATTCTGAACTTGGCGCAGAATCTCTGGAAAGCCTGGCTAATGAACTGGGGTCCATTGTCATGGACAATTCGCCGAGGTACACCGAAACGGTAAATAACGTGGTGTTTCACGAACTTGATCACATTCGACGACTTGACTTCCTTTAGGGGAATGGCCTCAGCCCACTTAGAGAAATAATCGGTTATTACCAAAATAAACCGATGTCCTTTTGATGATGGTGGGCTGATAGGGCCAACCACGTCCATGCCCCACATTTCAAATGGCCAGGTAGAGGCCGTAGAGTGGAGGTACCCTGGTGCTTGATGGATGAAATCCCCATGCACTTGGCAAGCGTGGCATCTTTTAGCATAAGTGACGGCGTCGGCAACCATCTTGGGCCAGTAGTAACCCAATCTTTGGAGTCGATGTGCCAGTTTCGGGCCAGGTTGATGGGCTCCACACATACCGTCGTGGGCTTCCCTCAATACCTCTTGAGCCTCCTTTGGTGAGAGGCACCGGAGCAAGATCCCGTCATGCGAGCGACGATACAATGTTCGTGTAATCGCATTGTAATAGAATTTGGGGGCTTTCCTTCGAATGGCAGCCGCCTCTTTGGTGTCTTCAGGCAGAATGCCGTATAAGACGAAATCAATGTAGGGGAATCGCCAGTCTCTAGGCTCTGGACCGGTTGATGCTTCAAGTGCTTCTTCGCGGTGACGACCTCCCGCCGACTCCTGATAATCCTCAAGAGCATTTCTCGGGCAATACAGGTCGTGGCTGTAGACGAATATCTTCTCTGTTGCTCCAGCTGGAAGAGCTAAGGAGGCAGCCAGGGATGCGAGTGCATCTGCGTGCGCATTTTTCCTGCGCGGTACATGGTCGATGAAGAAGCTTGTAAACCCCTCGGCCATGCGGATAGTTGCATTGTAATAGGGTACTAAGTCTTCATGTTTGACTTCGTACTCCCCACGAACTTGGCTGACGATGAGCTTGGAGTCGCCGTATGCCTCGAGATTTTTGACGCCAATCTCATCGGCGAATTGCATCCCAATCAAAAGTGCGTTGTACTCCGCCACATTGTTGGAACAAGGCTCAGTTAATGAGACGGCTCGGGGAATCACATAATTTTGTGGGGATACGAGTACTACTCCTACCCCCGCTACTACGTGTCCTTTTGGGCTTGTTCTTGATGCACCGTCAAAGAAAAGTTGCCATACTTGACTTTCGAACGATGTCTGAGTCAGGCAGACTTCAGCAACTTCTCTGGGAGATCCTCATAGATTTTGGCTGCCCTCGGATCTGGGTGCTCAGCTAGGAAATCCGCGACTGCTTGTCCCTTAATGGCCTTTTGTGGTAAAAAGCGCATCTCATATTGGGAGAGCAATATGGCCCATTTTGCCAGTCGGCCATTTAGCGATGAAGGTTTAGTCATAAGTAACCTCAGGAGGTTGACTTTTGATATGACGTTTATAGTTTGGCCTACCAGATAGTGTCGCATTTTCTGGATAGCGAACACCAGTGCCAAACATTCCTTCTCGATCGGGTTATACCGATGTTCGGCTCCGATCATTGTTCTACTCAGATAGTAGATTGCTTGCTCACGTCCTTGATCGTCATTCTGAGCTAGTAGAGCTCCCAAAGAATGATCCATCGCTCGGACGTACACCAGAAACGGCTTTCCGGATACTGGAGCTGCAAGGACTGGTGGTTGGGTGAGGTATTGCTTGATTTCCTCAAACGCTTTTTGGCAAGCGTCATCCCAAATGAATGAGACACCCTTCTTCATCAGCTTAGCGAAGGGTTGGCATCTTCCGGAGAGGTTTGAGATAAACCTGCGGATGTATGCCAATCGTCCTTGCAATCCCCTGAGTTCCTTGAGATTTCTCGGGGGTTGCATCTCCTGGATAGCGCGAACCTTTTCCGGGTCCAAGTGAATTCCGGTGGATGTTACAACAAATCCTAAGAATTTGCCACTGGCCACCCCCAGGAAGGACTTTGTGGGATTCATCTTCAATTGATGAACCCGCATGATGTCGAAGACCACCTTCAGGTCTGCTATATGATCACCTTTAGTGCGGCTTTTTACCGCGATGTCATCAACATAACATTCCACCATTTTGCGTATTTGCTGATGGAAAATGGCGTTCATGGCCCTTTGGTATGTTGCCCCTGCATTTTTCAGTCCGAAGGGCATCACGGTATAGCAATAAACCCCCAATGGTGTCCTGAAGGAGGTGTGCTTTTCATCGTCAGGATACATTTTGATTTGATTGTATCCTGAGAATCCATCCATGAAGGACATTCGCTCGAATCCGCAAGTATTGTCAATCATAACGTCTGTGATTGGCAATGGGAATTCGTCGTTGGGACAAGCCTCATTTAGATCACGGAAGTCGATGCAGATCCGGATCTTCCCGTTCTTCTTGGAGACGGGGACGATGTTGGCTACCCAGTCGGGATGTTGTTCTTCCCTAATGAAGCCAGAATCAATAAGTTTTCTGACTTCTGATTGAATTGCCTCCATTATTTCTGGGCGAAACCGTCGCTGCTGTTGTTTGACAGGCTTTACGTCCGGATTGATGTTGAGGCGATGCATAGCCACTTGAGGATCAAGTCCTGGCATGTCCTCATAATTCCAGGCGAAGACGTCTATATACTCTTGTACAAGAGATATTAGATCTTTCTTCTCCGAAGGTGACAGGCCGTCACTTATGAAGATGGGCTTAGGGTTAGCCTCATCTCCTAGGTTGATCTGAACAATCTTATCTTCTGTGGGTGGCTCGCGCTGTTCAAAGCGGGTGTCCCAAAGAGCATTTAAATGTTTGATCCAAGGATCTGTATCGGATTGGATCATTTCTTCATCTCCATCTTCGAGGTGGCTTGTCGAAACCATGTTCACTGAAAGTTCCTTGAAGATGTTGCCGACACTGACATCTGACTCCCAGGATGATGTGTCTGAAGAATAATTGTTGCTCGACGATTCTTGAGAATCGGAGGCTGATGGAACCGGAGTTGATACATAGCCCAACCCCCGGCGTGTCCGATGATAATAATCGGGGGTCTTCCCTTTTGGCACAAAGGATTGAAGCAACGTCCTCTTTCCTTTGCCGAAGTTCAACCCGGGTCTGTCGGTTAGATCGTACCCCATGCACTTCATCATTTTGAGTGCTTTTGGTTCATAATGATCGAACTGAGGTGATTCCTCCTCGCCTTCTGATTCGTCGCGGGGCGTTGGTTCAGACGAGATTCGCCCAAAGAGAATTGGTTTTTGGCCTTTCCGTCTCGCTGGAACCATGAATATAGATTCTTGCGCATTATCATTGTCTTGGTATGTCTCGAATGACGATTTCACTGGTACATGCAATGATATCAAGGCACCCATTGCCGACCAGAGATCGTCATCTATATCAGTACTAGTGTCTGACGGTATTGAATCAGAAGCACACGCAGAAAAATACGCAAAATCTAAATCTTCATTAATATACCAACCGCCTACATCATCGGTGGTATTATCGACATCGGGTTTATTAGTGCCCGTTACAAGTGGTTCTAACTCCCACAGGCACTCTTCTTTCTCAAGCTCAGTGTCAGCCTCATTACCAGAATCTGGTTCTTCTGGTTGTGGGGCTTCATCCGTTTCCACCGGATCTTGGTACAGCAAAGAGTCGGTGAAATAATTCTCGACCCCTTTGAACGGATGCCTTTCGGCAATCAACGTCTGCACATTTCCACCCCCGTCAATGTACTTCATGACTTGGTGGAGAGTGGAGGGAACGATGGAGTTGCGGTGAATCCACGATCGTCCCAGCAATAGATTGTAGGAAGTGTCGGCATTGATGATGTAGCATGTCACCTCCGACTTGAGGCTTCCAATCTGACACTTGAGCTTGATCTTCCCTATCGGACGGGTCTGGTTGGCATTGAACCCATAGATAGTCGTCTGGGTAGGGCTCAAACGATGGGTAGGAATGCCGAGATGTTGCATGACCCGGCGAGGCATGATGCTCAACGCGGACCCTGGATCTACCTGGATGCGGTTCACCTCAGACGATCCGATATACTCTGTGAAGTACAGGGGTCGATCTGCTTCCCTTTCACCTGCATATCATCTGCCGTGAAGGTGATGCAGGGGGCATTCTGGGAGGTGTGGAGGCAATGCTCTACATCTTCCTCCTTCGGCACCTGGGTCATGAAGACCTCAGCATTTGCCAGAGCTTCTTGTAGAGCTTCCCTGGTCGACTTTGATAGTCTAAGAAGTTCATACAAGGTAATGCGTGCCGGAATGTTGGCCAACTGAGCCAGGACATCAAAGCGGTAAGGTGGCGTAGATCCTTCCGTAATGCCCTTTTGAAGGGCTCGAGAAAATTGAGTCCCCTTCTGCTTCTCCACAGGTGGCTTTGTGGAGGGCCTGACTGGCTCCGCAGTTGGTTGTGGAGGGACTTCTGCCGTTTCACCGTACTGTTTCAAGTACGCCTGTCCTGAACGGGTTCCCGCCATCGGTTGGTTGGGCTCTGCGGCCAGGACTATCGTTTCCTCCTCTGAGTCGGTCAGTGAAGGGATATCAGTCTCCGCTTCTCGAGAGGAGGCACCTACCACATTGCAGGATGAGGCTTTTGCCTTGCCTTTGGATTTCCTGTTGGTCACAGTAGTCCATTGCTGTTCATTGACAAGGTCAGGGTGGACCCACATAATTTTCTCTTGAGGTGTAGGGACGGGTACCAAGCCTTTCTCTTGCTGCTGGTGAGGGTCTGTGTTGACCATTCTCAGCTCTCCTCTTGGGATAGGAGCTATTCCCGCAGGCGTTGGAGGTTGTCTCCCGAACTGGAGAACTGACGTCACATTAGCCGTCACCTTCTTCTGCTCTGGTCGGAGTTTTAACACCTCCGCATCAATCAGAGCTTGAAGGACGTCCTTGAAGACGTAGCAGCTTTTGGTAGGATGTCCCAACATTCTGTGGTACATGCAGTAGTTGGGATTGTCGGTCTTGCCGACTTCCTCTGGGCGTCGAGCTTCTGGGAGCTTCAGTCGGTTGCTCTTGTTGAGTAGTTTAAAGAGCGAATCGATATGTTCCTCCTTGAAGGAATATTGTTTGTTGGCGCGTGGCTGGCTTGAAGAGCCACTCGCCTTGCCTGTTTGAGGTTTGGCGGGAGATTTGGTCTCCGTGGCCAAATTATCCTTCCGCTTTGTTTGGAGGGATGTGTCCAGCGCACGCCTTGTCGACCTTTCCGGCCTAGGCTTACCTTCCTCCGCTCGGACGCGAGCGACAATCTCCTCAGCCTGTTCACCTTGTTGGACTAATTGCTTCCAGGTGCGGCTTTCAGCAACTCCTATTTGAGCAAGGAGTGAGGTTTGGAGATTGTGGCGGCATGTTTCCACCAGGGTGGCCTGGGTCATACCGCTTGGACACCGGAGTGCCATGTTCCGAAATCTTTCCACGAAAGATTTGACAGACTCCCCTCTCCGCTGTTTGGTAGCTAGAAGGGTAGGCATTGTGACCTCCGAGTCATCTTCGAAGAAGCGTGTTAAGAACAGCTTCTCCAGATCGCCCCAGTTCTTGATAGAACCTTCTGGGAGCTTCATAAACCATTCAAAGGCTAACCCTTTCAGGGTGCCAATGAACAGGCGCGCCAAAATAGCGTCATTATCCACTACATTCCCGATCTGGGATTTGAAGTAGTAGATGTGCTGGTTGGGGGACCCCTTCCCGTCAAATGCTTGGAGGGTTGGAGCCTTGAACTTAGGAGGGTACGGGACTGAATCCCACTCAGCCGGATAGGGCCGGACCACTCCCTCTTCTTGGAGGCCTTTACGGTTGGTAAGGGCCTCGAGGCGCTGCTCTAGTTGACTCATTCTTTTAGCATGAGCCTTTTCTGGGTCTTGCGACGAAGATTTGGACGAATTCGAAGTAGTTCGCCGCGCCTCTTCAGAAGGTTCGGAAGATGAGCTTTCTCCCTTTCTCCCTTTGCCCTTCGACCTCCTAGGAGGAGATCTCCTCCTGTCTTCAAGCAACTGCGCAAGCGCCTGCTTGATGGAGTCGATAGATGCCTGTTGAGAAAGGATCATATCCATTTGCGCCTTCTGGATCTGCTCCAAACGTTTGGTCGTCTCGTCAGGAGTGCCTGTCATGTAAGCAGAGGCCTCCTTCTCGACGGAAGAGTTCGATGCCCTAGATTCCACTACGGCGGAGTGAGAATCGTTCACTTCAACGCCGTGGGCTAAGGCATTATAGTTAATTGGGGGAATGGCCCCCGTCCGGGTACGAGTGTGTCGATACACCCCTTCTGGTTCAGAGTCAGACTCGGACTCATCTGAGCCGACTGCAATTTGTTTTCCCTTGCTCCTGCTTGTCATATTTGCAGTGAGCTCCGGGTACTCAACGTCAGAGAAGGTCCTCCTTCTGTGGGAGCGTCTTCTTTTAGCTGACGGAGGAATCAGGGTCAGCTGTCTGACCAAAGACTGCTGGTGTACGCCTGATCCGCAACGACACTCCGAGAGCATAGACATGAGCCGTTGGCAGCAGCATGACGAAGTGACCTGATTGGTACTTCTTTTCTTCGTCAGATAATCCCTCAAATCCATGGGAGGGGGATTGAAAAGATTAGCCTCGCAACGTCGAAGACGGGAGACATCCATGTGCTGCACAGTCTGGACGCAGACTTCAGGGACGCGGTTTTCGCGTCGCGGCTGTGGAACGTGCGTCTGGCGTCTCTGTTGAGATGAGACGCGAGTGTTGCGTTGTTGTTTGGTGCGTCGGAGCAAAGACGCTTGAGAGAGGGTGGGCTGCTGGGCCCCTCGTCTCTGGGCGCGTGCTTCCTGCGTTTGACGAGACGCAGAAGCTTCGTCTTGGCGCTTGGTAAGTTGGTCCTCAGAGGACTCAACTTGAGGAGTTGCGCGTTTGGGCCGCCAGACGCGGATTTCACGTACTGGACGTGACGCAGGCAAGGCGCGAGATTGTACGTCGCGTCCAGTCTCAGTTGGACAACCGACAGTTCCAACTTGCAGCTGACGCGCACGTCTCCTCTGCCGACGCTCAGCGTTTCGATTGCATCGAGGAGGTAGAGAGAGACCAACGACATCCTGATGCTGGACACCAGGGATTTTGACCACGCGGGTCTCCTGAGAGACACTGACGTGGGTGTTCTGTGCGACGCGGTTGGTCGCAAAGGCAGATGTGCCTGGGACCACGCGGGCCTTCTGAGAGGCGTTGACGCGCGTCTCTTGCTTGGCACAGTCGGCAGCAGGGGAGCTCGAGAGAGCAACAGATCGGGACTCGAGGCCATTCCCCGTTGAGACCCGGCGGCAGACGCGGGTCTTTGGGCTCTTGGAGCCAGAAGAGAGGAACTCTTCGTACTTCGCCTGGTCGAACTCGACAACGAGCGATTCGACCATCTTTCCCTCATGGTGGACGTCATCTTGCGCCACTACCTGTTCGTCAGTAACGAAAGTTGTCCCCAGCGGAGTCGCCATCTCTTGTATGACCCTGGAAAGGAGAGGGACAGGAATATTGCAGTAAAAGTTTTCCTTGAATCAAATGAAAAGGATTACAACAACAATTGTTCCTTCCGGTTACAAGGGAGGGAGGATATTGAATCTTGAATCCCCCCTTTGTTTAAGGCTGGGTTCTTCGTGTGGCGGTGGAGAGTGAATCTTGTTCTCCGTTGACCGGATGACCGTCCTTCAGGGATCTCCTCTTCGGCCGGTAGAAAGAGTAACTCAGCTCGTCTACCAAAACTCTAAAAGAGAAGGTAAGCGAAGAGTAACTTGTACGCAGCAAGCTAGCTTGAAGAGTCGAGTTCTCTCTCTGTTGATGATCTCTCCGTTGTCCTCTTCTCCTTCTTTTTGATTGCCAAAAGTCCGACCTCTTCTTCATAGCGACGGGGCTATTTATAGAGGTCTTAGGGGGTGAACGTGCCCCCCTAAAAGCGCTCCACAATGAGGGGCCACTTCCCGCTACTTGTGCGGTGACTGGCCCCGTAATCCGGGTGGTTACAACTGAGGCGCGGGTCTAGCAAACGCGCCTTGATGCTGAGACGCGGGTGTCGAGCCAACGCGCCTTGATGCTGAGACGCGGGCGTCGAGCCAACGCGCCTTGATGCTGAGACGCGGGCGTCGAGCTAACGCGCCTTGATGCTGAGACGCGGGCGTCGAGCCAACGCGCCTTGATGCTGAGACGCGGGTGTCGAGCCAACGCGCCTTGTTGCTGAGACGCGGGTGTCGGGCCAACGCGCCTTGATGCTGAGACGCGGGTGATAGTCCCTCGCGTCTAGAGCTTTTCAATGGCTTGTCCTTCAGTAACTTTTGGACAGCCTACAAAGACAAGGTAAGTCGTCGCAACGGATCTAAGTTATATGAGCACTGAAGAGGTAAGTAATTTTTAGGTTATCTTTCTTTTCTTTTATTCTTTAGTTTCAATATCACAAGCTCCAACCATCTTTATCACTCTTTTCCATTTCTTTATATATAATCATTTTCCATTTTCCCACCTTCTAAATCTACCACTTTCTTTCTAACTTCACCTTAACCTAATTTTTCTCTCATTTTTTTTTAAAGAACTAAAGAAGAATTTTAACCATACTTTGTATCTTAAAAGAAAACTTACTAAAAAAGCTTCTATCGCTAGTCCCTCCTTGTGAATCACGACCCGCATAACCACTTGCTATTACGGTAGAATTGAGCACCTTACACATCCTATTCTTAGATCTGAAATTCTGCATTTTGTGTGCAGGTTTAAGCTTAATCAGGGGCCAACGTCTAGCAATTTTTATTAGACTTGGGTTGTGTGAGTGGGAAGGTGATTTTTGGGCTAAGGGAGGGTAATGACTTTCCCACCTTACGTTGTATTGGGTGTTGCCCTTAAGTTAAATTTGTGCAAGTGTGCAATATAGATAAGAATGAGCACAAAAAAGTGAGAAAATCACTAAAGTGTTTGTTCTAACTATATGCAATGCAATATGTACACCTCATATCAGTATCACAACAACATATGAACAAAATACAGTATATTAGAATAAAAATTGACACGTGCCTAGATGCAAATGTCTAAACCATTTTAAAGCATCCAATTACCGTATTTTAATTCTTACAATTATTTACAGTATACATGTAATATAAACAAAAATTAGCAGTAGAAGATAAAAATATAAAAGAATTTACCTAACCACACAAGAGCAAGTGTGAACTTCTGCAACGCTAAAAATTTAACCTGCTGATCGACAAAAAGCAAGTACAAAAATAAGTAAAAGAGTATGGGTCGATGTTACTACTTTTACGATTCTTCCGTAGTAGCAAAGTGGCTCTACGGGTCATATCCACAAGGAGGGAGAGCGATGGAAGCTTGATGCGGCTTTTATGTTCAAGAAAAGAGAATGATCTTTGTTTCAAATAAGGAATTGGAAAATGAAAGCAAGTTGTTTCAAGAATTGTTTGAGAATGATTTGGTGGTTTGTAAAGTCGGATTTTCTTAATGATAAAAGCGCATGGCTAACTTTCTACTAATTGCTCCTACTAATCTCTAACTTCTTGAAGATATAGCCTCACGATGGATCACAGGCAAGCATATCCCTTATGCATAGGAACTATTCATGTGAAAATCGAGTGAAAGTTCTTCCTATAACTTAGCTTTACACGGCAAAAACTTGGACATTCACTTATCAAGATCTAATAGAAGGCGAGAATAAGGGAAGACATGAGTGCACTAATGGTATCGGCATAGTTAAAAGAAAAATCTCTAACTTACAACAACAAGTAAAGTACCCAACTTATAGATCATCAAAAACCATTAAGGAAGAACTATAAGAAAGTAATACTTGTAGGTAAGTTAGAGTTAGAACCCTCGTCTTAAAATTCCATAGCTCTCGTTTGCACAAAGCTTGTTTGACACTATTGACTCATTTGGGTTATCAATCAATTTGTTAGAGTTTAGTGGGTTAGAAGTTAGTTAGGCATGCAATGAAAGAGTCAGTTAGACATGATAGTAAAAGAAACAAAAAAAGGAAAAGGAGTAAAGAGAAAGGGAGTTGCACCACAACAAAGAAGTAAAAGAAAGAAGTAAAAGGAAAACAAGTTACACTACAACAAGGAAGTAAAAGAAATTGGAAAACACAAATAGTTGGAAAGAAGAAAGATAAGTAGTTACTTGTATTAGCTTGTCACCTTCAAATACAACTCTTACACACACTCTCTCTTTCACTCTAATGGCTAAACTAGAACTAGAAGAAGAAAAAAATTAAAACAACTACAATCCTAAAAACAAGATAACAACAACTTGCTCTAACTCTGGATATCTCCTTTCTTCAGACCCCAGGGGGTATTTATAGGCACCAGGGGAAAGGGGGCCAGGGGGTGACCCGTGGCCCGAAGCGCAGGCGCGCGCGCGCCCGAAGGGTCGCGGAAAATTGGCATGGGCCACGTTTTCGCGGCCCTGCCAGGGCGGCGCGCGCCTGGCTTCAGGCAACGCGTCGCCCAGTTTGTCCCCTGTCAGCTTGGTGTGCTGGTTTGCTGATATGATGCCCTGGACTGACAAAATCGCCTCCCTAAAGTCAATGGCTACATGGTGGGCCTTTAATCACCCATTAAATGGTGATTAAGGTCTTCTTCTTCATTTGCACACCATGGACCTAGGATCAAGCAAGTAAAGCTTTATTAGCAGAATTTTATACCAAATAAATATGAGAATGTGATGAAAATTATGCAAAATTAGAGACTAATCACCTACACACCAAAAACAAAAAAGGAAGGTTAAAAAAACATGAAATCAAACCATTTCCATCCCCGACAACGGTGCCAAAATTTGATCGGGGAAAAACCACGCACAAAAAGTATATATTTTGAAGTTAAGATTTAAAGTGTGTGTGCTTTGGCTTCCTCGATACTTCCGTTATAGCATAGGGCTAAAACGAGTCGAATCCACAGGGACGGGAGGCGATAGAAGCTTACACAATATGTTCACGTGTATGTTAAAGATTCTTTAAGTTTGAAAGAATGAAAAGAAAGAAAAATAAAGAATGGAAAAAGAGAAGTACGGTGAAACACAAAGAAGTGAGAAACATAGAAAAGAATGATTTTTGTAGTTTTGTTTTTATATCTTAAATAAAGTGAAAAAGAAAGAAGACTCACGGCTACTAACTATTAATGACTCCACCAACACGCTAACCTCTTAGTGATAGTTGCCTCACATGTATCATTGGCCATCACTAGTCCTTTGTTCAAGAGCGTTTCAAAGTACGACACATATGTAACTCATTACAACCCAACTCAACAAAATAAGAGCAAGCTACACTTAAACCGTCAAAACTAAAAGTAAGCATGGAGTAAAATAATGTTAGCTTGTTAGAGAGTTAGGAAGTTAGAGTGTTAGATCATCATCATGTGCCATCAGTGACTCTTGCAAGAGCAATGCCAAGTAGATGCTATTAGATTCATGTGGATTATCATAAAAGAAGTTAGACTAGTTGGTGGTTAGTAGTTAGTGCCATGAGAGAAAAGATTAGCTAAACATGTAAAAGAGATTAGAGAGAAGAAAATAAAGATAAGGTAAGAGAGCACCTTTCATAGATTGTCACCTTCTGTTACAAGCACTCTTGCTTCCCAATATGTACCACTCTCTCTCCCTATTACAAGATCTACAAAATAGAAAATATAAGGGAGGAAGAAGAACTAACCTAAACTAAACTATCCTAAAGTACAATATGAAATGAAAAACTACCTTAAACTCTGTAAATCCTTTGCTCTGGAACCCCAGGGGGGTAATTATAGGCATCAGGGGAACGAGGACCAGGGGACAACCCCTGGCCCGAAGCCAGGCGCGCGCCGCAGCCATACTAGGGCCGCGCGTGCAGCGCTTCGAGCCGCGCGCGGTCCCTTCTGTCCCCTGTCAGCTTCTGCTCCTGGTTTCTAGTTTTAGGCCCCTGGTTTTGATGAATCAGCTCTTCTAGGTTAATGTCTATGATATAAGCTTTTAATCTCCAATTAAATAGTAATTTAGGGTCTCTTCTTCATTGCATACCATGGACCTAGAATCAAGCAAGCAAAGCTTTATTAGTAGAATTTTATACCAAATAAATATGCGGATGTGATAAAAATTTACAAAATTAGAGACAAATCATTAACCCTAGCAAGATCTAGGCAGTAATGGATTGGCCAATTCTAAAGACAGTAACAGAAATTAAAAGCTTTATTGGACTAGCTGAATATTACAGAAGATGCCTAGGACTTCTCTAAACTTGCAGCCCCGTTAACAACGCTCACCAGAAAAAGAGAAAAGTATATATGGACGAAGAATGTACTGAAGCATTTGAACAATTAAAGGAGAGACTAATTACAACTCCAAACTTGAAGACTCCCTCAGGGACAGGAGGGATGGTTGTACATAGTGATGCATACAGAAAGTGCCTAGGATATGTATTGAAGCAGCATGATCATGTCATAGCTTATGCATCTAGGCAATTGAAGCCACATGAGAGAAATTACCCAACCCATAACTTAGAGTTAGCGACGGTAATATTCACATTGAAGATCTAGAGATTTTATCTTCTGGAGGACAAATAATTAATCTATACTGATTACAAGAGTCTTAAATATATTTTCACACAGAAAGAACTCAACGTGAGGCAAAGACAGTGGGTAGAACTGATGGTAGACTATGACATAAACTTGCAGTATCATCCTGGTAAGGCCAATACAGTACCAGATGCATTAAGTAGAGAACCTGAGAACAAAGTATTAGTATAACTTACTTAACAGAAGGAATTGCTTCGAGAGATTATTAAATTGGACTTAATGCTAGTAAAAGTAACTGGTAAGACGGGCAATTAATGACTTTTCAGATTCAGCCAACATTGATAGATAAAATTAAAGAAGCACAAAAGGAAGACCCCAGATTACATAAATTTGGAGCACAAGTAAAAGCTGGACTAAGGACTGATGTCCGTATTCATTCGGATGGTGCACTTTATTTTTGTAACAGAATCTGTGTACCATAAGGGGAAGTTCGACAGAAAAATTTGGCTGAAGCTCACAGTTTGGCTTATTTCATACATCCAGGAGAAATTAAAAAATATCAAGACTTGAAACAAAACTTCTTGTAGAATGCTATGAAGAGAGAGATAGCCTAGTATGTGGCAAGTGCCTGGTTTGCCAGCAGATAAAGATAAAACATCAGAGAACAGCTGGATTTCTACAACCATTACCGATACCTGAATGGAAGTGGGAACACATCACTATGGATTTTGTCACGGCCCTACCCCGCAGTCCTAAGGGTAACAATGCATTAAGGGTAATCATCGACCGTCTCACAAAATTAGCTTACTTCTTACCATTCAGAGTAGGTCAGTCAACATAAGTTCTTACAGAAAATTATATTAAGAAAATAGTTCGTCTGAACGGGGTCCTAGTTAGCATCGTGTTGGATAGAGACATGAGATTTGAATCACATTTCTGAGAAAGTCTCCAAGAAAATTTAGGAACTCATCTGAAATTCAGTATTCCATATCATCCTTAGACAGATGGGCAGTCTGAATGAGCTATTCAAATTCTTGAAGACATGTTACGAGCCTGCATGATAGAATTCAAAGGGTCATAGGAAGACTATCTTCATTTGGTAGAATTTTCTTATCATAATAACTATCAGGCCAGTATCAAGATGGATCCATTTGAAACATTATATGGCAGAAAATGTAGGTCGCCAATATGTTGGGTGCAGTTAGCAAAAGAAGACTCAAAGGACCAGATGTTTTAGTTCAAACCACAGGTAAAGTCAAAATTATCAGAGATCACCTCCGAGAGCCAACAGAAGAGTTGGGCAGATACTAGCAGAAGACTGTTGGAATTTAGAACAGGAGATCATGTATTTTTAAGGATATCACCAACAAAAGGGACAATCCGATTTAGTACTTGCGGGAAACTTAGTTCGAGATACATCGGCTCATTCGAGATTTTGGATCGTGTGAGAGATGTAGCTTACAGATTGGCATTATCACCATCATTAGAAGGAGTACATAATATGTTTCACATATCACGGCTTAGGATGTATATCAAGGAAGAGAGTCATATTCTAAATCACTTAGAACTGGAACTACAGCCAGATTTATCCTATAAAGAGCAGTTGATGGCTATTCTAGACAGAAGTGTCAAGACCCTAAGAATAGGGCAATACAATTAGTACTAGTTTCTTGGAATAGGCATGCTCTAGGAGAATCAACGTGGGAAAGAGGGGATATTATACGTGAGTGTTACCCTTAACTATTTTCATCATAGTTGGTACAATTTCTTATCCCTATCTCTTCCTACCTTCACCTCCCCCTTATAAAAATTTCAAGGAAAAAATTTTAGTAAAGTGGATGGATTGTAACACCCATCCCCAGAATAAGTACCCCGATACGTATCCTAATTTTTCGAGTATATTTTCTTATTTTCTCGTATTTATTTATGTTCGCATAGTGGTACTGCATGATTTGACATCTCTGGTAGCTAGATTTGATCGATTTCAATTTTAACCGTTGTTTAACAATATTTTGGATTTATCATGATTTTCTGGAACTTTTTGAGTTATTTTTTTATAAAATCTCAAAAATCGATATTAATCAATACTGCCGATTGATTCTTGCAATTTTAAATTACAAATGGAGTCAAATTTTTGAAAACCGCTTTCATATTTTTCCTTAAAATAATATTTGCTATTTTAATGCATTTTTTTAAATTTTTGAATCTATCAAAATCTGGCCAGATTCGGTGTCGACCGGTATCGATGATTGATTTCAAGATTTTTATTTTGAAAATGGTATAGAATTTCCTTAATTTGATTTCACTATGATCTTCAGTATATTATTCTTCATTTTTGAGAATTTTTGGAGAGTTTTTTGAGATACTTGATTTTCGATCGATTCTGGTATTTTTCCGAAATTTTTTCGCATCCGCTACTAAACCCGGAGATTCCACTATTTCAATTATTTCTCATTTTTCTTCAAATTATTTTCCCCCTTTTTTCTTTTTTCTTTCTTTTATTTTTTCTTCCTTCCACCAAATTTTAAAACCTTCTCCATTCCTCTAAAACATTTTACAACCTTCAACCAAAATATCCCCTTCAAAATATCCCAGACACTCATAACTTCTCTCTTATTAACTTGGCCAGCCATAACTCCCTCTCCCATCACCATTTCACAAAAAAAACCCTAATCATAATCCTTTAAAGTCCAACTCTAAAAGAATCTCCTTTTTCTTCTCCTTTTACATTCATTCCTCCATCAAAACCCTAAAACCACCAGATCCTCTTTTATCTTCATTACAACTACAACAACACCATCTACAACACTTCACCATCATCTTTTTACTCCTCTATCTCCATTTAATTGATCACAAACTTTAAAACTCAACCAAAATTACACCATCTCTTATACCTTCTCCATAACAACCACCATTAATAAATCCTTCCACCAAACTACCCCCACTCCATCTCTACCTAGGCTGGCCACCACCCTGAGCCGAGGGCCGGCCCTCTCTACTCCATCGACTATTCTAGCAACTCTTCTTGCGGCAACTTTACCATCTTCAACAACATCAACTCTACCACCAACATACACCTCCATCACCACCACTTCTTCTAACTTCTCCCTCCATCACCACCATCGCAACACCACCTCCTTCAATCTCCTTTTGAGTTCCCCTCCAAAAATCCATCTCCACCACCAAATAACACCACCATCAACTCCAACACCATCACCTTCACCCTCTCCTCTCCCACTTATGGCCAGCCACCACCTAGGCCACCACCAATACATGGCGCACCCTATCTAGGGTCGGCCCTCTCCAAGGGGCCAAGTCTCGCAACAACACCAATATTTTTTGATCGGGTAAAAACCAGCACTTGAAAACGTGTTTTTTGAAATTAGTGCAAAAGTGCGTGTGCGCTAATATTCCCTCAATACTTTCATTATAGCATTAGCTCAACGGGTCAAATCCACAAGGACAGAAGGCGATAGAAGCATTAATCGTCCTTATTCACGTCGTATTTTAACAAGTTCTTCTATGTTAAATAAAGAGAAAAGAAAAAGAAAAAAAACTAGAAGCAATAGGTAGAGAAGGTGATGAAATCGACGATGTGAAAATAAAAGAGAAGTGGTTTATGGAATCGGTAAAATAAAAGTAAGAAAGTAAAAAATGAAGAAGAATGTGAAGTGATTTGAAAAGTAATTTGGAAATTAAAATAGAAAAGAAGATGAACTTCGTGGTGAAGAAGATGAAAACAAAGGTGAACTATGAAGTGATGAAAATAATTATAGAACAATAATAAAAAAATTTTGAAAATAGTTTTTTAATGAAAAGTAAAAAGAAGAAAATTGATGAAAGAAAACTCATGGCTACTAACTACTAATTGCTCCACTACCCATGCTAACCTCTTAGTGATAGTTGTCTCACATGGATCCTTGGCCATCACTAATCCTTTGCTTCAAGAGATAATGCAAAGCATGGCTCATAGGATTATTCTTTCACATTCAAACACATCCATTCCATACAACAAGGTGCAAATTACTATTAGATCATCAAAACCAAGTAGAGTTGAGCATAAAGAAGACATTGCATATTAGCTTGTTAGTGGATTAGATGTTAGAATGTTAGAATCCATTATCATGAGCCATCAATGAATTTTGCAAAAGCAAAGCCTTCTAGATGCTACTAGATTCATGCGGATTATAAAGTAAGTGGTTAGCTAGTTAATGGTTGTAGTTAAATTGTCATGAGAAGAAAACGCTAAACATCATGTAGAAGTTGAGAAGATTACAATAAAGAAGAAAGGAGACAGCTTTATATAGATTGCCACTCTCTATTACATCAATATCTCTCTCTCCCCCCAGAATTTACTCAACCCTAATACATGAATCTAAAGCAAAATAAAATATAAAAGAAAAGAGAAGAAGAACTACACTAACCTACACTAAAGAAGAGAAAACCCTAGCCTACAGCTCTCCACTCTCATTTTTGGCCAAACCTTGCAGTACTTATAGGTAGAAGAAGCATCTGGAAGGCGAGACGAGGCCACGCGTCGAAGGTCGACGCGTGGGCCCACAAGATTGCCGTGAAAACATGACAATTGCCATGTTTATGTGGTAATACCAGGGACTTAGGTCGCTAGTTTTGGTCCATGGTTTCGTCCGACTGTGAGGAACTTCTAATTATCTCTGGTTTATGGTTAACTGGATCCACATTTCTTCAGATTAGTCCCCGATTTTTGGATCCAATTTGTCTTCTAGAAGCTCTCTAACTTGCTCTTTAAGAAATGAGATTTAATTATTCGAAATTAGGTTTAAGTAGGCTCTTATTACCCTTTTTCCCCTAGACTCTTAATTATCTGCAAAATAAACCAAAATACGGGCGAGAAGCATCAATTTATTCATAAATCGGCAGAAAAATGCGATGCAATGATGCAAAATCATAGACTAATTATACCCCCACACTTATTTTTTGCTCATCTCGAGCAAAACAAGAAAGAAAAAACTATACTACAAATGTTATTACACTCGAATGTGACGCGATTGTACTGAGCGTGTGCAACAAGCCTTTAAACCTCTAGGTTATTCCTAGAGGAGGAGTTTTGTCCCCTGAGCGTTTTTAGCGGATTGCACCCACAAAATCCATAAAGAAAAAATAAAAGTTAGTGTTTTAAAACTTATTTTGAAAGAGATACAAGTTTTCAAAATATTTTTATAAAAATTTAAGCGAAATAAGGTCATAAGTCCACCAAAAATTATTTTTTCTTAAACTTAGTCTATATGCAAGATCTTATTTTAATTAAGGTAAGAATTCAAAATTGCATTGAATATTTTATCCTTCATTTAACCTAGATAATTTGTACTTTGTGATGTGAAGATTTCTGGGATTTCAACTCTAACCATCAAGCCATTTAGTTTATATATATATATATATATATATATATATATATATATATATATATCTTTCTTCTTCCTTTAGTTTACTTAGGCTTTCTAGTTTACATGGGTAGTAAGCTTTTAGACGATAACTCCCAAATCAGACTATCTTAGGTCACCAGATAAGAAAATATCCCTCAGGCTTAAGGACTCGAGTAAACAAGGCCACAAAACTTAGGAGAATTATTTTTTTTGACCACCGTTAGGCGTGAATAATCATGCTTCTTGAGGCATAGTTATCCAGCATTAATAATTAGTTTTTTATCCATATATTCCATATATATATACTTTTACTTTATGACATTTTAGGTTTTTGTTTCCATCCCAAAATTGTGTAAGTGTGAAGTGCATACTATCTAAGACAAAAAAATTCAAGATAAAATTATCTCTTCAATCTCTCTTACTTAACCTATAATTTTAAACAAGATTCATTATTTCGACTAGGTTTAAGATATCATAGTTAAGACTTCTTTAGTTTTTAAGATCATCTTAATTTTCTTTAAAATAGTTCAAAACTTTGTCTCTTGTTTCAAAAAGTTTTTTAAAGAAAGGAAAAAATTTCTATACAAAAAGAAAAAATTCTAAGAATATCCTAAAAGAAGTGAAAAAAGAAAGAAAATCTTAAAACTCTATGTTTGTAGACCCTCCCCCGCACTTATCTCATGCATTGTCCTCAATGCATCATGAATGTATGTATGCATGAAATAAATAGAGAGTGAAGAAAAAATCACCTCAAGGTGGTGGTTCCGGTGGTGGTCTGATTGGTCCACGAAATGCGGTCCAATCCAAATTGTGTGGAGTCCGGAGGAACCCACCAGTGACCACTCTAATTAAACCTATTATGATAATGTGAGCATGGATGCTTTTTATTAAGATTTTTACCCCATCTAATTTCCATATTTTAAAAATAATCACTATTTCATTATCAACACCTTTGTCCCTAAATAATGTATGAAAAGATGGAATGATAGATTTGAATTCAGGAATTACAGGAACTATGATTGACTTAGAAAATTGTCTGAAGTCAAATGAAGGTTTAGGAGTCAAAATTTGTTCAGAAAGTGAGTCCAAATCAAAAATATAAAACTCAAGTCCACATATATTTTCCCACAATGAATGGGATTTCCTAAGGTTAGTGATTCAAGTTCAAGAATGATAGGTATGGGAATCAAAACTGACTCTAAAATGTTACTCAAATCGGGTAGCAAAATAGGAGTCAATATTGATTAAGAAATTTGAACTGGATCACAAATTTGAGGATTAAAGTTACATTCTCGTCTGAGTTCAATTTCTTTGAAAGAAAAATTTGCCAATTTGTTAATTTGACTCTCAGAAGTTACGTATTAGTTAAGTCTCAGATGCGAATCTTGAAAGATGGGCAATTCAATTTCCTGATATATGGGCATAAAATTCAATGTTGATTTAAAAAATGTTTAAAGTGAGGTAAAGATATTGGAGTAAACATTTAATCAAGAAGTAAAATTGTATTCTCAATTTGAGGTTCAAGATCACATTCATTCTCAAGTTCAATCTCAGAAAAGGGCAAATTTGCCAAAATGTCAATGTCATTCTCAAAATTTTGATTTTGGTCAAGTTCAAATAGGTATGATGGAATTGAATTTTAGTTTCTAAATTAATATGATTCCTGGTCTAGATTGATAGAGTTAGAAATGTCTGGAGGTTGAGAAGAGCAAGTTTTCTCATTCCTATAAATGTTGACCAATTGATTCAATTTGCTTCTAACCTATCGATAGACTGGCTAGAAGATTTTTGAAATTATTGTGAAGTCTCATGCAAGATTTTTATACACTTCTCTAGCTCAGAGTTTTCTTTAAATGGTTGTTCTAAAGAGGGAGTGTAAAAATCTTAATTTTAAAAATATTGTGGATTTGAGAAGTCCATCATTTTTTGAAATTGTCGCTCGGTCTCTTGCATGGCTTCTATACTCTTTTCTATCACAGATTTTTCTTCCATGCGTTATTATAGAAAAGGAATATATGAAGCATGATAAGAAAAAGTTTGTGAATATTGTGAGTCTAGCTTGTTTTGTTGGAACTCAATCATGGCTTATACAGCTTCTATACTCTTTTTTAGCTTGAATTTTTCTTCAATGAATTATTTTTAGAAAAAGAGTATAGGAAGAAAAATTAGGGAATGAATATTGTGGAAATTATAAAAATTGTGGACAGGGTGATTGAAAATTAGACTCTGGGGACGTGAATCCCCGTCGACTCTGTAAAGAGTTGAAATTATTTTTGAAATGTTGGTCATCAGATAAGCAGTATGAGTTATATTGAGTCAATACATCCAATCCAGCTTACCTAGTTTGTTCTTGTTGTGCAAAGCTGGGTTGGATTTATTCGAGTCAAGTAAGGTCGGTGTGAAGTATGAATTCATATTAGGATTGAAAGAATTATTGTTGTTGAATTTTATTTCACAAACAATCACCAATAAAAATGAAAAAATAAACAACAAAAAGAGAGAAAAATCAAAACCAAGGTTATACTAAGGTTGACCTAGATCTAGACGACTCCTAACTGATCATTACCTGAGGGAGGTTGTTGTATGAATCCGATCACAAGCAAATCAGCCAGGTAGGGGCAAACTATGGTGGAAGGTATTCGTGCGTAAGCAACAAGGCTTAATTAAGCTGAATCATGGTATCTTCGAGACTTAACCTCTCTTAATCTCCAACCTTAGACACCGATTTCACAAGAGTATGATTCTCATAAGTTTTACCCTCGGTCAATCTCTTAATGAGTCCGAGATGTCCCTAGGGACCAATGTCTATCAAATTTTATTAAGGCTTGGGTTATGTGAGTGGGGAGGTAATTTTTGGGCTAAGGAAGGATAATGACTTCCCCACCTTATCTTATATTGGGTTATGCCCTTAAATCGAATTCGTGCAAGTGTGCAATATAGACAATAACACACAAAGTGAGTAAATTACCCACATGTTTATCTTATGCTATATATAATGCCATATGTACACCTCAGTTCAGATCACAATAACAAAACAAAATATAGTATATTGGAATGAAATAGACACGTGCTTAAATGCAAATGTCTACAAATACCATATTTTAGTTCTTTAATTATTGCAGGTAATCAAAGCAGAAAATAGATAGCAAAAATCACAGATATATGTAATTTAGAAACTACCTGCAAAATATAGGGCCAAGATCCCAAAAATGTGCCACGTTTCTGCGATTTTTAAAGAGTTTTCGTGGCAATTATGTGAGCAACAGCTCTCTGCTTTCTTGAGCAAGGAGATGCAAGAAAGCTTAGTTTTCTGTAATGTTCAGTTTTTGCAAATATTACCCTGCACGCAAAAATAAAGAAGAAAATGATAGCAAAAACGTGAAATTAAAATCATTCCCGTTCCTGGCAATGGCGCCAAAATATTAATCGGGGTGAAACCAATACTTAAAACATGTGTTTTATGAAATCAATATAAAAGCATGTGTACTAATGTTGCCTCGATACTTCCGTTATAGCATTAGCACAACAGGTCAAATTCACAGGGAGGGAGGCGATAGAAGTATTAACAGTCCTTATTGACGTTATATGTTAATAAGTTCTTCTTTGTTAAAGAAAGAGAAAAGAAAAAGAAAAGAAAACTAGAAGCGATAGGTAGAGAAGGCAATGAAATCGGTGTTGTGAAAAGAAAAGAGAAGTGATTTGTGGAATTAGTAAAACAAAAAAAAAGAAAGTAGAAATGAAGAAGAAAGTGAAGTGACTTGAAAAATGATTTGGAAAACAAAATAGAAAAGATGAACTTTGTGGTGAAGAAGATGAAACCAAAGGTGAACTAAGAAGTGATGAAAGCAACTATAGAAAAATTATAAAAAGATTGTGAAAATAGTTTTTTAATGCAAAGTAAAAAGAAGGAAAATGATGAAAGAAAACTTATGGCTACTAATTACTAATTGCTCCACAAACCATGCTAACCTCTTAGTGAAAGTTGCCTCCATGGATCCTTGACCATCACTAATCCTTGGCTTCAAAAGACAATACAAAGCATAGCTCATATGATTATTCTTTCAATTTCAAACACATCCATTCCACATAACAAGGTACAAGCTACTATTAGTGTATCAAAACCAAGTAGAGGTGAGAATGAAATAAAGAAGACATTTCAAGTTAGCTTGTTAGTGGGTTATATGTTAGAATATTAGAATGTTAGAATCTATCATCATGAGACATGAATGTCTCTTACAAGTGCAAGGCCTTGTAAATACTATTAGATTCATGTGGTTTATCAAGTAAATGGTTAGCTAGTTAGTGGTTAGTAGTTAGATTGCTATAAGAAGAAAACTAGCTAAACATCATGTAGAAGATGGAGAAGATTACAATAGAGAAGAAAAGAGACACCTTTGCATAGATTGTCACTCTCTATTACCTCAATATCTCTCTCTCCCTCCAAAATCCACTCAGCCCCAATACATGAATCTAAAACAAAATGAAAATATAAAAGAAAAGAGAAAAAGAACTACACTAACCTACACTAAATGAGAGAAAACCCTAGCCTACTGATCGGTCACATATATTGCACATACATTGTCACATTCTCATACTTATTATATAATAAAATCTACTTTTAATTCTAATTATTTTCTAATTAATATGCAGGCCCATTGCTAAAGGGAAGGAAAGAGAAACGAGCCCAAAAGCCCATCAAAGTTCTGATTTAATTCAAAATTAATTCGAAAACAGAAAATCAGGGCAAATCAGATAGGTTGAAAATCAGTTAGAATAAATCTCTACTAATCAATTGGTTAAAGCCAAAGATCAATGGCCGTTTCGTCAAATCCAGGAGCTGAAACGGGAATTCCAGAATTAGATAAAGTCAAAATACTAAACCAGGAGCTGTACCCCCAGGATATGGGCTGCGAAAACGTGACTTTAACTGTATTTTTGCGGCTATTTTGTTTCTGTTGGGGGAGCCTTTGCTCCTCCTATCTTCGTACACTTATCCCCGTTAGGTTTTGCCTATAAATTCTGGGTTTTTCAGATACTAAAAAGAGTGACCATGCAGAGATAGATTTTAGGCCAGTTTTTCATTCTTTTTAGTGTAGGTTTTTATTTTTCTATTTATGTAATTTTCAGTTTTCAATTATATAATTCAGAGGAGATCAGAGTTTCATAGGAGAATGAGAGTGAAGCTTGTATTGAGAGTGACACCTATGTAATGTTCTTCTTTTCTCTTATTGTTACAACATTGAATCTGTAGTTACATTTTTATGTTCTTCTTTGTTTTTGTTTTCTTCTTTTTTTTTCTACTTTTCTTCTTTTGGTACCAATTGCTATCCAAGTGAGTCTTATAACATCGAAGGAGCCTTGCCTTTGCGAGTGCCATTGATAGCTTATGATAATAGATTTTTAGTCTCATTCTATATCATTTCATACTTATATCGTCTTGATGATGTAATGTGGAAGAGACGGGAATCAACCATTATGGGCTATGCGTTGATTGCCTCCACTTCAAGGTGACATCATCGCCAAAGATTCAAGGTAAGTTTTTGGCCAAAGGAGATAAGTATTTCTTTGGTTTTTTTCTTTTCTTCACTTTTAGTGTAGATCACCAACACCACAATCTCCCAACTCTTTTTCACTCTTTTCAATTTCTTTGTATAAATCCATTTTTCATTTTCTCCACCTTCTCAATCTATCACTTTCTTCCTAACTTAACTTTAACCTATTTTCCTTTTCTTTTAAAGAACTAAAAGAAAGATCTTTAACTATTGATTGTAACTTAAAAGAGAACTTGCAAAAAAAGCTTCCATTGCTAGTCCCTCCTTGTGGATCACCACCCGCAAAGCCACTTGCTATAGCGGTAGTATTGAGTACTTGCACATACTATAACTTTCCACTCTTGTTTCTTGCCAATCCTTGTAGTATTTATAGGCGGAAGAAGCATCTAGAAGGCGAGATGAGGCCACACATTGAAGATCGACACGTGGACCCATAAGATTACTGTGAAAACATGGCAATTGCCGCATTTTCACGGCAATACCGGGGACTTAGCTCCCTAGTTTTGGTCTGTGGTTTCGTCCAGCTGCGAGAAACTTTTAATTATCTCCGATTTTGGTGAATTGGATCCGAGTTTCTTCAGATTCATCCCCAATTTCTGAATTCAATTTGTCTTCTAGAAGCTCTCAAGCTTGCTTATTAAGAAATGAGATTTAATTACCTAAAATTGGGTTTAATTAGACTCTTATTACTCCTTTGCCTCTAGACTCTTGATTATCTGAAAAATAAACCAAAACACAGGTGAGAAGCATCATTTTATTCATAAATTGGTAGGAAAATGCGATGTAATGATGCAAAATCATAGATTAATTATATTTCCTCACTCGAGAACTTAGGCACGTGAAGTTTTAGGATTTGTGTTTTAGGCGAGTGTTTTTTCTCGCATCATTGAGCTTGTATAGTATTTTGGTTTGTGATGTATTTGTGTATGTGGTCATGTGTATTTGTACTGAGTTGTATGTGTATACTGTATCATATGTTGTATCCTGTGTTCGAATACTTATAATAGTGTAGACGATGTGATATTTATGCATGTTGTGGTACTAACCATGTAGGTACCCATGTATAGCCTTCGGGGTTTTTGCCCACTCCCAGAATGGCCACTCAATTGGTCTAGGTCTTGCATCCTTATGGGTTTTGTGCTAGCGACTGAGAGTGCGCTTAAACCTCGGGCTTACTTCAGCCCTTATGGGCTAATACACAGCTTTCAAGCTTTACACACTATATAGATGGATGGTCTAGCTACTATCTATTTATATGCATGGTTGTGTGGTACTAATATCTCATGCTGGTACCTTCGTACTGACTCTAAGTTTCTGCCCACTCCCAAGCTAGCCACCTAATTGATCTAGGCCTTACACCCTTATGGGTTTCGTGATAGCTACCCAGAGTGCGCTTAGACCTTGGGCGTACTCTAGCCTTTGGGCTCTCGCTCACTTCCTTGAAAGAGGAGTGCACTTAGACCGTTAGGCCTCTTATGCTCTGTCACCAGGTTTGGCATACTGGCGCTCAGCGCTTTATCACTAGACTCACCTAGGCAAAACTCTGTCAGATTTTATATTGTATTTTAAGCCGAGTCGTTCTGGCAGCTCCGCCAAGCTCTTTGTGATTAAACAATGTTCGCTATCTGTGCCTCCAAAACTACTTTGCTATGCTTGGATGTTCATTTGCTTGTTAGCTAGTTGAATTGATGAGTAATGTCTGCTATTGCTTGCCATGCTAACACCCGACCTCTGACATGCTATCACCCTACACCTGACCTCTGCCATGCTACAACTTGACACCTAATTACTATCACCTGCCATCTAACATGTAATACCTGACTTGTAATATCACTCATGGAAATGTTAACTTGATCTCCTGATAGTACTCATGTACACATGATATTTCTGACATGCTCTTGCACATTCTTGCAATCTGATAATTACCTAATAAATTGTAAAAAGAATAACTTACACCGGGTTAGGGGAGACTTGTGAATATCAATATATGTTCATGTTTATAGTGGTATTAGGTATGTTGTGCAACTAAATCTTCTGGTTCGACCTGAGGGCCTCCAGGTGACCTAAGGGAGCGCTGGCTCCCTTCTTCTTGGTACAATCTTGAAAATGGCATCCTATAAGACCCTCATGTATGCTTTGCGGCCAATTCCGTACACCAGCAACGGAACACCCTGGACCATGTTTCGGGCATGCACGAGACCCACTGTAAAGATTTGCTCGTTTATACCGCCGTTGGTTTTCAATAACAGCCTCAACTTACTCAGATGTGGATGTATGTGCGCTGGGATGTTATTATACATACCTAGACATATGGATAGGATGAATAATAAGATTAAATATTAAGAACAGTAATAAAGGATTTATTCATGTTTAATCGCTTTCATCAGTCTATGCCTTCGTCGCATACTTATTATTTCTGTACACTTGACATAACTTTTGATGTATGCTTTCTGATTCAAATTTATTGATAAACATGTACTTATCTCTGACTCACCTAAGCTTGCATGTTCAAGTTCTGAAGCTTGAATTGAAGTAAAGCCCTCCGCCAAAAATCAAGCTTACTTCTTGGAGCAGGCTGACTAGTCCCAGCTCCTTTTGTTTCTGACTCTTCCTACTAGCTTGCAGGATCCATCTCAGCTCTTGAGCATCTTTTTTATTGCACATATTATAAATCTTACTTTTGTACGTAGCCTGATATAATATACTTGTAATATTATATCACGCTCTGTGATAACTTTGTAAGTTGTACTCTCCATGTTGGAATGTATATACAGTACGCACTTTCATACTCTTATTCTATTCTGTACTGATGTTTAACGTGCATATGTAAGGATAATTTTGTCTTGCATATATACATTACAGTAGCGTCTCCGTATCCGTCAGGGTAGGGCATTACAGGTCCCTACTTGGCCCTTTGGCCCTATAAGCCTTCGAACTCTTGCCCACTTCCCCAGCTGGCTACCTAATAGGTTTTATTCTTTGCACCCTCTGGGTTTCATTGTAGCTACCAGGAGTGCATTTAGACCTTATGGTCTCTCTACAGCCCTTTGGGCGCATAGACTGTCAGGTCTCTTAGCTACGCCTAGTAGGTGAATCTAGCGCTTATTGCTTTTCCGCTAACTCCATCCAAGTGTAGTTACTATTGGCCCAAAGACCTTTTACCCTAGTTTTGATGATGACTAACTTATGAAATTATGTTACTAATGATCTTGTTCTTATTAAGTTTCAGATATTGATCAAGATCTTAGTTGATATTTTAGCTTCAACCAAAGACTCAAAGTCAAGATTTGAAGTTATCATGTATTGATTTAAGAGCTCACATTTAAAGATCGCATCAAGTACTCGAGATGGAGTCAATCTCGTTTGGATCGTGTTTTGGATGAGTCAACTTGGAGAAGAAGATCGATAAGAAGACTTTGGTTTAGATTTGTTTATTAGTTTAGATCTTGTGTAAGGATAGAATAGTATTGAATTGCTCAGGTTCACACACACAAGTTTATTTATCGCTTTCATGATAAATAGTTTTGGTTTTGGTTTAACCAGTTTGTTTTACAAGTTTATGTTTACATGATTTATATCAACATAGAATAAGTTCATGGTTTATTTATGTGTTTGATTCTATCCACACATATTAGAGCTTTATTGTTTAGAAAAACTTATTTCTATAAGTTCATGTGTTTCGGTTCAACATGTATACTGTTTTGAGTTTCAGATTATCAAGTATGCTATATTGGTTTCATAAATAGATTCCATCAAAATAAGTTTACATAGTTTATATGTATATTGGCTTTCATTCATATACATTGATGGTCCATATATGTTTAGATAAACTTATTTTGATGTATCTAGCTCATGTGTTTAAGTTTTGTTTTTATCAAAACTTATTTTGGTATTTATTGTCAAAAACAGGTATATATCATTTACAATGTGTATGGGATTCTATCCGTACAAACTATACTTCAAATGTGTTTTAATATCTTGTATTTGCATTTATACAAGTTTATAAAAAATAGGATTTCCATTTCCATGTTTCGTTTTTAGAAAATGCAGTTTTTAATTTTTGCTGATATTTTTTTATCGCAAAAATAGTTCAATTGTTTGTAATATGTGTTGATTTTTTATCACACATATTTGTGTTTCAAAGTATTTATATGAACTTATTTTTATGAAATTTATGAGAATTTATTGGAATTTTATGGGTTTATGAAGTTGGTTTTTAAACCCTGAAATTTAGGTTTATGGGCTGCTTACGGTCGACCGACCAGTCGACTGCAGGCAAGCTCGATCGACCGACCGGTCGACCGACGTGCACATGTGCACGAGCCTAACTAGTGATCAACTGATTAGCTGAAACCCACTTTTGGCTTAGCTCGGTCGACCGGGCGGTCGACCGACCAAGAGATTCTTCTTACTCTCTGTCTTTGAGGAGGTCGACCGGGCGGTCAACCGGCAACCCTAACGGTTGGATTTTTGACTGTTAGTGGTCAACCGGCAGTTAAATCTGAGCCTAAAGGCTAGTTTTTTGAGCTATCAATAAAAGGTATTTTTGTAGCTAGTCTTGGTTAAGATTTTTTTTACAAGTTTTCAAGAGCTATTTTGCTTACTTTCTGAAGAGTTTTTAAACAAGTTTTTGGTGCAAAATTTTTATATTTTTATTCAGTTTCAAAGTTTTGAAAAATCAAAGAAAAATAAGTTTTGAAAATCTAGTTTCTTATTCTACATTTTTTATATCATTTCAAGAGTTTTTTCAAGTGTTTCTCTTTGTGTTTCTTTTTCAAAATGTTATTCACTCATATACTTGAGCTCTTTATTATAAATCTATCCTCTAGGATCATTGTATTGTGAGAGATTTTGTTTGTGGTCTTTTGAGATCACAAGTATTGTTTGTGATCATTAGATTACCAAGTTGTAATCTCTTTTTGCTTTGTGCCTCCCTCTCGTGTAGAAGTGTGAGAGAGTTGGAGTTATGTACTCTCGATTGTAAGTTGTAATTCCTCGATGGAGGTCCCTTTGTGGTTCACAGAAGGCGGGGATGTAGGGCGGTGGCTCGAACCTCGAAATATATTCTTGTGTTTGTGTTTGGATCTCTTTATCTCTTAACTCTCTACTCTTGTATTTTTCATTATTATGATTGCTCAATCTATACATGATTAATATTGTTTTTGTGCTCACACTTATGTTTAACCAAGGGAGCTATTGAAGCACCTCAACTTTTAGTTTAGAGAAATCATGAGAAGAAGTTCTAGAGCCCTGCACGGAGAATTCGGCTTCACTCTTAGTTACACGTTGTGTGTGTGTTATCATTTAGTTTTAATTTCACACTTTTTCTCCTAAATTAGCACTATACCTATTCATCCCCTTCTAGGTGTATCTTTTCAATTGGTATAGAGCTAGAGTTCCTGATATTCGATTTAACCACCTAGGAGTGATCCTTGATTTGCTAATCTAGTTATTTACTTTGCACACATACTTGTTTACACTCACGGATTATCTTGGTCCACCTATCTTTGATGCTTCTAACATAGATATGTGAAAATTTAAAATGAGTTCATATCTTAAAGGCTTAGGATTGCATGTTTATCTTGCCACTACTAAGAAATCATATGTTAATAATGACAAGTATTCAGAGACTAATGCACAAGCCATAGATGCACTAAAATACACACTTTGCAAAGAATATATTTCATTGGTTGCCATTATGATTCTGCTTTTGCAGTGTGGAACACTTTAATCTCTCACAAGGAACAAGCTTCACACATTTCGGAGAGAGAATCTATTGGAGATGAGTACGACCAAGCTTGCTACAAGATCCATGGGAATGATTCCCTTGAGATAACTTCGGATTTTCATCTCGATGATTGTGCTAGCACTTCCATGATGATAATGTTTTGGATGCACATGTATTGAATAAAGAGCTTTTATGTTTTGTGAAAACTTGCTTTCAAAATACAAAGCATTGTAAAACAAAAGTTTTGATTTAAAGAAGAAAAATGAGATGTTATTTTTAAAGCTCGATCTGGTTTTGAAAGAGAAAGTTGAGATTTCAAGTGAAAATGATTAATTGAAAACTCAACTTGATCTTATTTTAAAGGAAAATGAGATTTTGAAAAACAAAAAAATGACTTTAATTTTTGTTTTGAAGAAGAACGATGTTCTATCTTCTAGACTTGATTTGTTTTAGAAGAAAATGATTCTTTGAAAAGCAAGATTGTTTTGATTTTTAAGAAATTGAAATGTGTATTGAAAAAGTTTCTTCTAAAAATGATCTTGATACTCATGTTTGTCTTGCTTCTATTGCTTCATCATCTTGTGATAAAAATATTGTTTCTCATACTTGCTCTACATATTTTTTTTATTTTTTAGAATGATATGTTTTGAATAAGAGTGTTGATTGTCAAGGCTCCACTTTGAGCCAATGTGCCATTAACCACAAGAGGTTGGAATCCATGTTTCGCAAGAAACGTGCTCTATATTTTCATGCACATCCTTCACAACACACACATGCTCACATGTTATCACACTTGACTTTATGTATGCTAGAGTGTACACTTATACACATTGTGATCGTAAAGGCCACCTTGTAAAATTTTGTTATGATAGACTAAATGAATTAAATTTTGCAAATAAAAATGTTTAGGTTAGGAGAGGTACTAACTCACATGGACCCAAGAAAGTTTGAGTACCAAAAATTATTCCTATTTCTTTTGATGTAGGTATGGGATCTCATAAGATGTGAGAGTAATTATGTCTTGGTGGTAAATGCATTTGGACTTAATGGATACACCATTAGATGCATTGCTATCGAGGTGTTTTGGTGGAAAGACTAGCATGTTTTTGGAGACTTAGAGACTAGTTCTTCGGTTTGATAATTATCTCTATCCTTCTTTATATGTTTATATTTGTATGCTTTTGAGATTGAATATTTTTAGCATATATTGGTTTTCAAGTTCATTATAGTTAAATGCAATGCATATTAGACTTGTGATATACATATATAGTATTTGAGATACACCCATATTTATATGAATTTATATCTTTGTATTCTTAGTTATTATTTAACTATTGTGTATATCCTTGTGTTAATAATACTTTTATTTACACTAATGATCATATTGTTTCATCTTCCATGGTTTGTTATTTTTTTTGTGCATATCATGTTTTGATTACATGTTTAGATGTAATTTTTATTAAAATTTATATTTATACTTATACAATTAGTGAGTAACACTTAATTTTTATGTTTGCGTGCTTTATTGCTTATGGGTACTCATTACATGTACTTGTATAATCATCTATTGATGATCCTTGCATTTATACATGTACTCCTATACTTGCTTTTATAACACCTTTGACATATTTTGTTTTTAAATAAGAATGTGTTTAGCATCATGTATATGTAAATTTTATCAAAACTACTTGATATGCATGCTCTATCCTAGAGTCACTTACATTATATGCTAATTATTTTCTTTTGGACTCACTTCATATTTGGCATAAATATGTATACTTTAGTTTTGATATTACATACATATTCCTTGAAGTCTATATTTACATCCTCTATATGTTTCTTGATAAGTTTTAATGTAAATAAGATTTCTCATGATTTATGTTTGAAAAAAGAATTTCATTTGTTTCGAATAAGCTTCATTTCCATATCTTTATGCATATGTTGAATGATTTTTTGTGCACTCTATTTCATTTGTTTACTCATGATTTTTGATTCAGGAGCATCTATGTGCTTTATTGATCTTTGAGTGTCAATTATTGTGTACTTAGCATATTTTCATAAGATATATATATATTTGTTCCATACTTGAAGGATTTCATACTAATTTTCAAAATTACTTTAAACTAGTTCTTTATTTTTCAATTGGTAGTGTTTTCAACCTATGCTAAAATTATCTTTAAAAATTATTTTTGAAAATTTTTACCTTAGAAGGGTTGTCGGTTGAGCGACCATGCCTTATTTGCTCACATTGTATATCTTTTTAATTATGTGCATGATAGGATAGATGTTATGAGTTATATATAATTCTTATGATATTTCATTTTTGTATACTCATATTTTTTTATATATGTATGCATCATTTTTCAATTGGTATTTAAATTAATCATACATACATATATATATGATTTCTTGTGCTTGATTAACGATGTTTATACTTATATATTTTATATCACAAATTATTTTATGCTTAACTTGATTTAGTTTTAAATGTTAATTGGTATCTTTTACAAGCTTATGTGTTAGTTTTGTTAGTATTTCAAAAAGGAGAAGAAAAATTCTTAATTTTATTTTCAATCGGTATCTTACTCTCACTTTTTTGAGCAAAATATTTTGTTTTAGAAAATGCTTATATTTTTCATATTGGTATCAATTATTTATAATTGGTATCTATTGTAAAATGGTTTAGAATTTAACAATATTGATATCATGGATTATTTGCTTTCAATTGGTATAATTTTTATATGATACCTATGTTGTTTTACAATTGGTATATTTTTTGGGTATCAAAATGTTTTTCAGTTTAAATTGGTATATATTTTATTTTCTATTGGTATATGTTTTAAATTGTTCTTTTGCCCCTTTGTCGATGATTGACAATAAAGGGAGAAAAATTAGTTTATATATGCATGTTTGAATGATTTTAGTGTTTATACATGCTTATATGTTTTATGCATATCCATATGCATATGTTTTATGGCTTTGATATCTAGAGTTCTTATTAAACATCCATTTAGTTAATATCAGAGTATTAATATATATATATATATATATATATATATATATATATATATATATATATATATATATATATATATACATGTTTATTTGTGTTTATGCATATGCATATATATGTTTTAATGTTGAAGTGCTTCATTGAATATATATATGTTTATGCTATGAGTTAAGGGGGGGCTTCTATGAAGCTTATCTTTCATCCATGCATATATAACCTTTAATCATGCATGTATAACAACATAAGTTTTGTCATCATCAAAAGAGGGATATTGTTGGCCCGACGGTCTTATAATGTTATGTTATTAATGATCTTGTATTTATTAAACTTTAGATATTGATCAAGATCTTAGTATTTTAGCTTCAACAAAAAACTCAAAGTCAAGATTCAAAGCTATCACATGTGATTCAAGAGCTCGCATTTAAAGATCGCATCAAGTACTTGTGATAGAGTCAAGCTCGTTTGGATCATGTTTTGAATATAGTCAACTTGGAGAAGAAGATCGACAAGAAGACTTTGGTTTATGTTTGTTTATTAAAATATACTTGTGTAAGGATAGAATATTATTGAATTGCTCAAGTTCACGCACACAAAATTTATTTATCCCTTTCATGATAAATAGTTTTGGTTTCGGTTTAACCGTTAATTTTAAAAGTTTACGTTTACATTATTTTATCTACATAAATTAAGTTTCATGGTTTATATTTGTATTGGATTCTATTTACACACATTAGAGCTTTATTATTTAGAAAAACTTATTTCTATGAGTTCATGTGTTGCAGTTCAACAGGTATATGGTTTCGAGTTTCGGATTATCAAGTATACATATATCAATTTCATGAATAAATTCCATCAAAAGAAGTTTACATGGTTTATATGTATATTTAATTTCATCCATATACATTGATGATTCATATATGTTTAGATAAACTTAGTTTGATGTATCTAGTTCATGTGTTTAAGTTTTATTTTTATCAAAATTTATTTAGGTATTTATTGTCAAAAATAAGTATATATCATTTACTATGTATATGTGATTCTATCTGTACACACTATGCTTCAAATTTGTTTTAATATCTTATTTTTGTATTTATGCAAGTTTATAGAAAAAATCAGATTTTCATTTCAATATTTGGATTTTGGAAAATAGATTTTTGGTTTTTTTCCATATTTCTTTGTAGCAAAAATAGTTCAATTGTTTGTAACATGTATTGATTTTTTTTCACATATATTTGTACATTAAAGTATTTATATAAACTTATTTTCGTGAAATTTATGAGGATTTATTGAAATTTTTATAGGTTTATGAAGTTGACTTTTAAACCCTAAAATTTGAGTTTTTGGGCTGCTTACGGTCGACCGACTAGTCGACCGCAAGCTAGCTCGGTCAACAGACTGGTCGATCGACGTGCATATGTGCACGAGCCCGACTAGCAATCGGTCGACTGGCTCAAACCCACTTTTGGGTTTGGCTCGATCGACCGGGCAGTCGACCAGCAACCCCAACAGCTGGATTTCTGACAAGTAACAGTCGACTAACAATTCAATCTGAGCCTAATGGCTAGTTTTTTGAGCTATCTGTTAAAGGGGTTTTGGAGCCAGTTTTGTTAAGATTTTTAACAAGTTTTCAAGAACTATTTTTCCTACTTTCTGTAGAGTTTTTAAACAAGCTTTTGGTGCTAAAATTCTATATCTTTATTTAGTTTCAAAGTTTTAGAAAATTAAAGAAAACCAAGTTTTGAGAATCTAGTTTCTTGTTCTACATTTCTTATAGCATTTTTCAAGTGTTTCTCTTTGTGTTTCTTTTTCAAAAATCTTTGTTCACTCACAAACTTGAGCTCTTCATTGCAAATCTATCCCCTACAATCATTGTATTATGAGAGGTGTTGTTTGTAACCTTTTGAGATCACCAAGTATTGTTTGTGATCAGTAGATCACCAAGTTGTAATCTCTTTTTTGCTTTGTGCTTGACTTTGTGCCTACCCTCTTGTTAGAGGTGTGAGAGAGTTAGAGTTGTGTACTCCTGGTTGTAAGTTGTAATTCCTCGATAGAGGACCCTTTGTGGAAAATCTTTAGTAGATAGTTGAAATCTTTTTGTGTGAAAGCGAGGAAGCAGGGCGGTGGCTTGAACCTCAAAACATATCCTTATGTTTGCGTTTGAATCTCTCTTAACTCTCTACTTTTATATCTTGCATTATTATTATTGCTCATATTTATACATGCTTAATATTGTTTGCGTGCTCACACTTATGTTTAACCAAGAAAGCTATTAAACCATCTCGACTCTTAATTTAAAGGAATCATGAGGAGAAGTTCTAGAGCACCTCACGGGGAAATCAGTTTCACTCTTAGTTATATGTTGTGTGTGTTAGCATTTAGTTTTAAATTGGCACTTTTTGTCCTAGATTAGCACTATTTTTAGTTACGTTATGAGCGATAATTGTATGTTATCTTTGCTTCACCGCGAGCGATAACTACGCCAAGCGTGATAGAGTTTAGTGTTGTGCGATAGCTTCAGTCCAGCCTTACTTAGCTCCACTTGGATGTTCGCTTGCCTACTTGCTGACTTTGTTTTTGTCTTGCTTAGCCTCCGGGGTTCACTATTGTACTAATAGCTTGGTTACTATTGGACCCTTTTTGGTACCAATTATCGGATCTAAAAAATACGTCAACACTCAAAAAAAGATATTAGAGTTAAATAAAAAAAACTTGCATAAAAGGAAATAAATCACAGAAAGTAAATCAAACGCAAATACAAGTGATTTATCCTGAGTTGGTCCTCTTGACCTACATCCAGTCCTCAAACCACCTGCTTGAGATTTTCCTTTAACCTTTGATTTTGTATACCCAAAATCAACACCTTGTATACCACCTGACAAATCTCATTTGCCAAATGTATACAATTCTTCTTACAACCAAGAAGACACAATACCTTGTACAACCTCTCTTCAACCCGAAGACGGTCTTGTACAATCTTTCTCTTTGAGTGATTACAAACAATCTTATAAGCCTTGAAATTATATATGATCGTGAATAAGGACTCTTATAGTTTGACTCCCAGAAATCCTCATTAAAGGATTAGAATTTGAGTGAAAAATTGAAAGTGAAAACAGTTTTTTGAAAACAGATTTTTGAACAGAGTTTTTAGGCAGAAAACTATGATATGAATTGGTGTATTTAGCCTAGGAGAATATCGCTATTTATAGCTGAAATCTATGGTCAGTTAGGGTAGTTATCATGACAAATTTAAATATTGAAATGTTGGATAAAACACTAGAAATTAGAAACTGTCTAACAGTCAGAAACTACCATTAGTCGACTTGAGTCTATGGGTTAGTTGACTAGAAGATCAACTTTTTCCTATATTAGTTGACCAATAAAGCGGGCAAGTCGACTAGGGTATGGCTGATACAAAAGACATGTTTCCAAAAACTGAACTCAGTCGACCTGTAGATAATATTAGTCGACTAGAACATATATTAGTTGACTAGGGAAAAGTATAAGTCGACTAATAGTGCATATAGATCAGAAACAGAAAGTTGGTATGCATCTAGAAACAAACTAAGTTGACTATAGTTAAGGGTTAGTCGACTATAGTTGGTATAAGTCGACTATGCTTGGTAATAAGTCGACATATAAACTTAAGATGTGTGTGTATGTTCAGGACTTTTAACATTCTAATAAATTATACAATACACATCCATAGCCATTATTCTTGGGAAGTCTTGAGTGTGTAGAACTCTTGTATAAACTTGTGAGATAGAGTTCCAATGAAATGGCTTCACAAATGTATCATCATAATCAAGTTCCAACATTCTCCCCCATTTTAATGATGATACTTTATGTGCATGAAAAAAACTCCCCCTGCAGAGAATATGCTATATGTTCTCCCCCTACATAGAACAGGTTATAACAGATATAGAAAAACATGTGTTCTCCCCCTGCAAAAAATATATCATAACATATATATATATATGATAAATATTTGAAATATTTTTCTTATTAAAATTTTTATTTGGTACCTGAAAGATAAGCATTAAAATGGTACCAATCATTTATAAGATCAAAGCATTAACCTTTAGGAATCCAAACTCAATTTGAATTTAGTTTTCATCTGTTAGTATACATATAATTGTATGAATTACATATAGAATGTATGTATGATGAAATTTAAGTATTTTTATCAACAATGCTTAAGTTTTTAGGAATCCATATGAACTTATTCTTAATTCTTTTTGAAATAATATCAGATTTCTTTTCACAAAAGAATTATATGGATTATGATACTTTTTACAAAATATATAGATTTTTCACTTTGATTTAAGAATCCAAGACCATAATGATTATGTGACATCTTTTGATATGATAATAAATCATTTAACTTTTCTTTTCCTTGATTAAATTTAGTCACATTTTTCAAAATCTCTTCATACTTCATTTTGAAACTCGATATGTCTTTATTTAAAACAATAATTCTTTCATTTAAAGACAAAGTTTTCTTTTTAAGCATAACATTTTCTTTTATAAAATTCTCACTATCCTTTTTCAATGATGATATCACTTTTTCAAAATCATCTTTTTGAGAATTTATAGAAAAAATTTGAGAAACATAACATGAATTTTCTATAAAAACTTTTTCATTTTCCTTTAACAAAACTTTATTCTTTATCTTTAAGATCATTGTATAATTCACGAAATGCATCTAAGAGTTCAGTATATTGTACCTCATCATCTTCTTGAGCTATGAAACAAATGTTGGCATGTTCAGTGGCTTCTTCTTCGTCAGAGGAAGAGGAATCACTATTTTCCCATGATGCTTGATAGTCTTTCTTCTTTTTGAATTTTTTGCTCTTGAATTTACCTTTGTTTCTGAGCAATGGGCAATCCTTCTTCATATGACCTATTTTATTACAATTAAAACATTTAAACTTATCTTGCTTCAAGAACTTTCTTAATTTTCTTGAGAGCATTGCCATCTCCTCTTCATCGTCATCTGAATTTTCCGTATCGGAGGATGCATGGAAGGCAAGTTCTTTCTTCTTTGAGAAAGGTTGTTGTTCATTCTTCTTTCTGTCTTCTAGTTGTACTTCATATGTCATTAAATTACTAATGAGGTTTTCTAATGATATAGTGGAGAGATCATTTTCTTCTTCGATTACAGTTGTCTTCTTCTCCCAATCTGATGTAAGCGCATGAAGGATCTTATGAACTTTTTTGACTTTAGTGTATTCATTTCCAAGGGATGCTAAGGAATTTATTATGCCGGTGAACCTTGTAACCATTTCTGAGATGGTTTCATCCTCCTTCATTATGAATAGTTCAAACCTGTGGATAAGAATAGAAATTTTAGATTCTTTAACCTTATTTGTGCCTTCATGTGTTACCTATAGAGTGTGGCATATTTGATTTGCGGATGTGGCAGTTGACACACGATTGAATTCTTCTTTGGTTAAAGCAAAGAATAATGTATTCATCGCTTTAGCATCAAGGTTCGCATTCTTCTTTTGATCATCACTCCAAGCGATGTAATTGGTAGTCGTTTTAGTGTACACTGCTTCTACTATATTCCATAGCTCGTAGTTGAGCGATTGCAAGTAAATCTTCATTCTACATATCCAGTAGTTGTAGTTCGATCCATCAAATAGTGGTGGACATTGTGTAGAATGTCCTTCTCTGAATTGCAATGAAAGAAACTCCGTTGCCATCCTTGTAGGTTGTTGACTAGGTATGCAGGGATCTGATAAAGTATGCCGGGCCGGGCTTTGATATCAATTGTTGGTCCCGATTTGATACCAATTGTAGGATCTAGAAATTACATCAACACTCAAACAAAGATATTAGAGTTAAATAAAAGAACTTACATAAAAGGAAATAAATCACAGAAAGTAAATCAAACGCAAACACAAGTGATTTATCCTGCTTCGGTCCTCTTGACCTACATCCAGTTCCCAAGCCACCTGCTTGAGATTTTCCTTTAACCTTTGATTTTGCACACCCAAAATCAACACCTTGTATACCACTTGACAAATCTCCTTAGCTAAATGTATAAAACTCTTCTTACAATCAAGACCTTGTATAACCTCCCTTCAACTCGAAGACGCTCTTGTACAATCTTTCTATTTGAGTGATTACAAACAATCCTATAAGCCTTGAATCTGTATGTGATCGTGAACAAGGACTCTTATAGGTGGACTCTCAGAAATCTTCACTAAAGGATAAGAATTTGAGTGAAGAATTGAAAGTGAAAAAGTTTTTTGAAAAACAAAATTTTGAGCAGAGGTTTTAGGTAGAAAACTATTAATATGAATTGGCATATTTAGCCTAGGACAACATCCCTATTTATAGCTAAAATCTATGATCAGTTAGGGTAGTTATCAGGATAAATTTGAATATTGAAACATTAGATAAAACATCAGAAATCAGAAACTGTCTAACAGTCAGAAATTACCATTAGTCGACTTGAGTTTATGGGCTAGTCGACTAGAAGAACAACTTTTGACTATATTAGTCGATTAATGAAGGGGGCAAGTCGACTTGGGTATGGCTGATACAAAAGACATGTTTCTAGAAACTGAACTTAGTCAACCAGCAGATAATATTAGTCGACTAGGACATATATTAGTCAACTAGGGAAAAGTATAAGTTGATTAATAGTGCATACCGATTAGAAACAGAAAGTTGGTATGCATCTAGAAACAAACTAAGTTGACTATAGTTAAGGGTTAGTCGACTATAGTTGGTATAAGTCGACTATGCTTGGTAATAAGTCGACTTAAAGACTCAAGATGTGTGTCTATGCTCAAGGCTTTGAACATTCTAATAAATATTATAATACACATCCTTAACCATTATTCTTAGGAAGTATTGAGCATGTAGAACTCTTGTATAAACTTGTGAGATTGAGCTCCAATGAAATGGCTTCACAAATATATCATCAGAATCAAGTTCCAACAGTTACCTGTTATTATGTTTACATGTGGGTGTTTAGTACTAACACCTCTGCAGGTTCTTACTCTACTTTCAGGCCTATTAGCTCTTTGGGCTTTCGCCCACTTCCTAGAAAGAGGGGGTGCATTCAGACCGACAGGTCTCTTAGTTACGCCTGTTAGGTGAACCTATCGCTCAATGCTTTACTGCTAATTCCATTCGAGCACCGTGAGTGCGGCTTCTCCACGCACAGTAGTATAGCGTTCATACGCTCGCTCTATCGTGTGTGTTTAGCCGAGCAGTAACCATGCCGAACATGATGGCGTCTAGTGCTGTTCGTTAGCTTCACTCTAACTTTTCTTAGCTTCGCTTGAATGTTTGATTACTTACTTGCCCACTTGTCTGCTTAATAATTTAACTATTATTCTTTTCTTGATGGTTATGAAAAGTATACTTATACTATTGATCGAGGCGAAAATCAGCACTTGAAAATGTGTGTTTCATGAAATCAGTGAAATTATATGTGTGATAATGTTCCCTCGATACTTCCGTTATAGCATTAGCTCAACGGGTCAAATCCACATGAATGGGAGGTGATAGAAGCATTAACAGTTCTTATTCACATTTAATATTAACAGTTCTTCTTTGTAAAAGAATGACAAAAAGAAAAGAAAAGAAATAAAGAAGTGACAGGTGAAGAAGGCGATAGAACGGCTATGTGAAAATAAATGAGAAATGGTTTTGAAAACGAAAAGAAGATGAAACAAAGATAAACTAAGAAGTTGATGAAAACAATGAAGAAAATGGTAAAAGGTTTTAAATTGATTTTTAAAATAAGATAAAAGAAAACTCATGGCTACTAACTACTAATTGCTCCACTAACCATGCTAACCTCTTTGTGATTGTTGTCTCACATGGATCCTTAGCCATCACTAGTCCTTGGACGATACAAAGCATGGCTTATAAGATTGTTCTTTTACATTCAAACAACACATACATACCACACAACACATTGCAAGCTACAATTAAATCATCAAAACTTGTTAGAGGTGAGCATGAACTCAAGAAGATATTACAAGTTAGCAAGTTAGTGGGTTAGATGTTAGAAATGTTAGAATGTTAGAATTCATTATCATAAGCTATCAATGGCTTTTATAAGAGTAAGGCCTTGTAGAGGCTATCAGATTCATACAGATTATCAAGTAAGTGATTAGATGGTAGTGGTTAGTAGTTATATTGTCATGAGAGGAAGAAAACTAGCTAAGCATCATGTAGAAGATGGAGAAGATTACAATGGAGAAGAAAAGAGACACCTTTACATAAATTGTCACCATCTATTATATCAATCTCTCTCTTTCTCTCTTTGAATCTCTCAACCCTAAGACATTATCTAAAAATAAAAAAAAATACAAAAAAAAGAAAAGAAAATAAGAACACCTACACTAAAAGAGAAAAAACCTAGCCTATTTTCAATCTGCTTCGTTTATGGCCAAACCCTGCAGTATTTATAGGCAAAAGTAGAATCTGGAAGGCGAGATCAGGCCATGTGTCAAAAATTGACGTGTGGGCCCCTATATTGCCGCGAAAATATGGCTTTGTCGTGTTTTCGCGGTAATACCAGGGACTTAGGTCCCTGGTTTTGGTGTGTGGATTCTTCTCGCTTTGGTACCTTCCAGATATGTTCAGATTTAGTTATTTGCATCTAGATTTTTATCAGACACCCACCAACGTCTAGATTCAATGTATCTTTTAGAACTCTCTATCTTGGCCTCCATGAAATCTAGATTTAATTACCCAAAAATAGATATAATTAAGCTCTTATTACTCCTTTACCCCTAGACTCTTGATTATCTGAAAAATAAACCAAAAAACGGGTGAGAAACATTATTTTATTAATAAGTCGGTAGGAAAATGCGATGTAATAATGCAGAATTGTAGACTAATAAACTATTTTCTAAACTGTATTGTTTTTCTATATTTGTACCAATGTCCTATATCAGTACCGTTTTCTTATATTTGTACTGATTCTGTGTATTAATATTGTTTTCCTACATTGTAGTATATGATAGCTAATATCTACTATACTTATCACCTGACATGCTATTACTTGACACTTGACATTTGTTTGATATTACTTATCACTTCCACCTGTTATATTACCACTTACAATGTGATTATCATATTTGGGGAATTCTATCCTGCTATCCTTTATTATATACCATGATCCTGTATCTCCAGTACTTCTGTACTCCTATTACTCTTGTAACTCCTGAGCATGTCATGCTTCTGCTATTCCTGTAAATTGATAATCATATAATAAACTATAAAAAAATAACTTACATCGGGTAAGGAAAAAACTGATGGATTTCAAGTGGCATTAGTTATGTTGTGCAACTAAAACTTTCGATTCTACCTGAGGGCCTCTAGGTGTTCCGATGGGAGCGCTGGCTCCCCACCTTCCTGTTACTTTTCTGAATAGGTATATAAATAAGACCCACCTCCTGTACACTTGCGGCCGACTATGTACACCAGCAGCGGAACACCTTGGACCGTGGTCCCAGGCATGCACGAGACCCATTTTAAACATAATCCATTAGTTTTATCATCAGTTTTGAATAACAACTTCGGCTTACTCATATATGAATATATGTGGGATGAACATAAGCCTATCCACATGCTTAGATATATGGGTCGGACAAATAATAATAATAAGATGCTAATTAAAAATTCATTATGCTGTTTTGCAATTTAGGTGGTATACGCTCAAATTATGAAAACATAGGAGACAAGGTATATATAGATGAGGGTTTTCTTATTTGAATTATCCTTCAATGTACTAGTTTTATGAACCCGTAAATCAAACTTGTATGATTGGTTCTTCTTGTATTCGATATTATCAGTTTTATCAGTTTTCTATCAGTTTTATGATGTTTTCTTAGTTTAGAAGACAATTCAAGTTATATGAAAGTAGGATACAGTGATGTGAGGTATAAGGTATATATATGAGGATTTTCTTATTTGAATTATTCTTTTGACGTACTAATCTTACGTATCAGTAATTTGGGTTTGTATAATGAGTTTTACAATATTTACTTTACTTGCTACATCATTGCCTGCCACTGTGTGTCTTTGCTTAGACACAATTTTCAATACATGCTTATTGACTTAAATTTTTCGATACACATGTGCTTGTCCTTGCACGCCACTTGGCACTCATCTTGCCATGCACTGGGGAATTTCTGACTCCCCTAAATCTGGATGTCCAGATTTCAGAGCTTCGAGCTTGTGGATTCTCCCCGTTACTGATTAAAGATACGCAGTGAAAGTGTGGGTCATCGGCAGACCCTCTGGAGCCCTTTTCTTCTAGTCCCCTGCTCGGCTATCGAGTTTTCCTATTGTAGCTCATGAGCCTCCTTTTGTACTATTCATTCTTGTATATCTCATTGTATTTCACACTTTGCACCTCTTGGTATTAATGTAATATTGGTCACATTCTGTGATAACAATGTACTTGTACTATTATTATTGAAGTGTATATAATCACCATGCTTTCGCACTCTATTTCTTGCCTGTACTAATGCTTAACATATGTATATGAGGATATTTCTGCCTGCATATATACATCGCGATAACATCTCCGTACCCGCGGGAACAGCATATTATAAGATGGTATTAGAGCTCAGGCTCTCACATCCTCAGTACGTCTAGTTGGCAAATTAATAATAAAAAAATTTACAACTTGAATGCATGGATCCCAGTTATACAATCCAAGTACAAGTATTGGAATATCTAATCCTTTTTGATCTTCCTTCCCTTGACTCCTGATCCTTTCCATCTTTCTAGTTCCCGTTGTTTTTATACCAACTTAAGATATGCATAGATGGGGATTGTAGCGTCAAGTAAGTTATGGTTCACGCTCACCCTATTTTTGTACTCTTTCGATCCTAGAACATTCTAATTCTTTATATCGAATAATTTTATGAAGCCCGGGTATTTTCTAAAAGATTAATCTACAGTGGGTTATCATTCAGAAGATGATATTCGAGACTCGCTAGGTTATTCTATATTCTTGGTTATGCCTTTCAGAGTTATCAACATTCTGTATTCATAGCCCATTATTATCGATTTTCTTTATCCATGATCTCTTTTATCAGGGTTTTATTTTTGATATTCTGCTTTACTCCGGAGTAATGGTAACTATGCAGCTCATTTGAGAATTCTATTGCAGACTCTTCGTTATTCACAACTTCATGTCACACAGAGATTTTGTATTATGGATTTCACCTCTATAGACTTCATCAAATTTACCTCATAGTCTAGAAAAGAATATTATTGATCATCTCACTAGGTCAGCTTATTTCTTTTTATTCAGAGTGGGTCAGTTTATTGAAGTCCTGACTGTATTCTTTTATTAGCAGATATTAAATCGGTATTATTATAGTACCGTCAGAAGATTTATATAGTAGAAAGTGCAGAAGAAATCTAGTCCCGAGAATTTTGCTCAATCGATTGGGAGCATCACCCATTGTTATTTATATCTAAATTGGTATAATCTCTGTCCCTATCCTTTTTATGTTCATTTTCCCTTATCGAAATTTCGAGGATGAAATTTTTATAAAGTAGATGGAATGTAACACCTTGTTCTCGGAATACGTACTTAGATACGTTTTTTCATTTTTGATCATATTTTTTAATTTCTTCTCATATTTATTTTTGTTTTGTGATTATCTATATAATTATTTTGCATCGGATTTGGATTCTTGGAGTCAAAGTCAGCCCGAGTCTGAACTGGGACCCGATCTCTGTGTAATATCGATTTAGTCTTTTTAGTAGTCAAATTTGATCGATTTTAGTTTCAAATATTATTTTCTAATATTTTATATTTTTCATGATTTTTTGAAATTTTTTTGAATTATTTTACAAAAAACATCAAAACGGTGTCAGTCAACAGGATTGCTGGTCAATTCCCAGATTTGTAATTTACAAGCAAAATTGAATTTACAAAATCTACTTTCATATTATTTCTCAGGATTACATTTTTTGCCTTAGTGCATTTGTGAAATTTTTTCTGAATTTATCAAAATTCGACCGGATTTGGTGTCGGCCAGTATCAGCGGTTGATTCCAGAATTTTAAATTTGAAAATGGAATTGAATAACTAAAAACAGATTTCATATTTTTCCTCAGAGTGATGTTTTCTACCTCTGGATATTTTTTAGGGTTTTTTTGAATTTCTCAAATTTTGTCACATTATATTAATATAATATTTTAATTTGGGTTTTCTCGCTGTTTACCTACTCCCTGGCTTGCCACATGGCACAATCACCACCACCCATAAAACATCTAACCTATTTAATCATTTCTCTGTCTCTTACTCATTTTCTATCAAACGCTCTCCTCATTTTCCAACCCTTTCTCTCTCCACTCCCTCTCTCCTTCACCCCCTCAGCCGTCCTCCGTCGCCCTGGACCAGCGCTGGCAGCCGTCTTCGCGTCCGCGCCGCCGGCGACTCCGGTGACCCCTACTCGAGCTCTCTCTTCCCTCTTTCTCTCTTCCCCTTCTCTCTTTCTCTTTCATCCTTCTCTCTTTCTCTTTCTTTTCCTTTTTCTTTCTCTTTCCTCTCTTCTCCCTCTCCCTCTTTTCTCTGGATCTGGCCATCGCCACCGCCAGGTCGGCGCCACCACCACTGGTGACTGCCCCCAGTGCCTCCGACCACCCCAGGCTCTGATCCTCTCTCTTCTCTCTTTTTCTCTCTCCCTTTCTATCTCTTTCTCTTTTCTTCTTCTTCTTCTTCTCTCTCTCTCTCCGGATCCACCACCGCCGCCACCACCACCAGCGCCACCGCCGTGGGACCACCGTCGCCACTATTGGATCGTTGCTGCCTCCTTTTTAGCCCGTCACCAACCTTTCCACCTCTTCTTCTTTTTCTTTTTTTCCTTTATTTCTTTCCTTTTCTTTCCTTCTTCTTTTTCCTTACTCCTCTCTTTCTCCCTCTCTGGCCACAACCGATGGCGATCTAGCGATCGCCGCACCGCCCTGGCCGGCCACTTGCCTCCTCTTCTATCTAGATCCCTCTCTCTTTCTCTCTGTCTTTCCCTTCTCTCTCACACTTTCTCTCTTTCTTTCTCTCCTCCATCCCTTCTCTCCTCTATGTTGTGGACCATAGGTGGCCAGAGCTGCCGTCGGCCACCACTGGCCGGCTGAGACCGGCCAGTCCCCTCTCCCTCTTTCCTCTCTCTATCTTTCTCTCTTCTTTCTCTCTTGACTCTCTCTATTTTTTCTCTCTACAAAACATATTCTCTCTCTCCTGGTGATGATGGGCGGTGCCGTGCGCGTGTCCGTGATTTAATTTAGTTAGTATTCTCGCCTCTTTTATCTGGGTACCCCTTTTCGACTGGTGTAATTGTAATATTATATTTGCATTGGTGGATTTGTGTTTGTCTATGTGGACTCGTGTATTTGTACCTGTCCAGTGTATTGTATTAGTGTGGGTGTAAACTTGTATTTTGTGGATATGTATATTTGTACCGGTGTTGCGTTTGTATCGGTGGGGGTTGGTACACGTATTCTATGGACATGTATTTATATCGATGCGATGAATGTATGTAATAGTATAGTCTAAATACATGTACATATATACTGCCTGTGATGTATATTTTTATTGCTTTATTATCATGCGAGGCTGACCTTTCATGGTCGTTTAGCCTCCGGGCTCTCTACTCAACCTTCTGGCCCTATTATCTTTCGGGCTTCACACTCAGCCTATGGACTTAACCACTCCATAGATAGTCTAGTTATTACCATGTTTATAGGTATGCTCGTATGGTACAATGAGATTTTATGCAGGTCCCTACCTGGCCCTCAGGCTCTATTAGCCTTTGGGCTCCTGCCCACTTTTCGGGATGGCTACCCAATAGGTTTTATTTCTTGCACCCTCTAGGTTTCATGGTAACTATTGGACGTGTGCTTAGACCTTATGGACTCTCTATAGCCATTTGGGCTCATAGACTGTCAAGTCTTTTAGCTACACCTGGTAGGCGAGTCTAGCGCTCAACGCTTTATTGCTAACTCTATCCAAGTGTAGTTTTGCTGAATGATAGTTGACGTTATCATGACTTCACCATGAGCAGTAACTACACTGAGCGTGATAACGTCTAGCACTGTATACTAGCTTTGCTTCAGCCTTGCTTAGCTCCGCTTGGATATTCGCTTGTCTGCTCGTTGACTTTTTTTCTGTGCTTAGACTTCAGGCTTCAATATTCCACAGATAGCTCAGTTGTTACCTGTGATTGTATTTACATGCGTGTTCTTGGTACTAACACCCCTGCAGGTACTTACTATTTGGTCAGAAAAGTGGGTCGATGTAAAGTTTCTTTGAGTGTCTGAAAAGATACAACAGAATGATCCCGATTGTAAAGGAGGGAAGAAGAACTGGTTCTCCCCTTTTTTAAGGTTGGGTTCTTCATATGGCGATAGAGAGTGATTTTTGTTCTCTATTGACCAGTCGACTGTCAAGCTTCTCTCCAGGACACTCTCAAAAATCAATCAGAAAGAACTCTATTTTTAACATACTAAGTGTTTAGAGTCCACTGATTACTCTCTCTCTCTCTCTCTCTCTCTCTGAACCTCTGTGGTTATAAAGCAAGAAGCTTTTAGCTTTAGAATTTTCAGCGCTCAATCTCAGAAAAGCCTTCCAAAACCCTTTCCCCTCTTCATAGCTCCTCTGGCTATTTATAGGGAGGCATAGGGGTAATATTGTCTCCTAAAATTGCTTCATAATGGGATTAACTCTGACATTATGTGGGAATTTAATTGACCGAGTAATGGAGGTCAGTTGTAATTGAAACGTGGGTCTCATGCCAGACGCGGACCTTGCGTTGATTGTTGTAGACGCGGGCGTCTAAGTTGGAACACTGAGTTGCTCAGACCCGCATTCGAAGTGAGATGTAAGGTTTCTCAGATCCGCGTCTGATTAGTCTACAATTCTGCATTATTACATCGCATTTCTCTATCGATTTATGAATAAAATGACATTCCTAAACTGTGTTTTGGTTTATTTTGCAGATAATCAAGAGTTTAGGGGCAAATGAGTAATAAGAGCTTAATTAAACCCATTTTTAGGTAATTAAATCTGGATTTCTTAGAGGCCAAGCTAGAGAGTTTCTGAAGATACATTAAATCTAGACGTTGGCAGGTATCTGATGAAAATCTGGACGCAAATTACCGAATATGTGCATATCTGCAAGGTCCCCGAAGCAACGCAAAGTAGCTCGCCAAAACTAGGGAACCAGGGACCTAAGTCCCAAGTTTTGTTACGGAAACGCGGCTATGGCCGCATTTTCGCGGCAACATTGGCAAGCTACGTGTCGGTTTTTGATCGTGTTGCCTCATCTCGTCTTCTGGAAGCTCTTTTCGTGTATATATATCTCTGCAAAGACCCGAAACGCAAGTAGATTGAGAAATGGTTAGGTTTTCTCTCTTTTAGCAAAGGTAAATGTAGGTGTTCTTCTTTTCTTTTTTTTCTTTTGTATTTTTATTTTATTTAAGATCTTATAGTAGGGCTCAGATGATTCAGAGAGATGAAAATATTGATGAAATAGATGGTGATAATCTATGTAAATATATCTCCTTTCTTCTCCATTGTAATATTCTCCATCTTACTACTAGCCACTAACCATCTAACCACTTACTTGATAATCTATATGAATCTTATAGCCTCTATAATGCCTTGCTCTTATAAGAGCCTTGATGGCTCATGATGATGGATTCTAACACTCTAACAGTCTAACATCTAACCCACTAACAAGTTGCAATGTCTTCTTTATTTCGTGATCACCTCTACTTGGTTTTGATGATTTAATAGCAGCTTGTAACTTATTGTGTGGTATGGATGTGTTGATTTGATGTTGATGAACAATCTTATGAGCCATACTTTGTATTGTCTCTTTAAGCCAAGGACTAGTGTTGGCCAAGGATCCATGTGAGGCAACTATCATTAAGAGGTTAGCATGATTAGTTGAGCAATTAGTACTTAGTAGCCATGAGTTTTCTTTCATAGTTCTCCTTCTTTTTTACTTTGTTTAAAAAAAAATTTCAAAAACCTTTTTAACATTTTTCTATCGTTGTTTTTCCTCCTTCTTTGTTCACCTTTGTTTTCATCTTCTTCGCTACAAACTACTTATCTTTTGTTTTCATATCACCGTTTTCATCATCTTCTCAACCTATCACTTCTGGATTTCTTTTCTTTGTCTTTTTCTCATTCTTTAACAAAGAAAAACTTGTTAACATATGACGTGAATAAGAACTTTTAATGCTTCTATCACCTCCTGTCCTTATGGATTCGACCCGTTGAGCCAATACTATAACGAAAGTATCGAGGGAACCTTAGCACATACACTTAGTTCACTGATTTCATAAAACACACATTTTGAGTGCTGGTTCTGCCTCGATCAGCGTCTAAAGTGGAGAGGCGAATTGCTTTGACCTGTACTTGAAATAGGAAACGGGGTTGCTCAGACCGACATAAGACGCGGAGTTCCTCAGACTCGTGTTGATTGGGATATAGAGTTACTTAGACTAACGTTGAAGGTTGGTTTACTCAAGCCCGCATCTGAAGCCTCCGTGCTTTTTTGGACGCGAGTTCTGCATTTTAGTTTGAAACGCGACCTTCGCGTTGAAGTGAGGTTCGTGTCAATGACTTGTCCTTGGTGATTTTTGGACAGCCTACATAACCCCCTCCAAAGTTTTTGAAACTCCACAGTTGACTGGAGCGAATTTTGAAAAACTTTGGATTTCAGTTGATTTCAGGCTTCTCATGATTGGACTGGCAATCTTTTGAGATGCTTTGAGCTTGATCCTCTATCGATTGTGGTCTTCGTGAGTGTACTGCTGAACTGCTTGAAGCTTCCATGAAAGATCATCATAAGTGTCTTAGAAACTCAGTCTAGCACTTGTCATGAAGTTTGGTTTGTTGATCAGTGTACTAATAAATCGGTAGAGTTGTTGATCACTTTTGCTAGTGTACTATTGAACTGATTGCAGAAGCAGGGAAATATTATTTATATATGGGAGAATACAACCCTTATAGATGCGGTTATCATGCTGATCAAGTGAAGACACGAACTTCAACGAAGTTGAGATGCGACTCTCAATTGTTTGGAGATGCAACTCTTAATTGTTATAGAGACGCAGCTCTCAATTGTTGTTGAGACGCGACTTTTAATTGTTATTGAGATATGGCTCTCAAAATGTGAAGATTGCGCTAGATGCTTCTAGTCGCAGACGTAGGCGCTGAGTCAGACGCGTGTCTGGCTTGGATTGAGCTTGGGATACACGCCGCGTTTCTCTACCACTGAAAGGCCTATAAAAGATTGGGTCTTTCAACTGTCAATTCACTTTGACTGTTTACTATCTTCGATCAGACCAGCATGTAAAGCTTTCAAGCTTTCTCAAAAGCCATAAAGCTCCGAGCTTTAATCCAATATTTTCGAAGATTTAACTGTGCACATGGCTCTGAAAGTAAAGACTATCGCTTCCTCCTCCAGTGCCGCTGCTGCCGAGTCTCGAATGGGTGGTGCTCCTCTCAAGATTCCCCGATTTTAGGTAAATGTCTTCAAATGGCTTTCACTATTATTATGAACACAAAGAGGCTCCATCCTCTTAACTTATATTTGAAGTTTTGAAACTTTTGTTGAAGTTTAACGGTCGACACGGATCTCGTAGGCCGCATTTGATTTGTGAATGCGGTCCTAGAATTGATTAGTAGAATGATAATATGATGATCTTGGTGTTTCTTTCCTTTGTCAACACGACCATTGCATCTGCGAATTGAACGTGAGTTCAATGGACTTCGCACCCTGAAACTTCTGAATGCAGATCTCATTTATAGGACTCGCGTTTGAGTCTTTAGACTTAGAGAAATTTCTAAGTATAGAGTCTATACACAGGCACCACGTGAGCCTCGCATTTTAGTCATAGAAAGCTGGTCTCATGTGTTGAGCCCCGCGTTTACACTCCAACACTTTAGTGATATTTTCCTTACTTTTTTAAGAGTACTTATATTGTGTTTTTCCTCTTTACAGTGAAGTATTTCTCGAATCCCCTGGTGAAGAGGCACCATTTTGGCCATGTAGGTGGAGCAGATCCTGATGTCGTCTCCATACTTGACAGGACTGTGCCGGCCTTTACTGCAAAGAATCGAGAACGACGAGCCAAGTTAAGCCATGTAAGCTTGTAGACTCTCTGAGAACTTATCATGGACGGGGGACTTAAATCAGAGGCCTGTTCATTGTTGAAAAAGTCGGAGACTCCATCAATGAGGATGTAGAGGTTATGCTTGATGACAGTTACAAATGGCTCCATCGGCTTGGAGAGCGTTGCTTCTTCCTTCCCGACATAGAATGGATGCTTTCCTTGTCGTTCATATAGCTGATGTGTGATCAATCGATGGAGTGGGACCTGACAGAGGAACAATCTAAAATTTCTCTAGGTCAGATCTTTCATCACACGACAGTCCCAGTGGATCATGACAAGAATGTAGTCGAACTGTTGGTGAGTTCTTTGGAGGCGGAGTACCCCGTAGGTAAGGCTCCCCATCAGGCGTCCATGTTCATTAACCAATTTATGGACGTTAAGTATGACTTCCTAAAAGGCGAGTTTCGAGCATTGGGATGGACTCATTCTTCAGACAAGTATTGGTGGTCCAAAATGGTGGGCTTCGTTCTTGAAGATTTGAAGGACAAACTACTACAAACCGACTTTTATACCGTAGTCTGGTCTGTCCACTATAGTTCCCGCATAGCAACCATCACTTTTTCGCCATGCTGGAGCGTTACAATCCAGAGACGTGCACATTTTTCACCCCAGTCGAGAAGATGGGGTTCGCTTTTCTTGAAATGCACAAAGTCTCTAGGTTAGTGATAGGGGACATTCCCTATGAAGAATACATCCCATCAACCGATGAATTGCATTTGATGGAGGAACTTGAGGCTACCAAGCATCGAGTGTAGAAGGAGCTTGATGATCGTTCTGCTAAATTGGAGACTCTTCGGTCACAACTGGCCTCAAAGACCTTTTTGTCTGATGAGGATCTGAGGACCCAGGACCTTGCTGAGGTTGAGGTGACGCGCCAAAGGGATATCCAGCACCTCAGGGAACAAATACAATCTCTTGCTAAGCAAGAGTGACTTTCTGTTCCTCTTTTTTTTCCCTCTTAACACTCCATCTTATTGTATAAGAGTGTGCTTGTATCACTTTTAAATTTTGATATAAATAAAAGTGATAATTTTGCCTTCTTCTTGTCTTGGCTTTCCTTTTGTTTTTTGAAAATCAGACAAATGAAAGAGATTGCCTTTGATTTGCTAGAGGTGACAATTAATATAACAACCCAAAGTTTTGAAACTCCGTTTAAGGAATTTGAACAGGTTACTGCCAGAGGTGTGATGTTAACTTGACAGAGTTAAATTCATGATTTGAACGAAGTTTGTGGACTTGCTATCTATTGATGAGAATAACAAGTGTAGTTAAATCCACTAGGGATTTATGATAATTTTTACCGTCAGATGTGTAATATTTACGTGACAGGTTAGGATTTATAATTAGAAGCAAATTGAATTATCAGAGATATGGGATTAACTTGACAAGGAGGTGAATGCTAGAGGTGTGATATTAACTTAGCATTTAGGAGATTTCATTTTCATTAAGAAAACTGAGAAAATCTCTGTCATAGATTTAATATTAACTTAACGATAAGGTGAATGCTAGAGGTGTGATATTAACTTAACATTAGAAATCTTAGCTTTCATAAGAAAGCTCGAGGGAAGATCATTATCATAAGTATAGTATTTAATAATGAAATGAATGCTAGATATATGATGTTAAACTTAACATCGAATGTCTCATTTTCGTAGGAAAAATTGAGAAAATCACTGTCATAGGTATAATATTAACTTAACATGGATTTACATTGCAATGTGAGAAATTTTGATCAGAGGTGTGATATTAACTTGACCGAGATATTTTGCGATTTGAGCAATTTAGTGGACTTGTCATTCTATTAAAGAGAATTAACAAGTTAAAATTTTATCTGCTAGGAAAATTAAAAAAAATCACTGTTAGAGGTATAATATTAACTTAATAATGATTTGCGATATGAGCAATCTTGGTCAGAGGTGTAATATTAACTTGACTGAGAGATTTTATAATTTTAGCAATTTAGTGAACATGTCATTCGATTGAAGTCAATTATCCGCTAGGTATATTGAATGAATTCACTGTTAGAGGTATAATGTTAGCTAAACCGCGGGGGATACCAGAGGTATAATATTAACTTGACACATTTGATTTGTGATTATTTCGCTGGGGAAACAATTACAGCCTTTCTAAGGTCTTACCATTCCATGGATGAGAATTGGTAAGGGATTTTGGAAGAAAAAGTGGGATCAGGTCCCTTAGAATTTTTAGCAACCCCTCAGCTATCAATAAATTTGATATGCTTTTATAAACTACCGTTTGAGTTGGGCTAGCCATGCTATTTCCCTTAGAATGATGAGTTATTGAGGATTTTTGTTAGATATGAAGGCCAACTACTTCCTCTATCCTTTAGCCGTCAGAGGCATCGGATGTAGGTGTAGATATACTAGATAAGAGTGATAAGGCTAAAACTTGACATTTTATCTTTGTCCTTTCTTCAATGTTTACATCATGCACCATAATGTCACCCAAGTTTGATCGGCCCGATGTCGATCGATTGTATTGTGGTCCTTTGAAGGAAGAAGCTCTTCTTTGGTGCTCTTCTAAATATTTTGGCTTTCAAACCCTGATTTATCTAATTGATCAGGGTGAAATTTCGATCAGAGGTGTAGTGTTAATGTGATCGTGAGAAAAGTGACAAAGCTAAAACTGAAATTTTTAATTGTCTCTTCAATATTAATATCATGCATCGTGATATCAACAATGTTCGGTTGATTCAGCATCGATCGACTATGATGCGATCCGTTGAAGGAAGAAGCTTTTCTTTGGTACTCTTCCAAACATTTTAACTTTCAAACCCTGATGAATTGATCTGGATGAAGTTTCGATCAGAGGTGTAGTGTTAACATGATCATAAGAAGAGACTTATTAAGGATAGTACTTCATCAAAAGCCTACCGTTGATAGGTATTATGAGCGTATCGCCGTCCAAAGTTATGAGGCGGTATGTTCTATTTGAGTAGACTAACTCTACTAAAAAGGTCCTTCTCATTTTGATTGAAACTGTCTTTTATCTTATGTGTCTTAACCATGGGTATTCTAATTGCTAAGACAAGGTCGTTTTTCTTGAAAATTCATTCTCTGACTTTTTTATTAAGGCTCTGTAAGTCTGAGCTTGATAGAACTCAATTTGTTGCTGGGCTTGCAGATGTTTATCGTCTAAAGCTTCTAACTCCTGGAGGCACAATCGATGCTTTTCCTCATCTGCCATTTTGGTTATCAAAGCGACTCGTAAAGATGAGATCTGGATCTCCAGCGGGAGTATAGCTTCACACCCGTATACCAAGAAAAATGGCATGGCTTTCGTCGGAGTTCTTACCGTTGTGCGATAAGCCCATAGGCATTCACCGAATTTATTGTCTCAGTCATGCTGACTTTTCAAGATGAATTCCTCGAGAAGCTTTAATGACACACTTTAGTTGACTTTTCAAGATGAAGGCTTCTGCGAGGCCATTAGCGACTGGATATTATGCATTAATGACACACTTTAGATTCTGAATTTATTACAAAACTCTAGAATGCTTTGCTGACGAATTGGGGCCCGTTGTCGTGGACGATTTGTTGAGGCGCACCAAAGCCATAGAGCACGTGATGCTTGATGAACTTGATCACATTTGGTGTCTCTACTTCCTTCAGAGGAACAACTTTCACCCATTTAGAGAATTAATCCGTTATGACCAAGATGAAGCGGTATCCTTTGGATGTTGGAGGGCTGATAGGTCGGATAACATCCATTCCCCACATCTGGAATGGCCATGAGGAGACTGTCGGATGAACATATCTCTATGCTTGATGGATAAAGTCACTATGGATCTGACAGGCTTGGCATCGCTTACAATAGGCGATGGCGTCAGGAATCATCTTCGACTAATAATAGCTAAGTCTTCCAAGCCAATCTATGAGCTTGGGTCCAGGTTGGTGAGCTCTACAAACACCATCATGAGCTTCTTTGAGCGCCTCCTATGCCTCTTTATATGAATAGCATCAAAGGAGGATTCCATCACACGATCAGTGATACAATGTTTGCATGATCGCATTGTAATAGAATCAAAGGGCTTTCCTTCTGACGACAGCTGCCTCTTTGGGATTGTCAGGCAATATGCCACATAAGACGAAGTTGATGTAAGGGAATCACCAATCTCTAGATTCGAGACTTGTCGAAGTCTCAAGAACCTGTTTAACTTGAAGGTCTTCTCTAGGAGTTCTATTGTCTTCAAGGGCGAATCTGCTACAGTACAATTCCATTGTAGATAAGCACTCTCTCTGCAGCTCTAGCTGGAAGGGCCAATGAAGCAGCGAGGGATGCCAGTGTATCTGCATGCGCATTTTGTTGATGCGGTACATGGTCAATGTAGAAGTTTTCAAACTTTCCTGCCATGACAACGGTCACGTTGTAACAGGGCACCAAGTCTTTATGTCGGATTTCGTACTCCCCGCAAACTTGGTTAATGATGAGCTTTGAATCACTGTATGCTTAGAGATTTTTGGCTCCAATCTCTTCAGTAAGTTGCATCCCGATCAAGAAAGTGTTGTATTCTAAGACATTGTTGGAACACGGCTCAGTTAACGAGAATGCACGAGGGATCATATAGTTATGCGGGGAGATAAGTATTACCCCCACACCCGTGATGATATTTCCCTTAGGGTTCATCCTTGATGCTCCGTCAAAGAATAGTTGCCACACTAGTTCTTCCGAGGAGGCGTTGATGATATTAACTTCTGTAATCTCATCTAAGAGATCGTCATAAAGTTTTGAAGTTCCAGAGACTGGATGATCGACCAAGAAATCTACCACAGCATGCCCTTGACTGCCTTTTATGGCATGAATTGCATTTCATATTGTGAGAGTAATATAGCCTATTTCGCTAGTCTGCAGTTTGCGAAGATGGACTTATCATGAGCAATTGATTAGTCAATAATTCTGCATTATTATATCACATTTTCTCACCGATTTATGAATAAAATGTCAGTCTAAACTGTGTTTTGGTCTCTCTTGCAGATAATCAAGATAAGGAGGGCAAAAGGATAACAAGAGCTTAATTAAACCCATTTTAGGGTAATTAAATCTGCAATTCTTGGAGGCCAAGCAAGGGACTTCTAGAAGATACATCGAACCTAGACTCTTGCGCACGTCAGACGAATATACGGATTAAAATACCCAAAATGGAGTATACCAGGAAGGTCCTAGAAGAGACACGAAGCTACGCACCAAGACTAGGGACATATGTCCCTAGTATTGCCGCGGATCCATGGCAATTGCCATGTTTCCTCGGCAATTGGTGTAGCCATGCGTCGATCTTCGACGCGTTGCCCCGTCTCGTCTTCTAGAAGCCCCTTATTGCCTAAATATAGCCCTCCAGAGGCCGGAATGCAAGCAGTTTTTTATTTTAGGCTAGGTTTTCTATCTTTAGTGTAGTGTAGGGTAGGTATTCTTCTTTTCTTGTATTTTTTATTTTCTTTTCTTGTTAGATCTTGTAGTAGGGCTGAGAGATTCAGAGAGAGATAGAAAGGGATTGATATAATAGAATGTGACAATCTATATAAAGGTGCCTCCTTTCTTCTCAAATGTAATCTTCTCCATCTTCTACATGATGCTTAGCTAATTTTTTCTTCTCATGGCAATAAACTACTAACCACTTACTTGATAATCCACATGAATATAATAGCCTCTACAAGGCCTTGCTCTTGCAAGAGCCATTGATGGCTCATGATGATGGATTCTAACATTCTAACATTTCTAACACCTAACCCACTAACTAGCTAATTTGCAATGTCTTCTTTATTTCATGCTCACCTCTAATCGATTTTGATGATTTAATAGTAGCTTGCAACTTGTTATGTGGCATAGATGTGTTGTTTGAATGTAAAAGAACAATTTTATGGGCCATGCTCTATATCGTCTCTTGAAGTCAAAGATTAGTGATGGTCAAGGATCCATGTGAGGTAACTATCACTAAGAGGTTAGCATGGTTAGGGAACAATTAGTATTTAGTAGTCATGAGTTTTATTTTACTTTGTTTTGAAAATTATTTCCAAAATCCTTTTATCATTTTTCTATCGTTGTTTTACCATCCTCTTAGTTCGTCTTTGTTTCATCTTCTTTTCTATTTTGTTTTCCAAACCACTTCTCTTTGGTTTTCACATCATCGTTTTCATCGCGTTCTCCACCTACCACATTCTGGATTTCCTTTCCTTTCCTTTTTCTAATTCTTTTAACAAAGAAGAATTGTTAACAAACGACGTGAATAGAGACTATTAATGCTTTTATCGCCTCCCGTCCCTGTGGATTCGACCCGTTGAGCCAATGCTATAAAGAAAGTATTGAGGGAACATTAGCACACATATAATTTCACTGATTTCATAAAACGCACATTTTAAGAGTGCTGGTTCCGCCCAATCAAATTTTTGGCGCCATTGTCGGGGACGGGAATGGTTTTGTTTTCACGTTTTTATTAACATTTTTTCTCTGTTTTGATGTGCAGGACTATCTTTACAGGAGCTTAATATTACAGAATAAATACTAGCTTTGCATATCCCTGCTGTAGAAAGCAGTGACCCAGCTTCTAATGAAAAGTCAAGCAAACGCGACATTTGCCGCGCCACCGCGGCTATTTTGTAATCATTGTGTATCTTGTTGTGCTGGGATGTGTTTATTGTAATAGCTAGTGGATCTGTACTATTACTTTCCTGCTTTGATTGCCTACACACCGCAATAAACTAAAGAACTAAAATACGATATTTGGATGCTTTTAAAACGGTCTAGACATTTGCATTCAGGCACACTGAACAAATTGAAATTAAGGGCAAAACCCATGCAAAATAAGGTGGGGATTTCATCACCCTTCCTTAGCCCAAAAACCAGCTCCCCACTCACACAACCCAAGCCCTAATAAAAATTGATAGACGTTGGCCCCTAGGGACATCTCAGACTCATTAAGAGATTGACCGAGGGTGGAACTTGTTTTGAATCTTACTTTTGTGAAATCGGTGTCTAAGGTTGGGGATTAAGAGATTACGCCTCGAAGATACCGTGGTTTAGCCCAATTAAGGCCTGTTGCTTATGCACGGATACCTCCCACCGTATTTTGTCCCTACTTGGCCGATTAGCTTGTCGTCAAATTCATGCAACAACCTCCCCTGGGTAATTGACCAACTAGGAGTCATCTAGGTGTAGGTCAACCTTAATATAGGCTTGGTTTTGATTTTTTTCTTTTCTTTTTGTTTGTTGTTTGTTCTTTCTTTTTTATTTGTCATTGTTTATGAAATGGAATTCAATAACAACAATTCTTTCAATCCTAATATGAATCCTTATTTCACACTGACCACATTTGTTTCGGATAATTTCAACCCGATTTTTCACAATATGAACCAACTAAATGTACCAGGTTAGACTTATCCGAATCAATACAACCCATATCCACAATCTTATGACTATATTTTCAAAATAATTTCAACTCTTCACAGAGTCAATGGGGATTCACCTCCCCCGAGTTAAATTTTCAACCTCCTTGTCCACCATGTCCAATTTGTCCATAATTTACACAATATCCATTCCCCGATTTCACTTCCTATACTCCTTTTTTTAGACCTCCCATTGAAGAAAAATCCGAGTTAGAAAAGAGTATAGAAGCCAACCTACAAGAGGCCGAGCGACAACGTCAGAAAATGTTGACCTCTCCAATTCCACAATATTTTCAAGAGTCTTACTCAGTTCCACCTCCTCATAATGAACAACCATCTGATCTTGAAATAAGTAAAGAACTCTTGTGTGAGTCCAAGCTTCAATCTCTAAACATTTGGACTCACAATTTTCACCATCTTTCCAAAACCAAGATTCTTATACCCCCTTTCTGGAACATCAACTTGCAAAAAAATCAAATCTAGAAAAGAGTATAGAAATCTTGTAGGAGTCGACGTTACAATTTCAAAAATCTTCTTCTCGGTCTATTGATAGGTTGGAAACACAATTAAGTAAATTGGTCAACTTTTATAAGAATGAAGAAACTCTCTCTTTTCCACCTTTGACCAATTCAAATATCTCTAACTCTGTCAATTTGACCCATCACTCTTGTTGTTTTGGAAACCAAGACCTACACTCCTTTTCTAGAACAACCACTTGAAGATACATCACATCTAGAAAAGAGTATAGAAGTCTTGTAAGAGTTTGCTCTACAATTTCAAAAATCTTCTGCCCAGTCTATCAATAGGTGAAAACACAATTGAGTCAATTAGTTAGCATTTATAAGAATGAGGAAATTCTATCTTATCAACCTTTGAGCAATTCAGCTATCTCTAACTCTATTGATCTGACCCAAGACTCTTGCCATTTTAGACACCAAGATTCAATTTCAGCACACCCATCTGAACTTAACCATTCTTCAAATGTTGAAAATCCCATTGACATTTTGGCAAGTTATCCTTTTTTTGAAATTGAACTTGAGCATGAATATGATCCTGAACTTCAACTTGGTAATTAAATTTCACTTTCTAATTCAATATTGACTGAGGTTTTTTTACCTGAATTCAGGCTTTTTCGTGAGTCAGTATTGGATCCAGTGCCAGTCCATTATGAAATTGAATCACCAATCTTTTATGATCATCATATTGAACTTGACCAATTTCATACTTTTGAAAGTCCCATTGACAAATTGGCAAGTTCTCATTTTTATGGAATTGAACTCAATGAGGAATGTGACTTCGATTCTCAAATTTGTGATCCAGTTCAACTTTCTAAATCAATATTGACTCCTGTTTGTTACCCAATTTGAGCAACATTTTAGAGTCAGTTTTAATTTCCATACCTGTCATTCTTGAACTTGAATCACCAATCTTAGAAAGTCACATTCCATCATGGGAAAATGAATGTGGACTTGAGTTTCATCTTCTTAATTTGGACCAACTTTTTGAACCAATTTCGACTCCCGAACCTTTACTTGACTTAAGCCTTTTTCTTGAGTCGGTATTAGTTCATGTACTTCCTTAGTCCAAATCAATCATTCCATTCTGGGACAAGGGTCTTGATAAATTTGACTCTGAAATTATTTTGAAAATTTGAAAATTAGATATGATAAAATTTTTAATAAAATTCATTCATATCTACATCATTCTAGTGGGTTGTATTATAGAGGTCTCTGGTGGGTTCCTCCGGACTCTAGACCACCACCGGAACCATCACCTTGAGGTAATTTTTTCTTTCCTCTCTATTTTTTTCATGCATACGTACTTCACGATGCATTGAGGACAATGCATGAGATAAGTGTGGGGGAGGGTTTACTAACGTAGAGTTTTTAGATTTTCTTTCTTTTACACTTCTTTTAAGATACTTTTAAAAATTCTTCTTTTTGTATAGGAATTTTATTCTTTATTTAAAAAACTTTTTGAAACAAGAGATAAAGTTTTGATCTATTTTTATGAAAATTAAGATGATCTTAGAAATTAAGAAAGCTTTAATTATGACATCTTAAACCCAGTCGAAATAATGGATCTTGTTTAAAATTATAGGTTAAGTATAAAAAATTGGAGAGATAGTTTTATCTTGAATTTTTTGCCTTAGATAGTATGCACTTCACACTTACACAACTTTTGGGATGGATACAAAGACCTAAAATGCCATTAAGTAAAAACAAAGAATATATATATATATATATATATATATATATGGTATAAATGAATTTAAAAATCACTTATTAAGTTGGATAATTATGCCTCAAGAAGCATAATTATTCACGCCTAATGGTGGTTAAAAGAAACAAATAATCCCCCTCAGTTTTGTGGCCTTGTTTACTCGAGTCCTTAAACCCGAGGAATGTTTTCTCATCTGGTGCCTTAAAACTGTCTGGTCTGGGAGCCATCGGTTAAAGGCTCACTACCCGGGTAAATTAGAAAGCCTAAGAAAACTAAGGAAGAAGATATATAAATATATATATATATATATATAATATTGCTTGATGGTTAGAGTTGAAATCCCAGAAATAAAGTGTATATTATCTAAGTTTTATGAAAGATAAAATATTTAATCTAATTTTGAATTCTTATCTTAATTGAAGACAAGATCTTGCATAGAGACTAAGTTCAAGGAAGAATAATTTTTAGTGGACTTATGACCTTAGATCACTTATATTTTTGTAAAAATATTTCGTAAACTTGTCTCTCCTTCAAAATGTGTTTTCAAAATACTAACATTTATCTTCTTTCTTTATGGATTTTGTGGGTGCAATCTGCTGAAAACCCTCAAGAGACAAAACTCCTCCTCTAGGGGTAACCTAGAGGTTTAATGGCTTGTTGCACACGCAAAGTGCAATCGCGTCACCTACGAAAGTGGTGTAATAACATATGTAGTATAGTTTTTCTTTTATTGTTTTGCTCGGGACGAGTAAAAGATAAGTGTGAGGGTATGATTATTCTACAATTCTGCATTATTATATCACATTTCTCCACCAATTTATGAATAAAATGTCAGTCTAAACTGTTTTTAGTCTCTCTTGCAGATAATCAAGACAAGGAGGGCAAAAGGGTATCAAGAGCTTAGTTAAACCCATTTTAGGTAATTAAATCCGCAATTCTTGGAGGCCATGTAAGAGATCTTCTAGAAGATACGTCGAACCTAGACTCTTGCGCACGTCAGACGAATATACGGATTAAGATACCTGAAATAGAGTATACCAGGAAGTCCCAGAAGCGACACGAAGCTACGCACCAAAACCAGGGACCTATGTCCCTGGTATTATCACGGATCCATGGCAATTGCCACGTTTCCGCGGCAATTGAGTGGAGCCATGCGTCGATCTTTGATGCATTGCCCCGTCTCGTCTTCTAGAAGCCCCTTATTGCCTATATATAGCCCTCCTGAGGCCGAAACGCAAGCAGTTTTTGATTTTAGGCTAGGTTTTCTATCTTTAGTGTAGTGTAGAGTAGGTATTCTTCATTTCTTGTATTTTGTATTTTCTTTTTTTGTTAGATCTTGTAGTAGGGCTGAGAGATTCAGAGAGAGATAGAGAGAGATTGATGTAATAGATGGTGACAATCTGTGTAAAGGTGCCTCCTTTCTTCTCTAATGTAATCTTCTCCATTTTCTACATGATGCTTAGCTAATTTTTTCTTCTCATGGAAATCTAATTATTAACACTAACTATCTAACCACTTACTTGATAATCTACATGAATCTAATACCCTCTACAAGGCCTTGCTATTGCAAGAGCCATTGATGTCTCATGATGATGGATTCTAACATTCTAACATTTCTAACACCTTAACCCACTAACTAGCTAACTTGTAATATCTTCTTTATTTCATGCTCACCTCTAACTTGTTTTGATGATTTAATAGTAGCTTGCAACTTGTTATGTGGTATGGATGTGTTGTTTGAATGTCGAAGAACAATCTTATGGGCCATGCTCTGTATCGTCTCTTGAAGTAAGGATTAGTGATGGCTAAGGATCCATATGAGGCAACTATCACTAAGAGGTTATCATGATTAGTGGAGCATTTAGTATTAGTAGCCATGAGTTTTATTTTACTTTATTTTAAAAATTATTTCCAAAATCCTTTTATCATTTTTCTATCGTTGTTTTACCATCCTCTTAGTTCATCTTTGTTTCATCTTCTTTTCTATTTTATTTTTCAAACCACTTCTCTTTGGTTTTCACATCGTCGTTTTCATCGCCTTCTCCACCTGCCACATTCTGAATTTCCTTTCCTTTCCTTTTTCTAATTCTTTTAACAAAGAAGATTGTTAACAAACGACGTGAAAGAGACTGTTAATGCTTCTATCGTCTCCCGTCCCTATGGATTCGACCCGTTGAGCCAATGCTATAACGGTAGTATCGAGGGAACATTAGCACACATATAATTTCACTGATTTCATAAAACACACATTTTATGAGTGCTAGTTTCGCCCGATCAGCAATCGCAAAGGATTAACTCTGGAGATGACTTGAATGAGTTGCTTCTGTTGGCCCAAAGGCCCATTACTCTAGTTTTGATGATGATTAACTCATGTCATTATAGTACTAATGATCTTGTGCTTATTTAGTTTCAGATATTAAATCAAGATCTTATCAGCATTTAGCTTCAACGAAAGATTTGAAGTCAAGTTTTGAAGCTAGCACGTGTTAATTCAAGAGCTCACGCATCATGATCACATTAAGAGGAGTCTAGCTCTTTGGATCAAGGTTTGGACCAAGTCAAGATGGAGAAGAAGATTTTCTAGAGAAGATTTTCAATACTTGAGTCTATATTTGTAAGTGTTAAGATTTTGTGTTTTAAATAAAATATAAAGGATAGATTAATTGTGGATTGCTCAAGCTCACACACACACTAATTTTATATAGTATTTTCATTAGAATAATTTTGATTTTAGAAATTATTATTTTAGTTTAGAGCTTCAAAGTAGATATCTTTGTGTTTCATGAATAGAGTTCATCAAAACAAGTTTACATGTTTTAATTGTGTTTTAGATTTCATCCACACACATTAATTGTTTAAATATTTAGAAAAACTTATTTGATGCTTCTATATCAAGTGTTTGAGTTTTGTTTAAATCAAAACTTATTTTGGAGCTTATTGTCAAAAACATAGATATTTCATCTTATATGTGAATTGGATCATATCCATACACACTATACTTCATATTAGCTTTAATATCATGTTTTTGTATTCGAATAAGTTTTGAAAAAATCGGTTTTTCATTTCAAAGTTGACTTTTTGAAAAAAAAGATTTTATAAAGCTGAATTTCTATATCACAAAGATAATTCAACTTTCTTGTAATATGTATTGATTTTTGATCACACATATTTGGATTTCAAAGTATTTAAATGAACTAATTTTTGTGGATTTTATATGATTTTATAGGATGTTAAAAGACCAAGTCTGTATCCCTAATTATCCTTGACCTGGCCTTCTGGTAGTTGACCGACTGGTCGATCGAAGCCAGAAGTTGGTCGACCGATGTGCACAGAATCATGCACAAGCCCTGGCTTAAGGGCCGGTCAACCGAGCGGTCGACCGATCCAGAGAGTTTACTTTCTAGATCTAGCCCTGGTTGACCGAGCGGTCGACCGGCCAGAGAGCATTGCTCTCTGGTTCTTGCCTTGATTGACCGACTGGTCAGCCAATAGGTTAAGACCTGGGTGCGGTCGGTTGACGGGCAACCACAATGGTCATAAATATGACTGCTGACTGGTCGACCGGCCGGTCATCTGGCCTTGGGATTTGCTCCAACAGCTAGCTTTTATAGCTTTATAAAAGAGGGCTATTTTGGCTAGTTTCATACAAGATTTTTTAAAGTTTTCAAGAGCCATTTTTCCATCTCCGACAGAAGTTTTTCAAATAGTTTTTGGGCTAAACTTCCATATCAAAAGAGTGTTTATCAAGAGTAATTCTCTTGAGTTTTTCAAAAGCTTTTCTTTGAGTTTTTCACTTCCAAATCTATATTATTTTTCCTCACACAAGCTTGAGCTTTTCATAACCATATCTATCTTATAGGAGTTTTGTTTGTGAGGGTGTTTGGGGGTGATCAAGTGTTAAGATCACCAAGTGTTCCACCTTCTATTTGAGGATTGTAGAGGTGCGGTCTATGCAAACTTGTGGGTTCGTATTGTATTGTTCTTACGGGAACAAGTGAGGGACTTGTGAGTCTAAGAGTTCTAGTGTGAGTTCATTGTAGGTGTTGTGGCACCGAGTGATCTTGCGGGATCGATTCTACTAGAAATACTCATAGTGTTGAAGGCAGGGACGTAGAGCAAGTGTGTTCGAACCTCGAAAAAATTCTCCCGTGTTTGCGATTGTTCATCTCTCTCTCTCTCTCGTGTTTACATATCCTGCATACTTTTATTGTTCATCTATATATGCCAGATATATCTTGTGCTTAATTGATATACAAGCTTGGGTTTGTTTGTGTGCTCACACTAGTATTCAACCAAGAGAGCCATAGTGGCACCACATCTATTAATCTAGAGGAACCTTGAGGAGATAGTCTAGACCCTTCACTGAGAATTCGGCTACACTCTTGTATTATACTTTGTGTATTATGTTAATAGTTTTTATTTGCATAAATAATTTTTTAATTCCGCATCAGTTTGCATTAGATTAGCACGTCACCTATTCCCCCCCTCTAGGTGACCTACAGTCCCATGAGGTAGTGTCGCATCTTCTGGACAGCGAAGACCAGCGCTAGGTATTCTTTTTCGATTAGGTTGTAATAGTGCTCCGCCCTAACCAATATTATACTTAAATAGTAGATCACCTGTTCATAGTTTTGATCATTGTTCTGGGCTAATAAAGCTCCCAAGGTATGATCTATTGCTCGAACGTATAACAGGAAAGGTTTTTCTGATACTGGAGCTATCAGAACGGGTGGGTGTGTGAGATACTCTTTGATCTCCTCGAATGCTTCTTGGCAAGCATTGTCCAAATGAATGAGACTCCCTTCTTCATTAATTTAGTGAAGGGTTGGCATCATCCTGAGAGATTGGATGGCACAGATCTTCTCGGATCCAGGTGAATTCCATTGGATGTAATGACAAATCCAAGGAATTTGCCACAACTACCCCTAGGAAGGACTTGGTTGGGTTTATCTTCAACTGGTGAGCCCACATGATGTCGAACACTCTCTTTAGGTCTATGAGGAGATCACCTTTGTCATCACTTTTTACAGCAATATCATCGACATAGCATTCTATGGTCTTGTATATTTGCTCATAGAAGATCACACTCATGGCATATTGATATGTCACACAACAGTTTTCAAGCCAAAGGGCATTATTGTGTAGCAGTTTGCTCCCAAAGGCATCCTGAAAGATGCGTGGTTTTCATCTTCAGGGTACATCTTGATTTGATTATACCCTAAGAAACCATCCATGAAAGACATCCTCTCAAAATCACATGTATTGTCAATCATAATATCCATGATCAGGAGAAAAAATTCATCTTTTGGATAGGTGGCATTTAGATTGCGGTAGTCGATGCAAATCCAGATCTTCCATTCTTTTTGAAAGCAGGAATGATATTGGCCACCCAATTCGGTTGTTGCTCTTCCCTGGCAAAACCAGAGTCTATGAGCTTTTTGACCTCTGATTCGATTGCTTCCATAATCTCGAGACGGAACTATCATTGCTGCGTTTCACTAGTTTGGTATCCAGGTTGATATTGAGACAATGCATAGCAATTTGGGGATCGAGCCAGAGCATGTCCTCATAATTCCAAGAGAAGAAATCTATATACTCTCATATGAGTTATATTAGGTCTTCTTTCTCGGAAGGCGATAAGCTCTCGCTTATGAAGATGGGCTTGGGGTTGGCCACATCTTTGAGATTTATTTGAGTCACTTTATTCTAAGTGGGAGGTCGCGTTGTTCAAAGCGCGTATCCCAAAGAGTGTTTAAGTGTTTAATTCATGGACCAGAGTCCGACTGGATTAATTCTTCAGATTCAAGGTATCTTCTCATCATCTTTCAAATGACTAGTTGATACCATGTTTACTAAGAGACTTCTGAAGATATCGCCAATGATAATATTTGGTCCCCCGGATGATGTTGCTGATGCGCTGTTGATAGTCCTCTTCAGATTGGGGATCTGATAAGACTGGTGTAGTTACATAACCGAATCTTCTTCGGGTCTTATGGTAGTGATTGAGGCTAAACCAGCACACAAAATAAAGAATTTCAGATTTGGAATAAAGATGTGCAAGTGCTAATTCTTACCGCTATAGCAAGTGGCTATGCGGGTCGTGATCCACAAGGAGGGTTAGCGATAGAAACGTTCAAAGTTTGTATTGAAATCTTTATGAAGAAAAACGAAAGTTCTTCTTTGTTTTTAAGAAATAAAAATGAAAGAAAGTTAAAGGTTAAAGTTAAAAAAAAGCGATAGAGGAAGAAGGTGGAGAATCAGAAAGCGACTATGTACAAATGAGTTGGAAAAGAAATGATGAAAGAGTTGGAAGATGTAGTGTTGGTGATTTAATTTACAGAATAAAAGAAAAGAAAGAAGATGAAAGAAGTACTCACCTAGTTTGGTTGATGACTTACCTGGAACCCTTGCATGTTCTACTAGCTTTGGAGGCGTTCAACGCATAGGTCATAAGATCGAGCTCAGTCCCTGTTCGCATTATATCATCAAGCTTTGCAAGAATGAAGTGATACGGATCTTGAGGAGGAGAACGTCTTCATGAAGTATCGTTGGCACTCACAAAGGCTTTTGTATACTTATACTTCTGGATTCACTTGCAAGCTCATCAAAACAAAAGAGGTAAAGTAGAAAGAGGAAGAAGAAAACAAAAGTAAATACGAACATAAAATAAAAACATTTACCTTTATTACTTGCAGAAACAATGGAAGAAAGGAGGAGGGTACATCGGTGTCACTCTCAACATAAGCCTCTCTCTCTTACTTACATGAATCTTCATCTAACCTAAGCTTACATACAAATTACATAAAAAGAAAAGAAAGACCTAAACTATAAGACATGAAAACTAGTCTAAATCCCATCTCTGCATGGTCGTCCCATTTTCAGTGCACATACTGGCTTTTTATAGGCATAACCCACACGAGGAGCATCCCGTGGAGATCGGGGGAGCAAACGCTCCCCCTAACTCCCCAACCAAACCGCGGAAACGCGGCTTTGGCCGCGTTTCCACGGCTAGGGTGTGGCCAGGTGGCCACACCCTGTTGGTGGGTCTCTACGGGTTCTCGTTCATTCTTTATATTTGATTGGATTTGCAGTTTAGCTACGAGATTTTGAAGAAATGGCCATTGATCTTTGCTTCAACCGATCGATTCTGAGAGGATTCTTCTCAACCGGTTTTCAACCTCTTGATTTTGCCCTGATTTACTGAGCTCGAATTAATTCTGATTTAACTCAGAATTTTGGTAGGCTTTTGGGCTCATTTCTCTTCATCTCCTAAAGGAATGGGCCTGCAAATAAATTAAGCATTTAATTAGAACAATGCAGATTTTATTCTATAATAAGTATGGAAATATGATACTAAATATGCAACATTAGCGACCAATCACACCCCCATACCTATCTTTTGCTCGTCCTCGAGCAAAAAAACTAAACTATACTAAGGATTATTAGACCACTTTCGCAGGTCATGCGATTGCACTGAGCATATGCAACAAGCCGTTAAACCTCTAGGTTTCCCCTAGAGGACGAGTTTTGTCTCGTGAGGGTTTTCAGCGGATTACACCCACAAAATCCATAAAGAAAGGGAAACAAAGAGTTAGTATTTTCGAAAAGCATTTTGAAAGAGAAAAATATTTGAAATATAATTGTAAGATTGAGCAATCTATAAGTTATAGGAAGACCGAATTTTTCATTCCTACACTTAGTCTCTATTCAAAAATTTGTTATCAATCAAAGTAAGGAGTCAAATTGTACTTCTCATCTAGTCTATTACTTTACCCTAAGTCATATGCACCTTGTGATTGTGAAAATTTTGACTAAGGGTTCATTAACTCTAACTCTTATGCCTTATATATATATATATATATATATATATATATATATATATATATATATATATATATATATATATATATATATTTTGGTGGTATTATTCCTTAGTTCTATTAGGCTTTCTAATTTGCCCATGTAACGAGCCTTTAATCGATGACTCCCAAACCAAACGTTCTTAGGGCACCGGGTGAAAAAACACTCCAAGGACTTAAGGATTCGAGCAAATAAGGCCACAAAACTAAGGATTTTATTATATGAACCCCTTTTAGGCATGAATACTTATGCTTTATTAGGCACAAATACCCAGCTTAATCAGGGAATTTATATATATATATTTTTCAAACTTATCTAATCATCTTTCGCATAAATACTAAGGCTTGCTTAGGCCAAAGTACCTAGCTAATCAATAATTAGATTCGTTCATATTTTTTTTCTTTTTTTTTATATATATAAGGCATAAGAATCTTTGTTTTTGAACCCTAAGTGTGTAAGTGTATGAAGTGTGCATATTTCATCAAGGTAAAGATCAAGACCAAATTACTTTGACATATTTTCTTCCTAACTCTAAAAATTAAACGAATAATCTTATTTTGACCAAGTTTAAGAAATCCTAATTTGAATTTTCCTATTCCTTAAAATTAACTTAATTTCTTACAAAAAATATGTCAAAGTATTGTTTCTATTTTCAAAAAATTTTTAAAAGTAAAGAAAATGTTAATAAATTTTTTTTAATATAAAAGAAAAAACTAAGTTATGTTAGAACCCTCCCCCACACCTATCTCATGCATTGTCCTCAATGTATGAATTAATGCATAGATGCATGAAAAAGAAGAAAGGGAAGGAAAATGTTACCTTAAGGTGGTGGTTCCGGTGGTGGTCTGATTGGTCCACGAAATGTGGCCCAATCAACTTTTCATGGGGTTCGGAGGAACTCACCAGAAATTTCACTATTATAACCCATTAAAATGATGAATCCATAAAGGATTTTTATTAAGTACTTGACCCCATCTAATTTTCAAATTCCATAACAGATTTCAGAGTCAAATTTGTCAACCACCTTGTCCCAGAATGGAGTATGAAATGATAGAATGATTGACTTGGACTTAGGAAGTATAGGAACTAATACTGACTCAGGAAGGTGACTTAAGTCAAGTAAAGGTTCAGGAGTCGAGATTGGTTCAAGAAGTGTGTCCAAGTCAAGAAGTTGAAACTCAAGTCCACATTGATTTTCCAACAATGGAATGTGACTTAATATTAGTGATTCAAGTTCAGGAATGATAGGTGGGGGAATCAAAACTGACTCTAAAATATTACTCAAGTTTGGTAACAAAACAGGAGTCAATATTGATTCAGAAAGTTGAACTGGATCACAGATTTGAGAATCTAGGTCACATATCTCATTGAGTTCAATATCAAAAAAATGAGAACTTGCCAATTTGTCAATAGGATTTTCAAAAGTGTAAAATTGGTCAAGTTCAATATGATCAGCAAGAATGGGTGATTCAATTTCATGATGAATTGGCACAGGATTCAATATTAACTCAGGAAAAAGATTGAAATCAGGTGAAGAACCAGAGTCATTATTGAATCAGGAAGTAAAATTGAATCACTAAGTTGAGATTCATGATCATATTCATTTTCAAGTTCGATTTCAGGAAAAGGATAACTTGCCAAACTGTCAATATTCTTTTCAAAATTTGGAGTTTGGGCAAGTTCAAATGATTGTTCTGAAATGGAACCTTGATTTCCAAAACAACCTGACTCATCGGCTCTAACAGAATGGTTAGTGACATCAGAACTGGTCAAACGGTGGGAACGTAGAGATTGGACCATTATATCTATGTCACGATTACGAGCGTTTTGAGCATGAGTCATGGCTTCAAGCATCTTTTCATAGTTGATAGGTTCATTATTTTGATGAAAAGATGAAGTGTACTTATACTTCTGGATTCACTTGCAAGCTCATCAAAAACAAAAGAGGTAAAGTAGAAAGAGGAAGAAGAAAAAAAAAGTAAATACGAATATAAAACAAAAACATTTACCTTTATTACTTGCAGAAACAATGGAAGAAAGGAGGAGGGTACATCGGTGTCACTCTCAACATAAGTCTCTCTCTCTTACTTACACGAATCTTCATCTAACCTAAGCTTACATACAAATTACATAAAAAGAAAAGAAAGACCTAAACTACAAGACATGAAAACTAGTCTAAATCATATCTCTGCATGGTCGTCCCATTTTCAGTACACATACTGGCTTTTTATAGGCATAAACCACACGAGGAGGATCCCGGGGAGATCGGGGGAGCAAACGCTCCCCCTAACTCCCAACCAAGCCGCGGAAACGCGGCTTTGGCCGCGTTTCCACGGCCAGGGTGTGGCCAGGTGGCCACACCCTGTTGGTGGTCTCCCCGGGTTCTCGTTTTGTCTTTATATTTGATTGGATTTGCAGTTTAGCTCTGAGATTTTGAAGAAATGGCCATTGATCTTTGCTTCAACCGATCGATTCTGAGAGGATTCTTCTCAACCGATTTACAACCTCTTGATTTTGCCCTGATTTACTGAGCTCGAATTAATTCTGATTTAACTCAGAATTTTGGTGGGCTTTTGGGCTCATTTCTCTTCATCTCCTTAAGGAATGGGCCTGCAAATAAATTAAGCATTTAATTAGAACAATACAGATTTTATTCTATAATAAGTATGAAAATATGATACTAAATATGCAACAGTAGCGACCAATCAGGTAGTAATCGGCGTCTTTTCCTTTTGGTGCAAATGAACGAAGTAGTGTTTGTTTTCCTTTGTCGAAATTAAGGCCTGATTTCTCGGTAAAATCATACCCATTCTTTTCATCATGTGACGCGACTTTTGTCTATAATAGAAGAATTGTGGAGACTCAGAATTTTCTTTTGAGATTTCACAAGCTACAGGCTCTATTTCTATCCGCCCGAATAGAATTAACTTTGACCTTTTCGCTTGCTTGGTACTTCAAAGAGGGAATTGTGTGCGCTTTAATTTTTTCTTGTACCAAGAGGGACAAATTTACTGGTCCACACAATGATGTCAAAGCATTTATTGCTGACCAAGGATCACTGCCTGCGTCAGTGCTAGTTTCTAACAGTATAGAATCCGAAGGAAATGCAAAAAAAGTAAGCTAAATCTAAATCTTTATTGATGAACCACTCGCTTTCAACATTAGTGGTGATATCAAAGTTAAGCTTATCAATGCTCGTTACAAGGAGATTTATTTTCTAGAGACACTCGTCTCCTTCCGGCTCTGTATCTACTTCGTTGCCAGAGTCAGATTATTCAGGGTGTGGATTCTCATCAACCTAAAGAGATCCTGATAAAGGAGAGAATCAGTAAAATAATGCTCAACTCTTTTGAACAGATGCCATTTTGTAATCAATGTTCTCACTTTTTCATCTTCACTACCATATTTCATTACTTGATGAAGAGTCGATGGGACGATGGCACTACGGGGAATCCAAGGTCGTCCCAGCAGCAAATTGTATGAGGTGTCAGCATCAATGACACAACATGTCACCTCAGATTTCAGGTTTTCAATTTGACACATGAGCTTGATTTTTTTCATCAGGCGTGTATCATTGGCATTGAAGCCATATATGGTCATCTAAAAAGCACTTAACCGGTGGGTGAGGATTCCAAATGTTGCATGACTCTTCAGGGCATAATGCTCAACGCAGATCTTGAATCAACCTGAATGTGACTCACTTCAGATAATCAGATATACCTTGTGTCATATAGGGGTCTATCTTGTTTCTTTTTTATTTGCATGTTTTCTAGGGTAACGGTGATGCAGGGAAACTGCTTTGAGATATGATGGTAATAGTTGTTGTCTTCCTCTTCACATATAGCAGGATTCTAGGTCATGAAAATTTTTACATCTACTAATGCTTCTCTTAGAGCGTCCCTTGTAGACTTGGAAAGCCTTAGAAGCTTATAGAGAGTGATTCGAGTAGGGATATTCACTAGTTGAGCCAAGACATCAAAACGGAAGGGCGATGATGGTCCCGCACCACTTTTCGGAAAAGCTTTGACGTACCAAAGCTCTTTCTACTTTTTCACAGATGGCCTCTTGCACTACTTGATTACATCCTCAGCTAGCTGTGGGAAGTTTACTACCGGCTCGCCGTACTATTTCAAGTACTGCTTTTTAGATCGAGTCTTTGATGTAGGAGGTGTGCCTGTATCAGTAGCAAAGGCAGACTCTTCATCTCCTGAACTAGTAAGGGAGGCGACATCTTCCTCAATTTCTCTTGTAGAATACTCACCACATTGATGGAGGATGCTCTAGCCTTTCCTTTGGACTTTTTGCTTGTAACAGTCATCCACTGCTGGCCTTTGACAATGCCAAGATGGACCCTCATTGCCTCTTTTGAGGAGTAGGGACAGGAATAAGACCCTTCTCCCTCTTGTTGTGATGATTAGTATTGATCACTCTTTGTTCCCCTCTCAGGATGAAAACCACTCCAGTTGTAGCTAGTGGGAGATTTGGTCCAAATTGAATAGGTGACGTAGCTGTCATGTTGGTGGTCATCTTCTTCTGTTCTGACAAAGCTTCAACACTTTTGCATCGATCTCTGAAGATCTTTAAAGATAAAGCAGTTCTTGGTAGGGTGCCCCAGCATCCAGTGATATAAACAGTAGTTAGGATTATCAGTCTTCCCCACTTTTTTAGGACATCTGATCTCCAAAAGTTTAAGTCTGTTACTCTTTTGGAGTAACTTAAACAGAGAGACTACATGCTTATCCTTGAAGGAATATGATTTATTAGCACGTGCTTGGCTGAGAGCTACCCCGACTCTGACTGACTGGGTCCTTGAAGGTGATTTGACTTCCGTTGTCAGGTATCTCTTCTTTTCGGTTGAAAAGATGACTCTGGTGCATGTCGCATTGACTTGTTGGGTCTCAATTTGCTGTCTTTTTCTTCACCCTGACCTTGGCGACAACCTCTTCTGCCTGTTCGCCTTGTAGCACTAATTGTTTCCAAGTGCGATATTCTGCTATTCTCACTTGAGCGTGTAGAAAAGTTTACAAATTATGACAGCACATCTCAACTAGTGTAGGCTGGGTCATGCCGCTAGGAAAACTGAGTGTCATGCTCCAAAATCTCTCGACGAAAGTTTTGATAGACTCTCTTTTCTTTTGCAGCTGCAAAGAGAGTAGCCACTGAAATTTCTGTATCGTCTTCAAAGAAATGAGCCAGAAATAACTTCTAAGTCAGCCCATGTCTTAATTGAGCCGGCAGGAAGTTTCATGAACTATTCAAAGGCGACTCTTTAAGAGTGCCAATGAAAAATGAGCCATAATGGGATCATTCGATACTACATTCCCAGTTTGGGATTAAAAGTAGTATATGTGTTGGTTCGGCGATCCTTTATCATCGAAAGTACGGAGGGTCGGTGCCTTTGAATTTCAGAGGGTAGGGAGCCGTGTCCCATTCTGCTGGATAGAATCGGTTATCCCCACATCATGGAGATCGTTTCGGTTGGCAAGGGCCTCAAGGCGTTGCTCCAATTTGCTCATCTTCCTGAAAATACTGCTTCCATTCTCTGAGTTCTCCTCTTCTTCAGATGAAGATTTGGGTGGCACATAATTGGAATGCTCTTTACTCACGATATTTGTAGAAGATGAACTCTCCCTCTCCTTCTGTTTGTCCTTTGACTTCTTGGGAAGAGTTTTAGCCTTCGGTTTCTTTTTGTTCTGAAGTAGCTGTGATAGTATTTGATTAAGGGCGTCAATAGATTCTTGCTGAGTTTAAATCATATCTTATTGTTCTTTTTATACGTGGGCTTGTTTTTCGAATCGGTTGCCACCTTCTCGGGAGTTTTCGCCTTGTAGGCAAAGGCGGTCGTCTCCGAACTAGAATTCAAAGACCAGGTTTGATGATGGTAGAGTGCTCATTATTCACCACAATCCTCCTGACCAACAGACTATAGTCGACTGTGGTAATTGTTCTCATGCAGGTCTAAGTGTGTCAATAGACCGCTTCAGGTTCGACAAGAACATCCTTCAAATCTGAAGACCGATCAGCATCTGACTTCTCTGAAATAAGAGCTAATTGCTTACCTTAGACTTGCATGGTGTGAAACTCGACCCACCATATTTGCAGTCACTTCTGGGTACTCGACATCGAAGAATGATTTCTTCTTCTGGGATTGTCATCTCTTGGCTAAGTCTGAAGCTGCTGACAACTGACTGAAAACTGAATGTTTATTTATCTGAA